>JANKOD010000192.1:21860229-21891559 GCA_026284645.1 Erythroxylum acuminatum
GTCTACGTTGGTCGTTATGGTTTGACTGTTATACTTTCACATGGATCCTGGCTTTCGGGAAGGTCCCGGAACAAAAATTTTTGTTTTCCGCACTGTGTCCATGTGATGGACACCCCGAGATTTTCCTACATGTACTAGCCAAGCTTGAGGGATAATTGCAGGAAAAACAAATAGAAGCACATAGATAAGTGAGAGGTAGTTATAGTGAGAGAAAAGAATAACAGTTTATACAGCTGCATAAAGCTGATTAGGTGAGGATGAGAATATATTGGAGCTTGTAAGGGATTGCAAAAGGGAGAAAAAAAAAAGAAAAGTGTAGAGATTAGTCTTCTCTTCCTTCTCATGTTCTCTTCTTAATTTCTAGGAGTTCTTGCATGGTCTGCATGTTTTCCTTAAGGAGGTTTTACTAGCCCCTCTCTCTTTCTACATCTTTACTTCTACTTCATTCCCTCTTCTTCATCGTGTTTTAATTGTCCTTTTTTTGTCAATTCATTTTCTTTTTTGTTGGCTCCTTTTTGGTCTCAACTTTGCATTCAAAACTTTTCCTCTAACTTATTGGTTGGTAAGTTGTGGCTTTAGTCTTCATTATGAGGTTTATTAATCCATTCTTCTTTTGCTTCTAGTTTACTTTTCCCTATTTTTTCCTCTTATTTTAATTTTTCTGCTTTATTGTTTCCTTTTCACTTTCCTTTTCTATTACCATTTATGGAAATGTTAAACTTGTACATCTTTCTTCTAATAACATTTTACCTTTATTTTGAAAAATTATGCTTCTAATTCCTCTTCCCAAAGCCTTTGCTTATGTTCATGAGGCTCTTTTAGCTCCTCAAAATTTAAGCTCCATTATCCATGACCCCAACTCTAGTAGAAAAAACTTAGAAATAGGTTTTAGGTGATTCCTTTTAGACCTTAAAGCTCCATTTTTACCAACCATCAATTAATTCCTCTTTAAAATAAGTTGAATCCTATTGGAGATACAATGTTTGAGCCTTAGATGATAATCAGTGACTTTAATAGCTTAATTAGCCTTATTAAAACTGAAGGGAACATTGGATTAAGGAGTTACACAAATGAATTTAGGAATTATATGTCATATACAAGTGTCTGACTTGAGTTTGAAGGGCCTATTTTATACCTAGAGTAACAAGAAATAAGGTGATTGATTCATAAAGAAAAGAGTGGACAGAGCATTGGTGAATGACTACTAGTTGATTACCTTTCCAAATAGCAAAGCATGCTTAAACAATATCTTCTTTCTGATCACTCCCTTATATAAAAAATATGTTCAACTTTTAAAGGAGGTCTCCATTTAGATTCAACAACTTCCTGGTTGATGCTAAAGTTTTTAAGCAGGCTATTCTTAAATGATTAAAATTCAGAATACAGGGCTGTAAGCTATCTATTTGTATGAGACAGTTAGAGCATATCAAGAAAGAACTTAATTGCCTTAACAATACCATATTGTTTTATACGTGGCTAGCACTCAACACCTTAACAACCAAATAGCTATAACTAACCTTTCCCTTATCAAAATAGAAGTTAAGGATATTATGGTTGAAAGAAGGAGATAAAAAATCCAACTTCTTTCATAAATCGCGCTCTTCAAAAGAAACACAAATATAATAGTTTCTTTCAGAAATTAGAGTTGTGTTTGGTTATGTTCAAAAGCTTAGATACATTAGGAAGCTTATTCCTTCTTTTCCAACTCTTTAGGCTCTCCCTATGATGCAGTTTCTTTTGTATCTTTGATGGAATCTCTAATTACTAAGCAAATTTCTCCTCATGATGTTGACTTTTTAATCAAACATTTTACAACCCATGATGTTGACGAAGCAATATTTTCCTTAAACCCTAATAAGGAAACAGAGTCAGATGGTCTTAATTCCTTTTATTTCCATAAAATATGGAATCATATGAAGACTATGGTGACTGATGCCATACTTGAATTATTTAGATTTTCTAGGAGTTGAACAAGATTTTTATTTTCCTTATCCCTATGGTACATTCCCCTAGCTCAATAAGGTATTATATTCCTAATTTAACATTATTTATAAATTCATCTATAAAATGTTAGCAAATAAGTTGTAAACTATCATTTCTCAAATAGTTGATTCCTTACAAGGAGCATTTATAAAAGGAACATTTATAAAGGATAATGTCTTTTTGGTGCAAAAACTATAATAAAAATGATTCTGGTTAGAATTGTGCCATTAAAGTGGCTTTAATAAAGTATGCGACTCATTATATTGGAGTTTTATTTGAACACTGTATGTGCCTTTGGTTTTCCTCTTAAATTTGTTTGTTAGATTGCTAAGTTTATAACCATAATATCTTACAAAATTTTAATCAATAGAGAGTCAACCAATCTCTTCTAAGGAACAATGGGATTAAGGTAAATTAACCCTCTTTCCCTTTACCTTTTCACACTTAGTAAGAAGGTATTGATTAGATTAATCAACAATGGAATAAGTCTGGAAAGAAAGTTCAAATATCACTATAAATACAAGAATATAAGAATTTCAAACTTGTCTTTCACAAGTGATCTTATACTCTTTTCCAAGGCAAATCCCAATTCAGTGAATGCACTAATGGTAGCTCTAAATTCCTTCAAATTTTAATCTAGTTTAGCCCTCAATATAGCAAAATGACAATAAAGTGTTTGTTTTGTTGATCAGGTGACACATAGATTAAAAAGATTTGCAGTCAGCTACTTCTGTTCATAGGTTCAAATATTAGTTATTAGAACTACAACAAAGTTGAAAGCTTCCAAACCCCCTATATTATATCTTAGACTTCTAATTTCTACTAAAATACCATTCTTTAATGAATTCAAACCTCTCATTGAAAAGACTAACTTGAGAATTGTGATTTGATGTAATTGTAGCTCATCATTAACATGGAGAGTTCAACTTATGAGTTCTATATTAAAAATCATTCATGTTTACTGGTCTTCACATATTTAATTTCCTAAAGGAATTAGTAAGACCATAAAGTAACTTTAGAGGAGATTTATATTGTTTTGTAATGTTATAAATAGTGCTTTAACTAAAGTTAAATGGTGTAAGCTTTGTTTGCCTAAAGATGAAGGAGGTTAGGGATATTACTATCAAAATCACTAATTAGGTGTAGTTCATAAAGAGGATATAGAGAATTGTGAAGAATAAAAAGTCATTATATATTAAATGGATCCATATTTACTATATAAAGGAGGGTAATTTCTGGTGCATAACTCTAAAAAATGTTCCTTCTTGGTCAACGATTCATATTCTCAATATTAAAGCAGGAGTTACGATGGGGATCAGTTATAAGCTACAAGAAGAAGCTTCAATTTCCTTTTAGCACAATAATTACTCAACTACATGCCCTTTAAGTAAGGTCAACTCACTTTCCTCATTGAGGAGTTTGATTATTGACAATGTTATTATTAAAGATGTTCTATCATCAAGCTACTCTAGATTCTTGTGCTCTTTAAATCTAACTTATTAGCTCACTTTAAGATAGGAAGATAACATACACTAGAACTATGATTCCTCAAGGGCTTTCATCAATCTTTCTTATATATATATACTTAGGTTACATGCATCTAAAATAATTTAGCATATATTAATTTAGTTCCCTTAGGTGAGTCTTAAAGCCTTTTTGATATTGTAGTTAGCCATCAAGGGAAAGATAAGAACCTTAAACATAATCTATAAAATTTAAGAATGCATCTGATGCTTGTGTGTTTTGTAATCACAAAGCTGAAACGATGAAGCTTCTTTTCTTTGGATGCAATGTCTCCTTCTCTGTTTGGAACATAATCATGAGCATGTGTAAAAGGATTTTTATTTTAAGGAATTTGAAAGATCTTATTTAATCATGTTTTTTAAACTAAAAATAGAAAGATAGAGATTGGACAACCTTCAAACTAGCTTTAAGTAGCATTGTTTATGGGATTTGGTTAGAGAGGACTAGAAGACTATTTAGATATATTCATACACAAGAACAAAGTCTTGTCAACATATTTAGTTGGTTGATATATGTTCTAATATTATTTTGTTGAAGTTTTGATGCTTTAATTTGAGTTTCAATGACAATTCCTTAAAGTAGCTAGTTAATTAGTCAACCAATATCTTACTATGGTTGACTATTATCTTTAAAATTTTACTCCTTCTTTTTTTCCAAAGAGTTTGTTGGTTTTCTAGTTGCCCAAATAGTTCCAATGTCATAATATCTGACATTCTTTTATCTTTCTAACAAGTTTCTTCTTTGTTTGGTCAAAGCTCTAGTTTCCCAATTACTCACACTGGTTGACCAATATTTTGGAGTGGTCGACCAATGTTACTTTTTTAAAGAAATTTTGTAGTTCCTATATGTCAGTGAGTAGGTTTATTACATGTATGGTCGAGTATAAATCAATAATGATCAACCAAATTCTCTTTCAGGGAAGACGATTAAATTAACTTGTGACATTTTTGGTCGATATATAAAGGTCAATCATAACATTTTACTGGTCAACTAGTTTCCCTAAGTGGTCAACCAATACATATGATTTATGCTCCACTCCTTTGTGTTGCCTCTATTTTCTCTTTTTCTTGTGTAAGGCTCTTCAAAACCTTAGATAATTCACTTGTATCTTTCAAAACATCACCCTATTACAAATAGCAAGCTTCTTCAATTTTTTCCTCTTTTTATTAAAGATCTTTTTAGTTCACATTGTCTTTGGGTAAACCCCTAACTTTATGATTACTTGAAATCGCTCGTCTTTTCATAAATTACATGATTCATTTAAAGTGTGATTTCATCATATTTGTCATTCTAGAATTTGAAATTTGACTACTTTATTCTATCATTATTTTTTAAATTTATAAATTATACATTATTTTATGCAATTGATTGTTAGACATTGCAATTATGTTTTATTTATTATCATTCCAATCAGTAATTTTGTCAAACTTGCCCTTGGTGTTTTAACTAAAATTTTAAACTTAGGCATCACACCGAAATTGTGGATTTTACAAATTAGACACACTTAGGGATGTTTATAGAAAATTGACCTTTTATTTAACTCTTTAAATATTAAATAGCAATCTCTAGTGACAAAGTTTGGCAATGTTGACCAAATTCATCTTTTTAGCCAACTTAGCTTAATGCATGAGACTTTACATTATGCATTTTTAATTTCTTTTTTATGGTTCTAAAAAGGGCGAGAAAGTTTGGTGACATTAGACTTAAAGGACTGAAAACATTAAGGGAAAGTGACGAAATTTAGGGGGAGTAAATTTATGTTATCTACATGTATGAATATTTCTTTGATTTTGAAAATGTCTTTTGCTCTTAATAATGAATTATGATCTTTAGATTGAATTATTTTTTATACATGAATTAAGGACGAGTTAATCACTATCTTGAATTATATTTTGTGTGCTTAATTTTATCATTATGCTCTAATATCGTAAATATTTTGTTATCATTAAAAGGGGAGAGATTGTTGAACTAAGGGAGGTTCCAATTGATGTTTTGATGATAACACAACATAATTACTACTAATATGTTTATTATTTTGATAAAAACCAATATTAGAACAAAACGAAGTCATAAACTCAAAAAGATAGTGTATGAAGTTAATAAAGAAAAGTTAAAGATTGCAACTGATAAAATAAAGATCAAAAGAAGAACAAAAGAAGATCAAGGCTTATTAAATTCATTTAACACTTTGTATTCTTATTTGTAAGCTCACTTTGTTAATTTGATGATCCAAAAGGCTCGCAAGCATAATCATTTCTTCTTACTTCATTGTATGAGTCTTTACATTCATTAAGAGGCATTAAAAGTTTTGATTTTAATATAAAAACCTCTTGATCTTTCAAGTAGTCTTTGGAGAACATCTAAGGAAGTATTTTAATCATATTTTGATTACACAAATTAGTTTTAAGCATTTGAAAAAAAAATCATGTTTTTGAGGTGATTAGTCAACCTATATGGGTTAGTGGTCGACCTATATAGGTTTAGATTGTTAAAATTTATGTACCTTGAGTTTGTAGCAATATCGATTAATGTATTGATCAACCAATGTGCCATATTGGTTGACTAATATATGTACTGATCGATCAGTGTTTCAACGACTAGTGAATTTGGAGCTTTTAATGCAAACCAATCGACCAATGCGTCAAATATAGTTGTTATAATGACTATTTTGGGTCTCAATGCACTATAAATAGGTGTTTTCTCATTAGTTTTATAATCAAGAAGGTTTTAGGTGCTGTATACACACATTTCAAAAAAGCTTTTCAATCATTTAAGCATCATTGTGTCATATATGTAGTGTGCTATTTTAGAGTTATCAAATGAATAAGTGAGATATTATTAAGTTGTAATGCTTTGTTGGGGTATTGAATATTTTACTTAGGGGTGATTTAAGTGGCAATGAGGTTCCTCTTCTGATGGATAAACTAGGCATACCAATTGAATTTGAGTGAATTAAAAAAACAAAGGTCATTAGTTTGAATGAATAGAAAATATTGAAAATCATAAGGAAAAACTAAGCGAACACCACAATAATTGATAAAGCCAAGCAACATAATTGTTGATAAAGCTCTCAAGGGTGTCCCCAGCCACATAGGCGTAAAGATCAACATAAAACGAAGGAATCAATTTCGAATCTGCGAAGGAAAAGATAGAGCTATTATTTCTAAATCACACAAAAAATACCTTATAACCCCTGTTTATACTAGAAAAAAAACTCCTAATACTATTAAGAAACAATCTAGATAAATACAGAATCATACTAAAGATCTTAAAGAAAACTCTTAGTACTATTAGGAATCAACCTAGATAATATGGAATCATACTAAAGATCAAAAACAAGACTCTAGTACTATTAGGAAACAACTTAGACAATATGGAATCAAACTAAAGATCTGAAAAAATAAGGAAACTAATTTTGAAGGATTGGTGTCCAAGTAAATGACTAATTTTATATGTCCTCTGCATGTTCCTAAAATTTCAGGCCTAATAGACAAGGCTTCACTTAGTTTTGGATCCAAAACTTGCAATCACACATGGACAATCGTATATTGAATTATTTGTAAAACTATGAATCTCATTACCACCCTGCATGAAATTATAATATAATGGCTTGGAGATAAAGTCCACTTGTGCTACGACATCATCTTTACCTTAGAAGAAAATTATAAGAAGGTTCCTCTTTACAAAAAAAAAAAGATTATACATAGGTTATTCTTCGTCTTGAAAGAAAAATTATAGTAGAATTTTAAAAAGAATCTTAGGAGTAAACGTAGGCAGAGGTTATTTGCCAAACCCAATTTGCGTAATCTTTTCCTTATCCTTTTTAAATTATTTTTCAATTGTTTGATTAAATTGTATTAAGCAATTTCTCATACTTATTTATATTGATTATTGTTAATTGAATATATTATTTAGAAAATTGTTGAATTTTGTAAATACCCAATTCATCTCCCTCTTGGGTTTAATTAACGACTAATAAGTAGTATCTGAGCTGGTCTATTAGGCTAGTATGTCAAACAAAATCCTATAGCAAGGATCATAATGACATATTTAGGAAAATCATCCTCATCATTCAATCAAGAGGGATAAAATGTTAATAGACCACCTTTATTTGATGAAAATAATTATCTTTATTATAAAACTAGGATGAGATTCTTTCTGATGGCGGAAAGTGTAGACTTATTTCTAATATAGGCAAAGCTTCAAGTTTTGGGAAGAGAAAGTTTGAAAAGATGTTTAAAATGGTAAGTAATGAAGGGCATGGAATAAATAGAAGATGAAAGTACCGCAATAGCTCTCTTATACAAGAGAAGTGATCACCTTACCCAACAAGTTGAAGATAAGTGGTGGAGATTGTTGGGACGGAGGATGGAGCATATAATAACTTGAATGGTTAAAAGCAAAAGAAGGAAAAACACTAGTGAAAGAAAAAGTAAGAATTCGGCACGATAGCTCAGGCGCTTGGTTGGGAGGTTTCGTCCAGAACATTAGCAGGTGTTCCCTATTAATGGTAGAATATTGGGAGGTTCTGTCGAGTCTCAAGCTAGCATGGTCTTTGGGATACCGACATTTCGTTTTAGAGGTGGATTCGTGAACGGTGGCCGACATGCTCTCCTCTTCGCAGGCACGGGCTGACTCTCCCCACCCTTTAGTGTTGGGCATTCACGCACTGCTTTCCCGAAATTGGGTTGTACTAATTCAGCATATTTACCGGGAGGTCAATCGATATGCGGACTGGCTTGTATATTATACAACACAGTTCTCCTTCAAGATCACCAATCTTGAGCACTCACCTAGAGGCTTTATACCTATCCTCTTAGAGGATGAGTCGGGGGTCTGTCACCCGATAATTACCGTGTAATGTGTTCTGTTTTTCTCCCTTTTATTAAAAAAAAAAAGCAAGAATTCATCGTGGAAAAGTTAGAAAAATATTTAAAAAATCTAAAGAGAAGTTACAATTTAAAAAAAACGACAGCAAAACCTGCGGCGAATGGGCCCCACATTTCTCTTCTACTCCTTCCGGTTACCGGCTGAACCGGTCTTTCCTTATAGCATATACAATGACTTAACAACCGCATCTTTTCTTTTTATGACTCCAAATTCCTGGAGAAAGAGAACAAGGCCTCTATCTGCTTCACTTCTGGGTTGTCCTCTTCCTAATCTCTCTTCCGTGTTCCTTTGAGGGAGAGGACAGACTCGCAGAGCAAAAAATGGTGTTTTCTAGGGTTTCCTTTGGGATGGTGGCGGTTGTCGCTACCCTTTTCTTTCCCGTTGCCGTTCAGGCTCAATCCTCCGCTCCCGCTCCTAGTCCCACCAGCGATGGTAAGTAAAGTTTCTTGCATTTTACCTTTTTATAACAATATTATAAGATATGTGATTCTCTAGATCTAGAATGAGTTGTGTGGTGGCAGATTAGCAATGTGGGAAAAGAAGGATGCTTTGGGGACATGAATAAGCAATGCAAGGGTCGTTTTCATTTTGTGTAGATTGATTGGATTTGGGTTACAGAAACTGGTTAGGAATATCTAGGGTTTGATAGTGAGCGATGTAGAAGTCGTGTTTGCCGAAACGCGCGTTACAATTTAGATAACAAGTAGAAAGAAATATGTGGAATGGATATATGGTGTGTTGATTGGCAACTAAAATGTTAATGCCGAGAAGATTTGGTGTTTTGTGTTTGATAACAGGGACAAGCATCGACCAGGGAATTGCATATGTGCTAATGTTGGTGGCACTTGTGCTCACATACCTTATCCACGCAGCTGACATCTCTTTTTAAGTATGATCTTCAAAAGAGAAGGCTAAGGCTTTGTGGGGTTACTGTGATGTGTGCATATCTTTGATTATTGGAGTCTTTTTTCTTTTTCCTCCGTTCATTGCCATCCCCATGATTTTGAACTAAGTTCTTTACAGATTTTACATTTGAGCTCGACAATTGCACCTTTATGTTTAGAGAAATAATAGCCTTCTGAAACCAGCCAACCCGCTACAAGCCCTCATAATCATCATTGCAAAGATGGTTTGTTGATGCGGAGGAGTAATTCACTCTGATGATTATTAAATTAATAGTTAATTACTTTCTTTCACATATTATTGAAATAGTTTTTCACCGAATAACAATTATTTAATCCCTACAGCAGAGCATAATGGTGAGCTTGTCAGTTGGGCAAAGCGCAAATGTCAATGTTACAAAATTAGATATTACAAAATTAATTAAATATCAAATAAAATTCAATAATTTAAATTTTAATTAAAAATATTGTTCTTATTTATCAAAATTTTAAAGTTTAATTAAAAAGAATGTATTAAATAAAAATTGATTTATTTTATTTTACAAAAATTGATTAGTGTATAAAAATTAACTAGTTAATTGATTGATTTTTAACATAAAAATTACGAAAAAAAATCGAAGTGAAACTTATAAAATCAATTAGAAGTTGTGTTTGGATTTCTGAATTCTTTTAAGCTTATCACAAGCACGCAAAACAGTGGTATCCATATCAATGTATCCCTAAAAGTCTAAAACCCTGATAAAGTGACGGGCAATATAGATGTAGTAGTTAGGATATATATATTCTTTAGGGCAACACAACCGAAGGCATCCAGAGATTACATCAAGACAAGGCAACAAGGTGCAACCCACAATCCTGTAGAGCCCACTCATTAACCATAACAACAAATCCAATAGCCCAGCCCATAAAACCATTAAAATGAGGAGTATATAGCTAAGTCATCAATTAGAGAAAAGTTAGAAAAACGAAGTCCTCTTTTTCTCTTTTCTCTCTGTTTTTTAGTTGGTGAGTGTGTCAAAATGTACCACTTTATTTTACATGTAACACTTTTCTTATAGGTTCTCTCATTTTATTTGTTTTGTAGAAAATTTGGAGAAAGTTACGGAGGTTAACAAGTCCAAAATCCCTCAGACTTACGTAAATTTTCAGTTGCAATTTTGCGACGTTTTGTGATTTTTGATCATCCTATACTAGTTTATAGTTGATTTGCATGTTGTGGTTGATTGGGTTGCATGAAGGGATAAAAATGAAGAACATGTGGTTGAAAAATGATAAAAGAGGACATGGGAGAAGTAGAAAGGGTGAAGATGATGACATTGTTTTTAAAATTTAAGTTGCATGTAGGGGCAAAATAGGAAATACATAAAGTAAAGGGTAAATCTGGAATTTACTTGCATGAAGACCACTTTTGGTATTAATTAAAATGGATGAGGGTAAAATGGGGCTTCTAATTAGTTAATGGTATTTTAGTAATTATGGTGATTAAGTTAATGAGGATATTATTTTTATAATTAATAATAAATTAGAAAGAGAGAATAATGTTGGAACATTAAATGTAACTGAGTTAGAAATTTCTCATAAATTAGTCTAATAAAATCTTGTAAATTTTAGGTCTGGCGGTCTGAATAAGGAGTAAATTGGACTATAAATTAGTTTAGTTCGAAATTGAGATAAGGATAATCTTGGACTTTACCCTTAAAATATAGTACCTTTTTGTTATTAATAAATTATACTTTGAATTAGTCATTAATTAAATTGATGATTAATAATTACATACATGTATTATGTTTATCTTATTTCACTAATAATTAACAAAGTCAAGGTTTTTCATGTTTATATTTTTATATTATGTTACATTTTATAGCATGAATTGCTTGTTAATTTGACAGAAATGTGTTAATTAAATAGAGATTGGTTAACAATATGTTGTAAATAAATGGTAAAAAACGAGAATTGGTGGCTTGCCTAGGATAAGCTACATTCGATGGTCTTAGATGAATAGATTGTGTCAATATGAGCAGGGTGGTGGTTAGGTATCTATTTATGGAGCAGATATTGGGGCATTCTAAGTCTCAGGGACATCCTGTGTCGATGGCTAGGTATCAAAGTGGTACCAGGATGTCTTGAGTCTTAGGAATATCCTGTGACGATGGCTAGATACAAGAGTACTACCAGGGTACCAAGAGACATTGAGAAATTGAGGTACCCTGTGCTGATAATTATACATTTAATTACGTGTCCACTTGGTGAGTGATTATGAGGAGATGAGAAGCGATGAGCTGACAGACCATTGGATATAAGCCTACTATGTTAAACTGGGTCCAGGCAATTCAGTTAAATATTGGAATAAAGAATAAATGACAATTATAATTAATATTTATGTAAATCATAATTTGGTAAAAAAATTTAGATGTTTCTTAACTGATTGGATTAGACTAAGTATTGTTGTGTATATACGTATTATATATATGATTTAATCAGTTGGATAAGTCTTATAATTATTTTTTTAAGTTATTTGATTTTAAGGGGTATGGTCGATTACCCTTACTGAGTAGGCAGCTTACCCCTTGCCACCATTTTTTTAGGAGAACGAGTGATTACAAATAACCCCAGTGTATGTGATAGACAGAGGAAAGAATAAGTGGGCCCAGTAGATTACTTGTGTAAAGTTGTTGGAATGTATATTTTTTGTATATGACAGTTTGGGTAGTTGTGTTGTATAAAATATTTTTTTGTATTTGACAAACAATTCTCTCTTTTGGAACTAATGAGGAATTTGATGATTAATGGTATGCTTTCGAAACTGTTTGGTTAATTGTGGTTTAAAATTTTTTGGGAGCATCATATTAGGTGGTATCAGAGCGAGTTTACGTTTCTAGGGTCGTATTGAGTGAAAAAAAAACTATTGATGTGCTCTCGTCATATCTAGGATGGCTTCAGAAGATGATAATGTTGGCCCTGAGTCACTTGGGGAATCAGGAAGTTTGATTCGTGCTCCAGATGTGCTGGATCAGGGGGATGCCCAAGTGAATAGGGTAGGAGGAGATGTATTAATCCCACCACAGATGGTGTAGTTCTTCAGATGATGCAGCAGGTTATTACTGCGGCTCCATTTCGAGGTGATCCTAGGGTGGATCGTAACTGTGATTGATCTGTAAGATGGGTGCAGTAGAGTTTTGAGGTATTATACATCTTGAGGAGGTTGAGGCATGGTGGGAGCAGACAGAGATAATTTGAGACCATCTAGAGTGTACTGTAGAAAGAAGGTTGCAGTACATTGTTTTCTTATTTTGGGGCAGTACACTGACTTGGTGAAAGTCAGTAAGAGATCTTGTAGGACCTGAGAGATGACTTGGTAGGAATTCCAGAAAAAGTTCAAAGATAAATACACTATGCGGATATATTGGGATCAAAAGAAGATAGACTTCATGAGTTTGGTTCAGACAGAGGAGATGTCAGTGATTAATTATGAGGCTCACTTTACAACCTTGTCTAAGTATGCATTGGAGGTTATGGTAAATCCTGAAGACAGATGTTACCGATTTGAGCAAAGTTTGAGGATAAATATTTGTTTGGGTTTGGGAGCTGCTACTTCTGATTTCAAGAAGTTACTAAAGACTGCACTCATAGTGGAGGATGTAATAGACCAAGGTAAAAGAAGAAACCGATCTGGTGGAGATCGAGGAACTAGAAAGGATTCATAACAACATAGCACTAGTAGTACACCATCAATTGGATCTAACAGAAGGGTTAGTCAGAGGTTCAGAGGATCTTTTGATAGAGGAGTCAAAGGATTTCAGAGTTGTGCTTCTTGCAGGAGATTTCATAGAGGACCATATTGTGGACTTACTAGGATCAGTCAAGCATGTTATATTTGTGGAGAGCGGGGGAACTTATAGAGGAATTATCTAACAATAGGGAGGAGTTCAAAAGTGAGGGGCAGAGTGGTGGCTTTAGTTCAGGCAGGGGTTCGGGTAGAACTTGTAGCAAATATAATGGTAGAAGAGTTGTACGTGGGCCAGGAGTGGGTACAAGTATTGGTAGGACATCCTCAACTTAAAGTCAAACTCAAGCGAGGATATACAATATGATAAGGAAGGAGGCACCTGCAACCAATGACGTCATTTATGGTACAATTTTATTATTTGATATTAAAGTTTATATATTAGTAGACGTAGGATCTACACACTCTTACATTTCTTTAGAGTTTGCCTCTACAGATCCTGCTAAAGCAAAGGCAATTATAGAGTGGGAGTCGCCTAGAAATATATTAGAGGTTAGGAGTTTTCTAGTACTTGTTGGGTATTATCGGAGATTTGTAGAAGGATTTTCGATAATAACTAGCCCATTAACCAAACTACTGAAGAAAGAAGTTCAGTTTGAGTGGACCGATCAATGTCAAGAGAGTTTTGAGAAGCTTAAGCAGAGATTAACTTCTAGCCCAATTTTGGTGTTACTATCGAGTGGTGGAGGTTTTGATGTATATACTAATGTTTCGATGATAGGTTTGGGGTGTTTACTGATGCAGAGTATGGAAAGGTAATAGCTTATGCCTCTCGTCAGTTGAGATCGCATGAGTTAAATTATCCCACCTTTGATCTGGAGACATATTTGCATGAAAAGACATTCTGAATGCTTACAAATCGCAAGAGCCTCAAACATATTTTAACTCAGAGGGAGTCAAACTTAAGGTAAAGAAGATGGATCGAGTTGCTGAAAAATTACGATTATACTATTGATTACCATTCGGGGAAAGCTAATATAGTGGCGGATGTTTTGAGTAGGAAAGGCTTAGGTGTAATGGCTAATTTGAGTGGACACAGTGTGGCACAATTGGTGAAGTTGAGGGCACTAGACATCAAATTGGAGATTGATTATGAGAGTGGTTTATTAGTAACACTATAGGTCTAGCCAGATTTGGGTGATAGGATTCAAGAGGCTCAAGTTTGTGATTCTTATTTGATCCAGATGATAAAGAGAGTGCAACAGAGTAGGGGGACTAACTTTTCAATAAGAGTAGATGGAGCGTTGGTGATTGGGAGACGAGTTTTTGTACCTGATGTAGATGGATTATGAGAGGAAATTTTGAAGGAAGCTCACAATGCATCATATGCTATGCATCTTGGTACTAAAAAATGTATCAAAACTTGAGACCTTATTATTGGTGGCCAACAATGAAGAAAGATGTAGTAGTTGTGTCAAGAAGTTTGACCTGTCAGCAAGTTAAGGCAGAACATCAGACCCCAGCGGAAAAATTAATACCCTTAGCCATTCTGTCATGGAAGTGGGAGAAAATTTCGATGGATTTCGTAGTAGCATTACCAAGGACCCGACGTAGACATGATTCAGTTTGGGTGATTGTGGACAGGTTGATTAAGTAAGCTCATTTCTTACTTGTACAGTAGGCAGACTCTTTGGATAAGCTTGCCAAGTTGTATGTTGATGAGATTGTGAGATTACACGAGGTTCTAGTGTTTATTGTATTAGATTAAGATCCACGGTTTACTTTCTTGATTCTGATGGAGTTTACAGACAACTTTGGAGACTAGGTTAAATTTAAGTACTGCATTTCACCCTCAGTCGAATGGATAGCCAAAGTGTATTATTCAAACATTGGAGGATATGATGAGAGCTTATGTGTTGAACTTTGAAGGCGATTACGAAAGATATCTACCTTTGATGGAGTTTTCTTATAACAATAGTTATCACTTTAGCATCGATATGGCATCATTTAAGGCATTATATGGCAGGCGGTGTAGAGATCCGATATGTTAGGATATAAAGGGAGCCAGATTATTAGACGGGCCAAAGTTGGTTTAAGAGACGATGAAAAAATAAAGGTGATAAGACAATGCTTGAAGGCAGCTCAAGATTGGCAAAAGAAATATGTCGATCAATATCGTCAGGAGATGGAGTATAATGTTGGAGATATGGTATTTCTTCGGGCATCACCTTGGAGGGGAATTATGAGGTTTGGTAGGAGAGAGAAGCTGAGTCCGAGATATGAGGTTTGGTAGGAGAGAGAAGTTGAGTCCGAGATATATCAGACTATATGAAATTGTATATTGTGTGGGGCTGTTAGCTTCCAGATTAGCATTACCACCAGAGTTATCACTAATTTATGATGTGTTCCATGTGTCGATGTTGAGACAATATCGATTAGATCCTAGTCATGTTATATCGAGGCCTGAGATCGAAGTTACAAATGACATGACTTATAAGGAGGAGCCTGTGGAGATATTAGATAGACAAATTAGGAAATTAAGGAGACGAGAGATTCTGATGGTGCGAGTTTTGTGGAGTTATCATCGTTCTCCAAAGGAGGCAACTCGAGAGGTAGAGGACGAAATTCAACGTCAATATCTTCATTTTTTTGGATCCTCAGGTACGTAAATTAATTTCAAGGATGAAATCCTTTTAAGAGAGAGAGATCTGTAAAGCCCATTCATTAAACATAAAATAAACCCAATAGCCCTGCCCATAAAACCATTAAAATGAAGAGTATATAGCTACGTCATCAGTTGGAGAAAAGTTAGAAAAATACCAATGAAGTCCTCCTCTTCTTCACTTTTCTCACTACTTTTCCAGCTAGTGAGTGTGTCAAAATGCACCACTTTGTTTTGCATGTAACACTTTCCTTATGGTTCCCTCATTTTGATTGTTTTCCAAAAAATTTAGAGGAAGTTGTGGAGGTTAACAACTCCAAAATTCCTCACACTTAGGTAAATTTCCAATTGCAATTTTGTGACTTTTGTGATTTTTGATCATCCTACACTAGTTTATAGTTGATTTGCATGTTGTGGTTGATTAGGACAATAATTGAAGTTGCATGAAGGGATAAAAATGAAGAAAATGTGGCTAAAAAATGATAAAAGAAAAGGAGGCAGGAGTAGTGGAGAGGGTGAAGATGATGACATTATTTTGAAATTTAAGATGCATGTAGGGGCAGAATAGGAAATGCAGAAAGTGCAGGGTAAATATGAAATTTACTTGCATGAAGAGCATTTTTGTTATCAATTGAAATGGATGAAGGTAAAATGGGGCTTCTTTAGTTAAGGATATTTTAGTAATTATGGTGGTTAGGTTAATAAGGATAATATTTTTATATTTAAGAATAAATTAGAAAAGAGAATAATGTTGGAGCATTAAGTGTAAATGAGTTAGAAATTTTTCGTAAATTAGTCTAATAAAATCTTGTAAAGTTTAGGTTCGACGGTTCGAATAAGGAGTAAGTTGGACTATAAATTAGTTAAGTCTAAAACTGAGGTAAAGATAATCTTAAACTTTACGCTTAAAATATAGTACTGTTTTGTTATTAATAAACAATGTTTTGAATTAGTCATTAATTAAATGAAAGATCAATAATTACATACATGAATTATGTTAATCTTATTTCACTAATAATTAACAAAGTCAAGGTGTTTCATGCTTATATTTTTATATTATGTTACATTTTATAAGATGAATTGCTTGTTAATTTGATGGAAAATGTGTTAATTAAATAGAGATTGGTTGATAATATGTTGTGGATAATTGGTAAAAATTGAGAATCGGTTGCTTGCCTAGGATAGGCTACATTCGATGGTCTTAGATGGATATATTGTGTCGATATGAGCAGGGTAGTGGCTAGGTATTTGTCCGTGGAGTAGATACCAAGGCATTCTGAGTCTCGGGGACATCCTGTGCTGATGGCTAGGTACTAGAGTGGTACCGAGGTGTCCTAAGTCTTGGGGATATCCTGTGCCGATGATTAGGTACTGAAGTAGTATCGGGGTGTCAAGAGAGATTGAGAAATTTAGGTATCTTGTGTCAATAATTATACATTTAATTAAGTGTCTACTTGGTAAATGATTATGAGGAGATGAGATGCGATGAGCCAACAAACCATTGGATGTAAGTCTACTAGGTTAAGATGAGCCCATACAATTCAGTTAAATATTGGAATAAAGCATAAATGACAGTTATAATTAATATTTGCATAAATCATAATTTGATATAATTTTTTAGATGTTTGTTAATTGTTTGAATTAAAGTGAGTGTTGTTGTACATATACGTATTTTATGTATGATTTAATAAGTTGACTAAACCTTATAATTATTTTTCTTGAGTTGATTTTCAAGGTTATGGTCTGCTACCCTTACTGAGGAGGCAGCTCACCTCTTACTACCATTTTTTAGGAAATTGAGTGATTACCGATAATCCCAGTACACGTGATAGACATAGTGATAAATAGATGAAGCCAACAAATTACTTATGTAAAGTTGTTGGAATGTATATATTTTTCAATGTGACAATCTAGATAGTTGTGTTGTATAGAATATTTTTGTATTTGATAAACAATCCTCTCTTGAATTTGACGGTTAATGGTATGCTTTGGAAACTATTTGATTAATTGTGGTTTAAGAATTGTTGGGAGCTTCACAAACCGTCAGTCTGTACAAGCATTGCGTGTTCATTTCATGAAACAAAATACAATATGAAATTGTCAGGAAGATTAGAATGTGAACCTTCTCGTCTTCCAAATAATTGGTACTCCAAACAAAAGAAAATGATCACCACCTGTTCACATCTGGATTAGTTTATGTGATGACTAGTTTAAACAACAGATGACAATAAGCATGAGAGACCAAATAGTCCATGTCGGTGCTAAAATAATGTTATCATTCAATATCTTGATCAAGGTTTCTTAGCCACCGGATTTGTGTCCAGTTGTCCCTCATCTGCTAGTGTGAACTTCTTCACTCTCTGTTAAGAAACAAGAAAATGCTTAAAGACAACAGAGGAAAAGAAAAACTTGCACAAACATTTAAAAACATGTACCTATGACATGACAACCATGAACTTGATGCAATTTCTAATCTTAAGCGTTCAAAGACAAATGAATCTTATATTTCCCGTCATTAGGTTACTCGGATTCAAGGGATCGCCTTTGAATGCTTTACCAACATATGCAGATTTCCTTCAAAACAAAAACATAAATATGGTACACCTTCCATCTAACCGAGAGCATACAGATACTTCTGTTAATGGGATCCTCTGAAATTTAACCTTCATAACTAGTTGCAATTTTAGAACAAGATAAATGCCAAGTCAGGTGATAAATTTAACATGGGCCAACCAAATCCACCAAACGCATTTCAACTGATATCATTGAAGAAATTCATAAAAGAAAGGTGTTGATGAATACTAAATTAGTAATAACCTATAACTTACTGAAAAAGAGCATGGATAAAATAAATCATAGTGGGTATGTCGGCCATGCTAGGCCCAATCTCAAGCCCAGACATCGACGGCCCATTCGTAAGTAGTGGTCTCCCATGCAAACGTGAAGACCTACGTAGAGACCTAAACCTAGCAGATATTCCATATATAAGGTACTACTATGCCATGATACAGGTACGAGATTACAACCCTGATATTTTCTGTTTTTAGCCACCAAAACTTTCACCAAAAGACTAACTTGAGCGTCGGAGGGGCCTGCCGGCAAATAACCCCCAGCGTGCCTTTCATTATTTTGCAGGTATTCTACAGCAAGATCTGTCATAACTATGGATCCAAGTAGCAACGTCCAGCCCCATCATGTTCAGGCAGAACCACATAGGTTATCAATACAAGTATGAAACCAATTGGCAACAAAGAAGCAATTCCATATTGCGATTTCCATTTCCATTAAATGGTTAAGTAGTTTTGTCCTAGTGCTTCAAAATTCATATCCAAAACACAAACAAAAGCTTAAATAACAGTAGCTTTTGTAATCAACATCAGCACTGACTCGTTTAGAGCATTACAAGAATCGGCAACCAGAGAGGCATCAAATTATAAGCAATTATGACCCAAAAGACTATATTCCCAAAAGCACAACTGAAATACCATTCAGAGCAACTAAATGATTGAAAATTTAACACGCTATCAAACAATATGAATGGAAAACCTTGTTGATTACGCATTGTCGCAGCGCGTTGAGGAGAGTGACGCATTTTTCATGATCGTAATTGGAGTCCGCTACGCAGTTAAGCAGATTCAGCGCCTCCTGCGAGCAGACGGCGTTGGCACGCGCCTCCTCCTCAGGCATTTTCTGGTGGGTTTTACGGAGGTTTTGGTAAAATTGACGACAAAACCAACTGGTTCCGCCCCATGATTTTGTTGCCTGCAGATTTAATTTGCTACAAAAGGCCTACGTATGCACACCTTGGGCTCAAAGTTTAAAATAAGGAAGCACATCCCATTCCCATTCCCATGTATGAAAATGTTTAGGCAGACCTATGATTACAGCCCATTGCCTGCTTTACAAGACACCAGGGGGCATCGTGTTTGAGTTATTTTTGATAATTTGATTAAAAATATAATTTTTCTTATATGATGCAACATAATTATAAATAAATTTCAATACTTGGGTGTTAAATTTAAAAATGAACTATTTAATTATTTTAAGAACAAGTTTTGATAATTCTAAGTATAATGGCCATTTTCATTTCTTTGCTAAATTCCAAGTAATATCAAGAGAAGCACATTTTCTTGAAAAGTACATTGTTGAAAAATCTCCAGGATCACTCGGGGAAGTCTATTGTAACTTGTAAGTGTGAAGTAAAAAACAAACGGTCGGATTGTACTTGTTTTATCCAAATTACCCAGGAAAGGGTCGGTGGTGGGGCCACAACGTAAAATGTACCCTAGGGCCTAGACACAGGAACAGTAATGCATAGGTGGATCAAGGCGGGGAAGAGTCTGGTTGGTGGTTGCGCATTTGCCCTGAACGAGGTGCTGCAGAAACCGTTAACCTGACATGACTTGTACGGCTATGATTGCCCGTTTAGAGACTGGAGAATCACAATGAAGATCCTCTGGGGTTTGTGCGAGAATTGAGCCAGCGTTGAATAGTTTTGGACTTTACTGACTAAAATCTTACCAGTTGGATTGCATCAAATAACATCACTTTTGTAAAGCACTTGTGTGGCCAATACAATAGCAACTAAAGTCTAAAATGGCAACTTTGAGGGAAGGCAGACGTCGTAACATCAATAAGGATGACTTCGGTTCTTCAAGAACTCTTTTAACTCTTATCCTCCACCGACTTGGGGACTATGGTGGTACACTCACATCTGGTAAATGTGCATATTCATATGAATTTTCTTTTGCATAACAAATTTAACGAAGACTACATATATTTCATGAACATTTGGTATGAGTAAATTCATAATTTTAGTGGCTTGCTGATGAAAATAGATGAAGGCCCCTTAGGAGTAGGGATGTCGTGGGGTGGATGCTGAGTTCAAATACAAGGATGTACTTATTAGGTAACAAGTGGGCTACAAGATGAGCAAATTCATAATTATACCATCTGTATATGCATGGGAGGGGTATTTGCGATATATCGTTTATTTTGCCTTATAGTAAGTGTTTACCAGAAAGTGACATCCTTTTTAAATTCATTCTATAGATATGGACAACACGAGCAAAGCTAGTGAAAGTATGGTGAAGAGACAGCGGGATATTATAAGGGTATGTATGTCACGTTAGGTAAGAGCCAAGGGGTGGGCTGAGCGTGAACTAACAGGGGTACAGGTGCAAGGTACTCTGGTTTATATTTTGGGATGTTGCCAAAATGTTGGCTTATGTCAAGAGTTAAGGTTAGTGTATGGTGCACAATGCACAGGCGCGCGTGGGGGCAGTAGTCCAAAATCTGCCGGCTTTCACTGCTAGGGAATGGAGACCATCGCGTATGAGTAGGTTCTTAGAAATTTTCAATTTTTTGACCTCAATCCGCATTCATTACTGGTTACTATAAGAAGAGAGAGAGAGAGTTGACGGTGGAAGTCATTCACCAAGTTTTGCATTTGTTTATGTTACATCTCATCTGGATCCAATATATTCAAAATGTTATCCATTACATACACTATTGATGCTATACACACATGCACTCATTAATAATCACTAAATCAAGATCAACATTTTATTTAGAGCATTAATAACATAATGAGAATGGCATACTTTCAATGCCTGGCACAGAGTCTTGGTGGATTCTTTCCATCTTTTACCGTAACCTATCAAAAATTAAGAACACCTTGTGCAAAAGGAAGCTAATGGTGGTAGAAGATTCAAATATTATATTTTTCACACCCACACACCATATACACACAATCTTACCATAGATTATATCTTATAACATGTTCTACCCTAAGGGGTAGAATAAGATAATTGTGTAATTTTAAGGATGTTATAAACTATAGTTTAATGAGCCAATATATAGTTATTAGGATACTACCATATACCTCAAATGTAATTAGTAAATTATTAATCATCTCATTATGGTTATTAACTATACATTAGGCAATTTGATTAACAGTCATGCATATGAAATTAATGTTGCGATTATATTAGTCCATATATTTCTAACATTCTCCCATTTAGACAATATAATCAAACCACCGTACCAATCTCCATCATCCAAAAGCAGTTAAATAAATCATATGCAATATTATATCGACAGGATATATATACTACACATTATTTGGCCCTAAAGATGTTCAAATACCACAATAACCATTAAAAAAACATACATGCAGTATAACAACTGAGACTTTGCATTTGTCTCCTTTTGTACCTGTCATTTCGTCAAACTACATATATGCATCAACATATATATGTCAATATTAACAAAAAGTGACTGCAAACATCATTATGCATATTTCATAAAAAAAAGTCATAAGCAATCTGTACAAAGTACTGATATGTTCAATACTAAATAGAAAACTCCCACCAATCTTATCAAGAAAGGCTCCTAACAATTCCATGTTATATATCTTGAATCTTTTCAAGATCCGATCAATGTAAGTCTTTTGAGACAATTGAAGAATCTCATTAGCTCTATCTCGGAGAATCTGATTTCCAAGTATATAAAAGGCCTTACCAAGATCCTTCGTATCAAAATGACTAAATAACAATTGTTTTGTCTCAAATAATAGATTAGTATCATTAGATGCAAGTAGAATGTCATCAACATACAGTACTAGAAAAATGAAACTCTCCCACTGAACTTTATATATATATATTGATCAACTACATTCTCCTTAAAGTCATTTGTAGTGACAACCATATCAAACTTGAGATACCACTGTCTTGATGCTTGTTTTAACCCATAGATAGACTTTTTGAGCTTACAAACCATGTGTTCTTTACCAGTTATCTCGAAACCAACTAATTGGGTCACATAAACATCTACATGCAGATCTCCATTCAAAAAGGCGGTCCTCACATCCATTTGATTGAGTTCCTCAAAATGAGCAATTATAGCCATAATGATTTATAGTTAATCTTTGGTAGAAACCGGTGAGAAGGTTTCTTTGAAATCAATTCCTTCTCTATAGCTATAGCCTTTAGCCACAAGTTTAGCCTTATACCTTTCAACTTGCATTCATCTATAACACAGATTGAGGACTATTTATGGCTTCTTGAAAACTAACTCGTTTAATATTATCTCCCACATCGAACTCATGTTCCTACAAATAGACAATATAGTCATCAAGAATGGCAGGTCTATGTGTTCTTTGTGATCCCCTGATAGCAACTTCATCATCCCCAGTATCAATGACTTCATCATATGCTTGATTTTAAGGTTCATCATGAGATTCTACTATAATATGCTCAATCATAAGGCCATCAGTAGGAGCGGAAGCGACGGGTACAGGGATTAGAATGCGTTCTTCCTTGAATACAATTTCTCTTGACCCTAGACTTGAACCAAATTCATCTTCAAAATAGACAGCTCTAATTGATTTTATAATTTAGGTCATACGATATGGGCAATAAAATCTAGAACCCCTTGATCCGACGGTGTAGCCTTCAAAGTAGCTACTAAAAGTTTTCGGATCAAGCTTCTTAGATTGTGGATTATAGGGCCTCACTTCTGCTTTGCATCCCCAAACATGAAAATTGCGTAATCTTGGTTTCTTACTTGACCATAACTCATATGAAGTCTTTGGAACTGACTTGCTAGGTGATTGATTCAAGATATAAGCAGTTGTCTTCAACGCCTCACCCCATAAAAATTCAAGCAAACTAGAATGAATCAACATACACCGCAACATATCAAGAAGTGTATGGTTTCTCCTTTCAGTGATTTCGTTCTACTAAGGTATTCCTGGCATTGTATATTTTACTTCAATACCACATTCTTGCAAGTATCTAGCAAATGGCCCTGGATTCCTTCCACTCCCATCATAACGCCTATAATACTCTCAACTTCTGTCAGAATTAATTACCTTGATTTTCTTCCCCTTTTGAACCTCAACATCTGTCTTGAAAATCTTAAATGCCTCCAAAGATTGAAAATTTTCATGAATGAGCTTCACATGACCATACCTGGAAAAATCATCAATAAAAGTGATGAAGTATTTAAACCACCCATAGTAGGTAGAATAAATGGTCCACATATATCAGTATGAATCAACTCCAACAATTCTTAGCTCCTGTCTGTTTTGCTTTTTGTAACCTTGGCGGTCAACCTTCCTTTAATACAATCAACACAGGCAATGAAATCTAAAAAATTAAGATCCTTAAGTACACCATCTTTTACCAACCTCTCCATTATGTCTCTAGAAATATGGCCTAAACATTTGTGCCATGATATAGAAGATCTTAAACCTAACCTCATACATTTGGAACTAACAACAGTATTAAGGGAAGAGGAAGAAGCAACAGTAACAACATCATTCAACTCAAGTTTGTATAAATTTTCACATAAAATTCCATTTCCCACTAAAAGAGAGTCACGATATAAAGTCAATTTTCCAGTTCCAAAAAGAAGACTATAACCTAGTCTATCCAAAATGGATACAGAAATCAAATTCCTCCTAATTGAGGGTAAATAAGCGACATCATGTAACACCAAAAGATGTCCTGTATTCAACTGTAGTCTAATTATCCCGAAAAATTCAACTTTGACTTTTATATCGTCTCCCATGTACATATGTTGCTCAGAATTAGTTGGCCTTCTTCGACTTGTCAGTTTTGGCAAGGAATTCGTAACGTGAATTATTGCTCCAGTATCTAACCACCAAGTATTTGAGGGCACATCAATAATATTGGACTCTAAACAAACCATTACAAGACAATTACCTTTCTTCTCTATTTGAGCTTTGAGTTTTCGACAATCAGCTTTCTTGTATCCAAAATTTTGATAAAAGTTGCACTTCCCTTTGTAAAATTTATTCTTCTAACTAACAGAAGATGAGCCCGGCTATCCACTTTCTTTAAGACTAGTAGCTTTCTTCTTGAAAGTCTTTTGGTCACTTGAGCTATTAGAAGTGAACTTTCTCTTTTGAGAATTATTGTGATTTGTCATCATGGAGATACTTCTTGCCCTTCCTTTTTTCTTGTCATCCTCTTCCTTAGCAAGAATAGCATTCATCTACTCAACAGTCCATTGCTCTTTCTGAGCACTATATCTTGATTTGATCGAATCAAATTTAGAAGGAAGAGTCCCCATCACAAACCATACCATGTAATCCTCACAAGGTCCATATCCATAGCTTTAAGCTTATGGTAACAACCCATGAGCTTGTCAATGTGAGCTCTAATGTCACTTGCATGATCATAAATGGTGTGATGAAGCATGTTTAAGTACTCATTCTTCTCATTCTTTGAGAACTTCTTGTACTTCTTCTTAATGGCAGCAATTGCACTATCAGCCTAAGGAATACTATCACGAATGGATCATCCATGTGATACCTCGTAATTATCAAATAACATTGGTTAGAGTATTCCCACTCCTTTTAGGATTTCTTATCCTTCTCAGTAGCGTCACCAACTGGTTTAGGTGGTGCATCAATTCTCAAGTTAAGTCCATTCGCATAATAGTCAAATTTATCATGAGAAATTCAACTTACTGCTTGTGGTTCGTTCCATTCAATGTCAAGATAGCAGAGACTCTTGGATTGCTTAAAGCCAAATGAGAACCAAGAGCAATAACCATGATATATATGTTAAAATATAATAAACTATAGTTTAATGGATCAACATATAATTATTAGGTTACTACTATTAAGACACTCATCCTACATCGGTGAATGAGAGTGTGAGAGGAGAAAGGAAGCCTATAAAAAAAGGCTCTCTTCTCTTCTTTCAATGTAGCAAAACAAAATTCAACTTTTATGTATAAATTAGAGGATTAATGTTGTAATCCCTAATTTTCTTTTATAGTGAAATTCTTCTCTCTTCGTTTACGTAAATTTCTTGTGTTCTTTAATTTCTTTCTTATTTCCTTCATAATTTCCTTTTCGTGCTTTCTGTTTCAACAAGTGGTATCAGAGTCACGCTTGGGTTGCGTTTAAATCTATTTGTCATATGCTATGTGGTTATCACTTAATGTGAATCCTCTACACCAGAAAGTAAATTAGATTTTACGGTACCCTCAGTTGTGCACGGTACGCTTGTGGGACCACCTTTCAGTTTTCATACCGAGTGAGACCCACTGTCCTCTGATATTCCTAAATTGTTCAGTGTCATCATTTGTGAGGCTCGTTTTGTGTGGGATCCATGAGGTTACTATTCACGTGTAGGATCAAATTATGTGAAATAATGGGAGGAGTTTTTTGACAGAATGTCAGAAATAAAAAGAGAATATAAGGTGGATAAATTCATTGGAAATTTCTGGATTTGGAAGATGAGAATGAGGGCTATCTTGGCGAAAGATAAGTGTCTCGCAGCGATCATCAAAAGACCAGATAATATCACCAATGAAAAATAGGAAGAAATGGATGCAAACGTAGCGATAAATTTACATCTTGGATTGACATATGAGATATTGTCAAGAATAGAGGAGCAGAAGACAGCCACAAAAATTTGGGATTATCTTACAAGTATCTACGAGGCAAAGTCCTTACACAATAGAATATTTCTCAAGAGGAAGTTGTACACTTTGCGGATGTTAGAATCTTCGACGTTGATCGACCACGTCAATACACTGAATTCTCTATTTTCACAATTCAAAAACATGGGTTTTGTGATAGGGATTAGTAAACGAGCAAAAATTCTACTTCAAAGTTTATCGGATCCATACGATCAACTCATCATTAACTTAACGACTAACTTGTCTGTGGAAAGTTTAAACTTTGACAGTATTGTAGCTGTGATCATTGATGAGAAAAAGCGGCGCAAGAATAAAGAGGGATCTTCACAGCAAGTAGAGGCATTAGCGATGACGAGAGGTAGATCGATGGAACGTGGTCCTAATATGAGTCAACAACACAGTAGATCAAAATCTCGGAGTAAGAAAAATATCAAGTGCTACAATTGTGGCAAGAAAAGTCACTACAAGAAAGATTGTTAGAACCTGAAACAGAGTTCTGGTCCTCAGGAAAGAGTTGCCGACCATCAAAGAAATGTTGCAAGCAGATCAGACGTCGATAACGCCTTGACCTGTAAAGCATCAACAACACATGATAGCAAGAGGATGACTCAGGATGTGTGGTTGGTTGATATCATATGACCTCTCGTAAAGAATGGTGCTATCACTATGAACCAGTCTTAGGAGGTGTTGTATATAGCTGCAATGATCAGGCCATGAATGTTATTAGAATTGGATCTATCAAGATGAATATGTACGATGGAATTGTTCGTGCCATTCAACAGGTACAACATGTTGAGGGAATTCGGAAGAATCTATTGTCGTTGGGACAATTGGATGATCTCGGTTGTAAATTGGAGTGTGAAAGGGGAATCGTGAAGACAGTTCGTGGAGCGTTAGTGATAATGAAGGCAGAGAAAATAGCTACCAACTTGTACATGGTAAAGGGGGAGACTTTAGTGGATGAAGAAGCTTCAGTTGCCTTGAGTAACAATGATAGGTCTTCAATAATATGGCATAAAAAACTTGGTCATATGTCGGAGCAAGGAATGAAGATTCTCATAGACCGGGAGCTACTTCTGGGCTCACAAAGGTTTTACTATCATTTTGTGAGCAGTGTGTGACAAGCAAGCATCATCAGTTGAAGCATATAAATCTCTTCTTTAAGATCATCGTGAAAAAAACTGTCTTTACTTGTAGTTGTTCTAGATGTAAATAATGCATTGCTGATAATGTCAGAACTATATGAATGGTAGTTAATCGAACCACAGGTGAGTATTTCATTGAAATCAATACCTTCTTTTTGAGTATATCTTTTGACCACAATCTTGCCCGATACCTCTCCAACTGGTCATCACTGTTTCTTTGGATCTTGAACACCCATTGTGTTGCCAATGGGTTTCCTCCCTGATGGTAGCTGTATAAGATCCCAAGTCTATTTCTTATGTAGAGCTTTGATCTCCTTCTCCATTGCTGCTATCCACTGATACGCATCTGAGCTGCCTACTACTTCCTGGAAGGTTAATGGTTCTTCATCTTCAATTAGTAGACAGAATGTTACATTGCTATCCATAATATAATCGGAATGCCAACTGGGAGCTTTCTTTGTTCGAGTTAATCATCTGATTTCATCGACTTTAGCATCATTCTTCACAAGATTCTGATCCGGCACTACTTCAAAAGTATGTTCGTTCACCTGTATCACCGTAATATCTGACCCTGATGTACCTGCATTTTCACTACAGTGCTTATCTTTTATGAAGATAACATAACCTTGTGGGTAGTGGGATCCCACAAGCAATACCTCTTTACACCATCAGCATAGTCCAAGAAAATACATTTCCTAGACTTTGGATCTAACTTTGAAACATTCTGGGCATGGTACATCACATATGCAGAACTTCTAAAAACATAAAGGCTAGAATAATCTACTGATTTACCTGTCCACAACTCCATTGGTATCCTCAAATCAATTGCCGTTGACGGACCCCGGTTGATCACATAACAAGCGATGTTGACAATTTCAGCCCAAAAAGATTTCTCCAGACCAGTTGTCGCCAACATTGCCCTGATTCTCTCCAGTAACGTTCTGTTCATCCCCTCTACCACACAGTTCTGCTGTCAAGTATATGCCATTGTGAACTGTCGCTTGATACCATTTGCTTACAGTAACTATCAAACTCTGCACCAGTGTATTTTTCTCCATTGTCTGTCCTGAGACACCTTATCTTCTTTTCTGTATCCAACCGGACTTGCGCTTTGTATTCCTTGAAGGTTTGAGACACATCTCCCTTACTTTTGATTAGATACACCCAACATCTTCTGGAATAATTATCAATGAATGATACGAAGTACTTCGTTTCTCCCAGGGACACAACCGGTGCTTGCCATACATCAGAGTGAACCAGTTCTAGAACATCTGTGCTTCTAGGGCCCAAAGTGTTGAATTTCAACCGATGTTGCTTGCTTGTCACGCACTGGTCACAAAATGGTAGTGGAACCTTTGTGAGCCTAAGAAATAGCTTCCAGTCTACGAGAATCTTCATTCCTTGCTCCGACATATGACCAAGTTTCCTATGTCATATCATTAAAGACCTCTCATTGTTACTCGAGGCAATTGAAGCTTCTCCATCCACCAAAGTCTCTCCCTTTATCATGTACAAGTTGGCAGCTATCTTCTTTGCCTTCATTATCACTAGCGCTCCACGAACTATCTTCGTGATTCCCATTTGACACTCCATCTTACAACCGAGGTCGTCCAATTATCCCAAAAATAATAAATTCTTACGAATTCCCTGAACATGTTGTACCTTTTGAATGATACGAACAGTTCCATCGTACATCTTCATCTTGATAGATCTAATTCTAACAACATTCATGGCCTGATCACTGCAGCTATATACAACACCTCCGAGACTGATAGAACCGTTCTTTACAAGACAAGAGGTCATGTGATAGGTTGCACCAGAATCAACCAATCACACATCCTGCGTCATCCTCTTGCCATCATGTGTTGTTGATGCTTCACAGGTCAAGGTGTTATTCACGTCTGATCTGCTTGCAACATTTCCTTGAGGATTGGCAACTCTTCCCTAAGGATTAAAAGTCTGTTCCAGATTCCAACAATCTTTCTTGTAGTGACCTTTCTTGTCACAATTGTAGCACTTGATATTTTTCTTACTTTGAGATTTTGATCTACCGTATTGTTGAGTCCCACTGGGACCACGTTTCATCGATCTACCTCTCGTCACTGCTAATGCCTTTACTTGCTATGAAGATCTCTCTTTATTCTTGCTCCGCTTTTCCTCATCAATGATCGCAGCTACAATATTGTTGAAGTTTAAACTTTCCACAAGCAAGTTGGCCGTTAAGTTGATGATGAGTTGAATGTATGAATCCGGTAAACTCTGAAGTAGAATTTCCGCTTGTTCACTAGTCCCTATCACACAACCCATGTTTTTGAGTTGTGAAAATAGAGAATTCAGTATATTAACATGCTCGATCACTGTCGAAAATTCCGACATTCGCAAAGTGTACAACTTCCTCTTAAGAAATATTTTGTTGTGTAGAGACTTTGCCTTGTATATACTTGTAAGATAATCCTAAATTTCTTTGGTTGTCTTCTTCTTCTTTATACTTGACAATATCTCATCTGCCAATCCGAGATGTAAATTTGCCGTTGCGTTTGCATCCATTTCTTCCTATTTTTCACCAGTGATATTATCGAGCCTTTTGACGATCGCTTCGAGGCACTTATCTTTCGCCAAGATAGCCCTCATTCTCATCTTCCAAATCGAGAAATTTCCATCGTTGAATTTATCCACCTTATATTCTTCTTTTACTTCTGACATTCTACCAAAAAACTCCTCCCACCATTTCACGTAAGTAGACACCACACGTGAATAGTAACCTTGTGGGTCCCACATAAAACGAGCCTCACAAATGATGACACTGAGTAATTTAGGAATATCGAAGGGTAGTGGGTCTCACTAGGTATGAAAGCCGAAAGATGATCCCACAAGCGTGCCGTGCACACCCGAGGATACCGCAAAATCTAATTTACTTTATGATGTAGAGGATCCACATTAAGTGGCAGTCACAGGGCATACGGTAAATAAATTTAAACATAACTCAAGCGTGTGGCTCTGATACCGCTTTGTTGAAAAAGAAAGCACGGAAAGGACACTACAAAAAAATAAGACAATTAGCGACGTTTTAAAAACGTCACAGAATCTCAAAAAACGTCGCAGAATACATTTCGCAACGTTTTAGAAAACGTCACAAAAAACGTCGCGGATTGTGGTGTAGGCAAAAGGTTTCTGCGACGTTTTTTGTAAAACGTCACAGAAAATACTAACATTTCGCGACGTTTAAAAAAACGTCACAGAAAGATTGGTCTTTCTGCGACGTTTTTAGCAAACGTTACAAAAAGTTACATTCCGACTTTTCGCGACGTTTCTTAAAAAACGTCGCAGAAAGTCTTTCATGACGTTTTTGGAAACGTCGTTGAAAGTATTCCGTGACGTTTTTATTTAAATATTATTAATTTTTATTTTTTGAAAATAATTTAAATTTATTAATTTTCAATTTTAATAATTTTTTAAATAACAAAAATTTTAAACCTTATTTATTTAATAACTATTCAATATTATTCATAAATTTTATTTATTTAATAATTCTTCAATTTTTTAATATATCATTACTTTTAAACATTCCATTATTATTATTTTCACTTTTCAAAATTCATTTTAATTTAATAATTTTTAATTTTAATAATTATTTAAAAAAAAACAAATTTTTTATATTTTAGTGTTATTGTTATTTTTCTTTGAATAGAACAAAGGAAAAGGGCAAAAATAAATAAATAAATTTAAAAAATAAGAAGCAAAATATTTATTTATTTTTTAAAAAGGAGAATATTTAATTAAAAGACCAAAAGTAAGAGAATGGACACAAAAAGCTGAGACGGTTTGGCTGTGCATTTGTCCATTACCTGAAAGTTAATGTATAGTCCAATGCATCCACTATCCAATTAACCATCTTTTTCCTAATGTTTGGTTACTGTCCTCACCCCTGAGGACAGTGGATTACATAATTTATCATAATACTTATTCTTGTTATTAAAAAAATTAAAACGTAGCATTACAATTATTAGTAATACTAATACTTATTCTTGTTATTTGATTA
>JANKOD010000192.1:21891659-21902326 GCA_026284645.1 Erythroxylum acuminatum
TTTAATACTAACAATATATCACAAATAATAATTTCTCAACAAATCTAATTTCACCAAATCCTTTCATTTAATAATCAAAACCTACACAATAAAATCCTCAATTTATTCCAACCAAAATGAAAATTATCAAACTAAAACCTCAAAATAATTTAAACATGCTTATTGCGAATCGGGGCCCAACACCAAAAGATGTCATGTATTTAACTGTAGTTAAACTGTCCCAAAAAATTCAACTTTGACTTTGGTATTGTCTCCTATATCCATATGTTGCTTAGAACTAGACGACTTTCTTCGACTTATTAGTTTCTGCAAGGAATTTGTGACGTGAATTGTTGCTCTAGCATCCAACCACCAAGTATTTAAGGCTCTCAATATGTCTTTTAGCTCCAAGAGGCAAGTTCCACGACACACCCTCGCCTTAGGGATTTTTTACAATATATATATCAAGACAAGTCATAAAACCCTAAAAAAATTAAGTGAAACCCACATGTCATCGTGGGAATTATCTTTATGCTTCCAACGATTGTGGGTTAATATGACAGAAACTTTCTCTATAGATTTCCCATGATTGTGGGAAACATACCCTTTCCTATGGTCGTGGGTTCCTGTTCTTCAGCAGCTCCACTTCTCTTCTCTTCTCTTTATCCCTAACTCAATCACAAAGGTGTCCACCCTTCATTCCTACACCAAAATGATCAATTCTTACCCTAAACCAACGTCAAACACAAAAGAACAACCATGAAGATCAAATTAAACAAAAACATACAAAACAAGTCCTAAAACACAGTAATACTAACCTATTATGCAAGAAACACATACCAAATACTTAGAAAAACACATACTAATGCACAACTATCAGTGGCCGTACACCAATCTTGTGTATCGCACCAACAAAGTCTCGATAACATGTACGTGCTCATCTCTCCCATACTTTATAAATGACCGCATCAAATTTAGAATCTCACAAAATTCTTTCTAAAAAAAAGGAAAACATACGATAAGTACTTATAATGTAATAATATTTATCTAAATAATGTATAAAAATAAATTAAAATTAAAAATTTTTTGTACCTCAAACTCCTTATAGTAAAATTTCTTTATCGACTGAGAGATATTCTTCCATATATAACCCTCAAGATCAATCTTCTCCTTGAATTTGGATGTCATGTTTCTTGAGCACGGTCCAGAAGGAATCAACCTAATATAAAAAAATAATTTTATACCATTTTTAAATTTAAACCTATAACTTAATTATACCCATATAGTGTTTTATGTATTTTCACTTACAGATTGTTGATAATTATGATGTCAGTTCTTCCATCAGCTCCCTCAGCTCCAGGTTAGAGGCCGCCTCCTTCATCTGCATCATTTACCACTGATATCTCTACCAGTATAGGGGTGGTGGATGGTGTAGCAGCAGGTACAGAAAGTGATGCCTCACCTGCAAGTGTAGTAGCTAGAGGTGCATCATCTGATTCGGTTCCAGCTACAGAATGTGATGCTTCACCGAAACAGTAACTGGCTTCGAATCGTGGTCTGAACCTTGGTCGCATCATATCCTGTTTTCTCTTTGGTGGCATATTTCAACCTGAAATTTATATTTGAATGAATAATTCAGAAATATAACAATTTTTATTCAATATTTCACACAATATATTGAAAGGGAAATAGTTGATTTGTTGAATATAATATTCTATTGCAAACACAAATTACTATCAGCACTTAACTGTAAATCAAAATCAAAATCACCATCATCTTCTTTTTCTGAAGAATTAGAATCAAACTCAGGCTCCTCTTTAGATCTCTCATCCTCCTCATCCTCTCCAGATGAAATTTTAACGTATTCATTATTTGGATCATTCAAAGGTTCATTCTCGTCATATGTAACAGATGCATTTATTTCATAAACATCTTTCTGAAGCACTTCACTTTCAATTCTCTGTTCTTCTTTTCCATATGATTCAAAAATACCCTAGGTTTAACTTTGTAAAGGGCCGACCAATTTAACTTATCTCTTCGTAAGCTGGGAAAAAAGACATAATACACCGGGATCGCTTGCATTGCCAACATGAAAGGTTCAAATTGTCTAAATCTTCATCGCTTGTTGACTTCAACTAGATTGTATTGGCTATGCACTTTTATACCAACGTTTGGACTTGGATCAAACCAGTCACACTTAAATATCACATTTTTCTTTATTGGCAATGTAGGGTACTCAATTTCAAGTATCTCAATAATTTTACCATAGTAATCCATCAATTCTTCCTGTATGCAAACTCCACTATTTACTGTTGCCATACTATGACCATGATATTCTGTATGATATTTGTATTCATTAAAGAAATACACCAGATACGATTTAATAGTTCGCAAAGTTCCCTTCGTAATATCACATATGAACTTGTTCTCTATTGGCTTTCTAAGGCCTACGCAAAAGAAATTATCATATTAAACAATATAATGTCATTTGAACACTTTAATCTTTAATTCAATCATTTTAATAATTGTAAGTGAAAACTTACATATTTCTCGAACCATCGAGGAAAGTGTCTTCCAACTTCTTTATTGATATCATCCTGTGTTTTGTCGAGCATTAGCTCGCATAACCATTCCTCGTATAATCTAAAAACATTATTATGTATTTCAATTGTGAATAACACTAAATTTCAAAACTTAAATAATCAATTTCAACTTATTGCACGAAATGTTGAACTTCTTGATAGTTTAATAAAATGTAACCATGGGTAGCCTCAATTTCTTCCTCTGTTAACATTCTTCTTGATGTGAAAATGGATAAGTTACCATCAGCATCACTTGTTCCTCCCCCTTCATCATTACGAGGAATTTCTCTTTCTTTTGTATGAACATATAACTCAAATGATATTGGAGAATTGTTAAAAATGACTTAGAAAACTTTAGAGATGACAATTTTTGAGATAATGATTTTGAAAAATTAGAGACAAATTGGAGAAAAGTGAATTAGTTGAATGAGGAACTAGTTAATTTCCTTAAAAGCTAGATGAGTGACTAGTGTCACTAACTTAGTTAGGTTACACCTGATGATTTTGTTAGAAAGACTAAGTTATATTCTTTCGAAGTTGAAAGACTAAGTATTGTTGTCTATACTAGTTACCTTCTTTGTAGCTATCTTCTTCAAGTTTCTTTCTAATACACAGAGTTTTCCATCAGATATCCACAAAAATTAAACTTTGCTTTTCCTTGTCTCCTACCACTCCCACTTTGTTATCTGCTTCTTTTGCCTCAAAGAAAACCTAAACCTGCCAACCCCTACAATGGTGTACGTGAATTGCATGAAGTTTAGGGCTTTTTGAGCTTTTGTAGATTTTGGAGAAATATCAAGTAAGTATTGTGTAAATGAAACAAAAATGGTGATTTATTTGTCATTGCATGATCATGAAGAAAAATGGTCGTTCTTCATGAACACTGTACAAATAGGATGGAAAAAATCTGGATATAATGTTAATTCGTATACACGTGGGTTTTGAGAGTTTTTAGAGATGACCAAAGGAATGAATTTGGAGTTGAAGAATAGTTGTATGATGGTGGTCTTAGATAGGAAAGATTGTTTAAATGCTAGTTAGAGGAAGAAATTAAGAGAATGCATAAAATGAAAATATAGGAAAATGACAGTGAAGAAAGCGCAGAGAATGGTGAAATGCTTGAATAACTTTTCTTATGTTCTTGATGATGTTGTTTAAGCATGAATTTTGGATTTTGTTTGTGAATGATTTTATTTAAATGGGAGACAAAAATGTGGTGAAGATAAGTTAGAGAAGTTGGATTAGACTAAAAGAAAAGAAAGAAGAAAAAAGATTTCAGAGTGTTGGATTTAAAGAAAGAAAAGAGGAAAAGGGGTAAAGATTTGGTCTGAAACTTCCATGATTAAACTGTATTAATCTAGGAAGATTTCGACAAAATCGTCTTCATCAAAGTTGTAGATATTTCTTTTAGCTTTTTATTAATATAAAGTTTGAAATTTTTAGAGTTCTGGATTGAAAGTAATGGGGGTTAGAAGTGAGGGAGTGCGAATGCAAAGTCGCGCGACTTTCCAGTCGCACTCCTCACTTCTAACCCCCATTAAGCACGATTGCGACTTTCCAGTCGCACTCCCTCACTTCTAATCCCCATTACTTTCAATCCAGAACTCTAAAAATTTCAAACTTTATATTAATAAAAAGTTTCTTTACGATTGCAACCCCACTATGACTATTCACCAAATGTCACGATCGCGATGAAGCAAGTTTGTTCTGTGCACGATCGCGACTTTGAAGGTTGGAGGCTGATGCAACACCCTTCGATCTTTTGGCTATATCTTCTTCATCCGACCTCCAAATGACATGAGACTTGAACCATTGGACTTGTAACACATTGCTCTACCTCTCCAACCAAAATCTTAACCATCTGAAATAATTAGAGAGAGATTGAGCAAAAAGTGTGGGACAGTCTGATGGAGTGTGCACTGGCGTGAGTTTCATGCACACCCGTGACTCTTGCACAGGTATGAGTGACTCTTGCACAGGTGTGACTCTCTCACACCTGTGACTTTTCTCCCTCACGCCCGTGAGTGTTAATTGCTAGACTGATCTTTATTTGTCACATCATGACACAGTGCTTTCCAATAGTCCAGTGCACCCGAAAGCATATTACAAATTGAATAGTCTTATTTCTTTTGACCGTAACTTCTTCTCTAGATCTCCAAATAACTTGATTCTTGAACCAATAGGTTCCTAACACATTATTCTACCTCTCTATAAAAATTGGTAGCATTCTGAATTGATTTGAAATAGATTGATTAAATGAAAGTAAGGGAATATGTTGTAATAGTATGAACTGGTATGATTTCACTGAATATGCTTGGGTATTTCAGTTATATCTTGATCTGTAGATTTCCAAATGAGATGATTTTTAATTTTGAGTAAACTAAAGACATAGGGATACAAATTTTCTAAAGAAATCGAATTTTAATTCTATCTCTAGAATTCTAGATTTTGAATTAAACTTGAGTATAGGATACTGTTTCAATATAAGAACAATCCGAAAATGTTTAAGGTATAACTTTCAGATTACTAAACCAAATTGAATGATTTTGGTGTCATTAGAAACTTAAGACAATGGGAAACATTTTTTAGAAGAAAGTGTTATCAAATTACTTCATCTTCCTTCTCATAATGTTCATGGAAAATAGACCCGAAGGTCTAGAAATTTGGAGAAAATTTATAAGAAGAAATGAGAGATTGGATAATGTGTGATCTTGTAATGTTGGAATAACATTAGTGAATGAATTGTTGATATCAAAGTACCGAAGGTGTGAGTTTGTTTGGGAATAAAGATATTCACATGATTGAAGTTCTGATTCATAGAAGAGGAGTAAAATGTATCAAGTTAAAGTGAATGAGAATTTGATAATAAGAGCAAATAATGCTCGAAAAGAAATGATGAGTGATTGAATTATGAAATGAAAATGAGCATAAGATATTAAGTTTGATAATATACCCGGGATTGTCATTGAGCATACATTGTACATAGTCCATATATATACATTTGTACATAAATAAATACTTATAATTGTGCAAAGTTATTAATGTGTGTGTGCAATGTGTATATTGCATAATTTGGATGTGTAGGATAAATGTTCGCATTCAGACGTTTCCTGAACGTGAAAGCAAATGCAAATATGGAGCGTACTATGAGTAGACCTAGATGGTATTACTTCATTGTTTGTTTTGATTATGAATGAGATGTGAATGTGATTGTATTGATCCCGGACAGTGAATGTTCGAGGAGTTTGCTAAATGTGAAGATATCAAAGTGCTACTTATATGTGAATTTGATGAAATAAGTGATACATGATTTGATTGTTAAACGTCTGCATATGAAAGGAAAAAGTGATTCTCAACTTTAATGTTAAATACCGGACTAAGGTCCGATAATATGTGAAAGTGAATAATTGCTCATATGTGATTGGTGCATTTCATTACATTAATGCATAAAAGATAAAGGCAATTGTAACCAAAGTAGCCACCGAAAAAGTGCTTAAAGTTCATAATGTAAAAAAGAGCCTAGAGTTCAGAAAGTGATTAAGAGCCAAAAGCTCACTATGTAAAATGAGCTCGGTATCCCCAACGGATACGAGATAGTTATTAATGAGCCCGGTATCCACAATGGATACGAGACAGTTATAGGCACTCGGTCACAACAAAGTAATAACTGAAAGTGAGTTTCATGAGCACCGCATATGCGTATGACATGTATGATTTAAATCGTTTGAATGATTTCTGAATGTGATATGTGTTATGTGATTGAGTGAGCCATCGAGGATGATCACTCACTGAGTTTGTAAAAACTCACCCAAAATTTGTAATTATTTTTCAGGCTCAGAAGAATATCCCGTTAAGCAAACGGGAGTATACCTACTACATTCAAGTGAGAGATAGAGGTCGGGATCAGATTACACCTGCATATGTCTTCAGTGATTTTTGTTTTGAATTGTATTTCCGTAATTATTATGTAATGCACGTATACAAATTGTAGAGTGTAATAACAATTGTGGCAAGTGATGTTTGTAAATGAAAATGTTTATAAAATAAAAATATGGGCCCGAATTTGATTATAAATTTTCGCATACACATGTGTTATAAAAAAATATTTTGAACGAAGGTTTGTCTGATTGACTACTACTAGCACGCCACTTTTGCGGGATTCGCACTCAGATATCACTCAGAATGTTGGGTACGTGTCTTGCGAGAGTGGGGTGCTATATTATTAATGTCCAATCTTAATAAAATAATAATTAGAAACAATTTTTGGGATAATTTAAAAATATAATATGAATATCATAATTATGATTTTATTGTAATTTTGTTTGCAATGCACATTTATCACATAGATTTTATCATATACATCTAATTTATGTAAGATAAAAAATACCTTTAAATAATTATATTAATTTGGTTGGTTGTAGGACATATATCAATACTTTTATGTTGACCAACACAGATAATGCCAAAAAAAATCGAGATTTGGAATCAGTTCTTATCTGAAGTTGCAATTTGAAGAGTATGAGATTAACATGAAGTGAAAACAAGTGTTCTGTTTTGTTTTTGATTACCTTATACTATAGCAACGGTGGTTAGCATAAAACAAGTGTTCTGTTTTGTTTTGATTACCTTATACTAACTATAGCAACGATGATTAGCATAAACATTGCACTTATATGACATGCATACCATAAATGCACAAATAGGTAGTCAATTGCTGATAGTATGGGAGGTATGTGCCCCATATATAAGCAATATTTCTAAAAAGAAAAACGAAACAATTTTTTAAAAATTCTATTCCTGTTAGTCACTTAGAAACCCACCCCCTTTATTTTTAATACAACAAAATGGGAATCAAATAACCACATCCTTTTCAAGTTGTTTTCTTATCTGAACGTAGCTATCCATCGACGGTATGTGTAAGCACTTGCTTTCAGTAAATACTACAAAAATCCATTAGACAACAAAGCGGCTAATGATTAGATATACAATGGTGTAATTTGGTTCTTTCCATCTTTGGTCAATTGAGAATAATCCTTTGCCGTGACAAAGAGAGGTCACCTACAAATCATGCAGCGACACCGAAGAAATGAAAGAATTTAAGAACTCAACCTACCTTTGGATGCTTTTGGAGCTGCCTAATCCCAACAAGGAGTAACAAATTTATAGCTAAAACCAAACCGGAGATGACAAAATTAGGAAAACTCAACGTTTGTTTGAGATTGAGAGATCCTTCTTTAGGATTATTCCTTCTGTTCGGTTCCCATAAAGCCATGTCTTAACATTTAGCTCCAACCCAATTTGAGACAAATCAATTGTCACTCTCCCAGATTATGCTTTTGATCATAGTGTACGTGTTACATTACATATTCTATTCTCTTCGTTCACAAGTGGAAACACAAATAATTCAATCTTAGGCAAATATATGAATCTACAGACTTGCCTATATATGAATCTCAATACCAAAATATATAACTTGACTTATTATGATATTCCATTCAACTGAAATTATGCAGATTCTGATAACTTGAAAGCCTGCGACTTGAATACCAAACAAAAATGACAATAGTTTTCTGTAATTCTTCCTGATTGAACTAGGCCAAAAACAAGAAACAAGTTGTATCTGAATATATAGAAGAGCCTGCTATTCCTATATATTTGCTGTCATTTTTTTCTGACTTCGCATTCTGTATACATGTACAGATCATTGTTTCTTGGTATTATTATTGAACGATAACGTTTACAGCTACAATTACCGTAATAAACAAAGAGAGAAGGGAACAAAACAGGGGGCCTCTTTGTTTTTCATGTCGTTTCAGATATGAATGGGAGGCCGATTATGTGTAAAAGCCTAATAAATAATGATTTTTAAAACAGTTCAATATATTTCTTTTATTAAAAAAGTTTAGTAGTAATTATTTAATGTTTATTAATAATTATACATACTAAAAATATTATTTTAATAAAATAATATTTCTTTTTTATTAATTATAATTATTAATAATCATCCAGTGATAATACTACTGCGGTACATTTCTGAAGCAGTAATAATCATATTCACCCAGCACAAACACACCAAATCTAGGAAGGCGAATGAGATTGAGGCCCAGTGATTTAAAACTCAGGGGAGGAACACGGGATTCCCAGCTGTCATCGTTTAGTTATTATACGTGGCACCAAATCCTAGGTTGCCTCCAGTCCAGCTGCAAAATATAACATTTCGTTCTGTAAGCCAAAACCCCGAAAGAGATAAGAGAACCCCGACAGAGATAAAACATAATTCAATTGTGCGAGTACAGTATAGGGAAGTTAATTCTGTAGTCAAAGGCAGTGGCTAATGAGGACTGTCCATCACGTGATTAGACGAGAGTGAATGAATGTGAATCCCGAAATGCAAGAAGAGATCTTTTTTGCCCAGTCAACACCCGCTCCGCTTCTCCTCCATTCCATCATCGCTCTTTTACCAGGACCATTTTGCCACGTTTCAATTGAAACGTGCCCCCCTTTATGCGGAGCTTCGTAAAATATCTCCAGGCCCTGACCCGAATTGCCCATTTATTTTCCAATACAACCCGAAAGGATTTTGAACCCGTAAGATATAAATAATAATTTATTATTATAATCGGCAATTACGGGATGCTATAAAAAAGCATCCACACCAACTGTTGAGTGACTCTATTTATCAATGTTAATGTCCTTTTGCTCCAACTCTTTTCCATCAGCTCTGCCTCTGTTTGATTAGGATTTAAGTGGCCTCTGCCTCTGCCTCCCCCGACCTCAACTACGGCGTTGGGATTTATTCTTAGCTTTATTTTCCGTTAAAAGCTAAGCTATATCTTCTTCCTACTTTTTGCTTTCAATTAGTTCTCTTTCTTGCTCTCCTTCCCTCTGTACTTGATATACCATATCTTCCTGTCTATTCTCCGACCTCTTCCTCCCCTTGTTTTTTTTTTTGTGCTTTTCATCCTTAGGTAAGCCAACACTTTCCGCTCTTCTCTCTCCCCTTACCTATTGTTACTGTTAGCGAGTGATACATACACTCTCCTCCTCACTTTTCCTTCTTTCACTGAAATTTCTCGTCCTTTAATGAAACTTTTCAAGAGTGTATTCAGTGGTAGATTTTAAGCTTCCCTTTGACGTTGTGCTCTTTCTTTATACCCTCCACCTTTCTCTTTATTCCTCCTCGTGTCCAGTCTCAAAGGAATCTCCCTCTCTTCTTTTCTCCAACCTATTTCACGCCCACCCTCACATCACTGTCAATGTGAATCTGAAAGGAACTCAGAACGCCATAAAGCAAAATAACCCCCGAAAATGGATCAACCAATCGGCATTATGTCCATCCCTCCAGTCAAGTTCAGTGAACACAAGCACCAAACCAAGCTTGTTAAACCATTTTCAAACCGGGTTTGTGAGCACAGACCACCAAGAGTTGTTCGTATATCAGTTACGGACACAGACGCTACTGACTCTTCTAGCGACGAAGAGAATGAAGTTTGTAGGCGACACAGAGTGAAGAAATTTGTGAATGAGATCATAGTCGAGTCCTGTTCGGCCCCCAACGACCCCGTTTGTAGAACTAGGTCCTCAAGAAATGCTACCCGCAAGAAGTCCTCCACAAGAAAGCCTGGAGTTCCGGTGTGCCGTATTCCAGTCATGCCGACTGGCACGGTGGTGGGGAAGAAGTTCAGAGGCGTGAGGCAGAGACCATGGGGAAAATGGGCGGCGGAGATCAGGGATCCTCTGCGACGTGTTCGGTTGTGGTTGGGTACCTACGACACTGCCGAGGAAGCTGCAATGGTCTATGACAACGCGGCTATTCAGCTGCGTGGCCCCGACGCTCTAACAAACTTCGTCACCCCACCTCCAAAGTGCACCCAACCGACAGTTAGCTCCGGTGACGAGTCTCACAGCTACAACAACATTATCTCCTCGCCCACTTCCGTTCTCCGGTGCCCATCTCCGTCCTCCAACGAAGAAGTCGAATCCCAGAGCGCAGGTTCAAGCAAAGAAACAAGTGATGTTGGAGTTGACGTCAGACGAATCAAAGACGAGTCGTCCATGTCGCAAAATTTCTCCGAGCTCTCGGAGTACTCCTCTATGGACAGTGGA
>JANKOD010000192.1:21910121-21920521 GCA_026284645.1 Erythroxylum acuminatum
GTTTGATTTTAAAATGTTGCAATTTAATATTAATGTTTTATTCTTGTGATGCCATGTGGAGTATAGTGATGTTTGTTTGTAGTTCTCTCTTATCGTAAGATACGTACCGGAATGACCTGCGGGCGTCCCGATGGGTACTCTACGATAAAGGGGTGCTACAAAACAAGTCTGGAAGTTAAAAGAAGAGAAGAAATCTTACTAAAAGGGGTGACTGGGTCAGTTGGAAGCAATGAAAGAGTGACAAAGGCCCTCAAAAACAGATTAAAAAAACACCAATACAAAAAAAGAACACATGTGACACAATTACTAATAAGGGGAAGGAATATTGATGGAAGATGAAGGGGAAGGCATATTTGAAAACTTAGAAGTTGTTACCCCAGTTAAGGAATAAGTTGAGACCTCTTATGCTATGCATGATGCTATAGGAAGCATACCCGCGGAGTTAAGGAAGAGATCCAAGAGGAAGAAACTTGGAAAAGGTACCAAAAAGATGCAAATATTAGTATAGAATATTAGAGGCCTTAATGTCCTGAATAAACAACTAGTTGTTAAGGATCATATTAACCTTAAGAGGTCTGATTTTGTTGGTTTAGCGGAAACCAAAAATAAAAAAGGAACAAACTGATAGATGCTTATGGTTTTAAAACAAGAATTGGAGCATCTTGACAAACCACAATAGCCACAACAATGGTAAAATTGTTGTTAGCTTTAATCCTGACAAGGCAAAGTTAATCAATTGGTATTGTACTGAACAAATGAGTCATTGTGAAATGTTTATGATTGAATTAAGAACTCCAATGGAAGTATTAGTAGTGTATACTTTTAATTGTCTTTCAAAGAGTCTTGTTGTGGGATGAAATAAGAAAGATCAATTGTAGAATAAATTACCCTTGGACCATAGTGGGAGATTTCAACAGCATACAAAATTCAAGTGAAGCAATGGGAGGAAAGAAATGGTCTATCTAGAACTGCAAAGATATTAGATCCTATTAGGTACAATCTATATTTACTTTGAACTAATTATAATTTCATTAAAGTTTAATTGAAATTAAAATTTTATTTTAATTAAATTATTAAAATAGTCAAAACTTATTATAAATAGACTTAGAATCTAAGGGAGCCAATACTTTTTGTCTAACCTTCTCTATAATAGTTGTAGAGTTATCTGAAGTCAGTCTGTAGATGTTGTTAAAAGTCATACATATGTGCAGTTACGATAGCTAAGATAAGTTAATTTGAAAATTGATTTGAAGGAAATGCCTAAAATAATATTAATTTTCGATAAGATACGAATTAAGATTTATGGTTTAAGTATTAATCATATAATAGATTTAAAGCGATTTTAGCGCTTAAGAAATTAAATAAAAAAGTTTGTATTTATTTTACTATAGACATCCTTGATTTCCTAATTTAAAAAAAAACTCCAATTAAATGAAAATAAACTATAGCGATTGGTTCATTGAACACATCTTGGAGTAAAAGATGACTAGAACTAACATCATTATTATTAGGAAAAACATGATCTTGAGATTAGGGAGACGAAGAGGAATGAAGCCCACTAACTTTGTAATAACAAAATCGTTTCATTGATAAATACAGAGTATAATGTGGATCGGCAAAGACAAAAACCAAAGATGTGTTTTAACTTTTCTTCTTGGAGTCGGTCCTAGCAAACAAGCGAAGAAGCACTTTGGACTGCACAAAAATTAAAATATTTAGCTTGAACTTTGATACGACCATTGACTCAAGGCATTAATTGCGAGTAAGATGCCAAGTCAAATAAGGACACCACCTCCTTCCTAGATACAAGTGATTACTTCGAGCCACGCAAATACTCAAAACAATTCACTGAAAGAACACCTAAGTTTACATACTCATTATTCTCAAATACTCCACCAATTTTGATATCTTAATGATATACAAGAACAGGAGTGGAGGCAGAGTCTTTTTTATTAATATGGTCGGTCTCATGTTCAGCTCATTCACTCTTGTTTTGGGCATAGTATTAATATTCATTCATTTGAGGAATTGATCTCTGAAATGGAGGACAGGGAATGACCGGCTGGCAAGGCAACGGACGGACCCCAATGAAGTGAACCTTCACATCGCTTGAACGGTGCCGTACGTACACCTTCTGCCGAGTAGCGAAAGTAGCACACGTATGTTTTTACATAAGCTTACGTGGTGTAAAACTAATCAACTTCCCACTTCTTTTGCTACTGTGTGTATATATATATATACACACAAAAGAATGAAGTGAAGAAAAGAAGTCATAAATATTTAATAGATAGTCGTGATGCCATAATTATTACTCTCTTATTTAAAATAAAAATTATTTTAGAAGGATTTTAATTATTCAAAATAAGTGTTGTTCGTGACTTTTTATGCATGATTATAATTTTACTTCTAAAATTACCATTTAATTTCTCTCACATCCTAATTACACAAATTATATTTTCAAGATGCTTTAATATGCAATTAATAAGAGTATTTCAAACATTTCATTAACTTTCTTAATAAGTGTGCATCCCTCTAAAACAACTTTTATTTTGAATAGGAGGAAGTAATAGATAAAAGATATAACATACATTCTGAACTTAAAAGTGATAGCTTGGAATTGAAGTTGCTCCTTTGGGTATATTTGTTTTCTAACAGGGGATATAATGGTGATGTTACTTAAAATGTAAGGTTCTCTTGCATTATCTTTGGATTATTATTATTATTCTTTAGACCTAGCCTAGCAATGGAATTGAAGTGGAGCAATCTTTTTTTTTTTTTTCTTATGAGGTGTCTTAGGAGGGTCCCAACTATAGGAAAGTACCATTAAGTTATCCACAACCAGACTAGTCTTCGCTCGAGCCGAGTAGATCTCTTGCAAGAGACAAAGCTCTGACCCTAAATTTTAAATGACTGCATACATAAGGACAGTTTGAACCTGCGACCTCACTTAAACAAAAAAAAAAAAAAAAAAAGCACCCCTTAGCAACTCACTTAGCCCTAGGGTTGAAATGGAGCAATCTTATCAGAACCGTTGCACCTGTTTCTTCTTCAAGTTGATGCAACTAGTCAGCAGATGAGATCACACTTGGGAAAATGATTTACTCCCGAGTCTAAAAGAATAATTGAAAAGAGAGATTACACATGCCGCAACTCCCAAACCAACATCTGATTGCAACATAATTACACCTTTTATTCAGATGGAACCTATCTAATGCACCAGCTGAAAAGGCTGAAATCGAAGTGATTAGAGAATGATTTCATGTACTACTGATTTAATCAAAACTGAGAGATGTCCACCTCAGCAACAGTATGTAATCATTAGTAACAGTTTCACCTTGCCTTTTGAAGAAACTGCTAGCTAACGGTGATTGAGCTAGAACACAAGCCTGTTTACTTTTTCTGGGGCTTTTACACGTGCAATCTTCTAATCAAATAAGCGAAAAGACTAATAGGGTCGTGGTAGTATACTCCAACAACATTGTTGGCAGGCACAAAAAGACGTTGCACACAGTGCCCCATGGAAAAAGAATACAATTAAACTGAGATACAACTAAGCTTCCACTATCTTTTCCTTTTATAGGGAATCAAAACTTATATTCTATAGGCAGTTGCAGAGATGTAACAGTCTAATTTTTGACTCCCCTTAGTTTCCGGCTAACGCTCTCGCAGTCACTGAAGATGCCTTACTTTCTTTTTTTGTTTTTGCCTTTTCTGTTCGACTTCAACTTCTTATACGGACACTTTATATGCTCCAACCTAAATCTATGAATAAATTGCAAGTGGGATCAATAGATATCATTGTGTCAGAAAAGAAATTCTTTGATTGTAGTGATTGGTACATGTAGTCGGTCAAGTGTTTCGATTGCATGTGCAATGTGAGTCAGTCAGCTTCTAGCATATGTAAATAAACTTTAATCTGTACCAGTAGTATCTAATATTTTGTATTAATCCTTCTCCACTTGTTTGATGTGTTCTTAACTGATGATTGATCAATTTGACCATCACGAGGGGCAATCATCTGTGAACTGAAGCAAAACAATTGCCAAGTGCTTGGTTTGTGAGGATTTACTTTAGCTTCATCCCTGTAACAGACATCACATCAACAACTGAAAATGTCAATTTTCCATCGATGAACATGGTAGCATCTCTGGATAGCAATCAACAATCTTATATAATGATAAGCTGCTTAGGTGGGACTATTAATAAATATGTAGGGAAATTATGGGAAATGCGATTTAAGAATTGACTCGGAATTGCACCGACAAGGTCACACTTGAGTTTAGCCAACTGAATTACGTAGGTTTTGGCTGTGAGAGGCGAGAGCCTATGGCTACCAGAAATGAAGAGATTGAGGCTTATAATGCGATTAGAGACACCATTTCAATGCCTCAAAATATGGAAAAAGAAAAAAGGTCTAATGCAAAACCGTTAGAACGTCAGCGGCGCATGGAAAAAACTTGTCCATACAAAACATGTAAGAAGGGTAGCAAGTTTAGGAACTTGCTTTCTTCCTCCTAACAAACCATTGTCGTAGGCCTATGATTATAGGTTCCTAACGTAGAACTACTACCTCTTAGCTCACTCATGTTTCATGGCCATTGCCTAGCTGTCAATGGGAAGGTAACTCTAATATAGCTTTTAAAAGCTTTTGCTTTCTTATCTGGCAACCCCAATTTGGATTTTAAGTTGGAGCTCTTTGGTTTGATTTTGTTACAACTAGCAACATGAGCTAGTACGAAGATCCCACTAACTGCTCCAGAAAGCGCGCCAATTACGACTCACATTGTCACTAAAACTTTAGTTAAGGCTTGAACAGGGTGAATCAAAATATTTGAACCCTCCACTACCAATAAAACACGGGTTTACTAAAGACTAGTTACTTTTATATGATAATACCGCTCCTAATCCTATGGAGTAATGCCTCACATTCATGGCATTCTATATTTCCTCTTTCTTTAAAAACCACAGACATATGTAATAACCTTAAGTGCTGCGACGACACATTAAGACAGTCGTAAATTTTCAAGGCAATAACATGTCTAATAACTATGCACACCAGGAACTTTCTCCAATCCAATTCCTATACCTATTTCGTTAGCAAGGAGTACTTGAATGATTTGGCAAAGTTCTACACATGATCTTTGCTACACACAAGAGCCCAAATCAGTAAAATGTGTTCAGAAGGACGATTCCAAACTATCTCCCTTATGGTCCGCTTATAACAGCCACAGATCACAATTTGTTTGTGAATACTTACTTAAAAGACCAACCACAGAAAAAGAAGCCCTCCCTCACGTTCAGCAACGCACTTTAACCCATAGCATACTTCTGAGTCCAGCTTCTTGCAGTTGTCTCATACTTGGCCCTATCAGTCTTGTACATATGGGCAATCTCAGGTACCAATGGGTCATCAGGATTTGGGTCCGTCAACAGGGAACAGATTGAAAGCAACACCTGAAAATGAAAGAGACATTTTTCAACACAAGCAACTCAAGCATTAAAAGATGTCTGTCTGTCAGGAGCTAGACATGCCACAATAGGCCTTCTAAAGACGGATCAAGTTGTACGTGCCGGCATCAACAGAACTCAATGTTAGTGAGGACTACTTCAGAGCTTTAGAAATCAAGTTGTTTTCTAACTTTTGACATAACATGGTCAATCTTGGACTGATTTTGATCACTTAAAAAGGAATTAGGACACTAAGATGTGGTATCAGGAAAACATGTTCTTGGGTTTAAATCCAATGGCATGTCATTGGTGTCCTGACAACAATCACTAACAGATGGAAAGGCAATTCCTCCTCATGTCTTAATTATCACCTTATTTGCTAAAATTTTGCTAAAGCAAAATAATTTTGTTCTGCTGACACCATTGTAGTAGACCTATCAAACAAAACGAATGATAAGATTGGAATGTGCAATTATTCCTGTAAGAGGACATGCTTAAGTACACCACGTACAAAGTCATGCTGCTATTCATTCAGTTTTACTTTTTGTGGTATAAGGAAGCAGTTTAAATTTGACATCACAATTAATCAAATTTTAACCTTAGATATAGTGAGGGCAGGGCTCCACTGCTCCTTCAAAATATCAAGGCAAATGCTACCATTGCTGTTGATGTTAGGATGAAAGACTTTTGTCCTGAAAGCAACCTGCAAGAGAACAACCGATAAATTGATGAATGGTGATAACTTCTTCAAAGCTTCAAGTAAGTCATACCAACTATGTGCAAGATGCTTTGTTCAATGGAACAAGGAATCTGTTCAACAAGACACATGAATGATCACGTAAAAGGTAAGGATGCCAAGAAAAAACAAAAACCAAATATTGTGGTCAAATAACCCAAGACAACATAAGTAGGAAAATTGGAAAATTAGAATGACGTCTAGCCATCATCACATATGGCAAGGAAGTTAAAAAAGGTCAAATCTTTGATGATTCCATCATACATGATAGAATTGTGAAAACTTTCATGTGCAAATAAGAATTCTAAGGTAGATCAGATTCTAGTGATCAATCACTGGCTCCATAGGACGCTCTGGTTAGTCAAGTACAGCATGTCCAAGCTAGATGATTGTTACCTACTCCATCCCACAATAAAGCAGATCCTGTTTTATCAGAGACAGTGGAACTTAAAAGAGATTCCACAAGAGGATTTGAGCTTGGTACAATGTTTTGGAGCTCATGGAAGGCATTCTCAAAAGCTCTAGACCATTTGATTTTAGTGTTTTGATAACCAAAGACTAGGAGAGATTTTAACCGCTCATAAAGTGGTTAAAACTCCTTATTAGTCGAAATCCCATCATCTTGAGAATGTCAGAGCTGTTTGAAACCACTGAAGAGTTTTACAATATGATGAACTACTATTTTGTCAGAAGATATATCCCTATTACCTATATGAATTTAGTTTTAAATCTATGGATAACTTAAAACAAACACATGCCACTAACAAATTAATCAAAAAGTTTGGAAATTACCTCCATATAACAAGCAAATGCATGTAGATAAAACAAAATATAAACGCATACAGACAATATATATATACATATGTATATATATATATATGATAGAATTGTGAAAACTTTCATTTGCAAATAAGAATTCTAAGGTAGATCAGATTCTAGTAATCAACCACTGGCTCCATAGGAAGCTCTGGTTAGTCTAGTACAGCATATCCAAGCTAGATGATTGTTACCTACTCCGTCCCACAATAAAGCAGATCCTATTTTATCAGAGACAGTGGAACTTAAAGAGATTCCACAAGAGCATTTGAACTTGGTGCAATGATTTGGAGCTCATGGAAGGCATTCTCAAAAGCTCTAGACCACTTGATTTTAGTGTTTTGATAACCAAAGACTAGGAGAGATTTTAATCGCTCATAAAGTGGTTAAAACTCTTTATTAGTCGAAACCCTATCATCTTGAGAATGTCAGAGGTGTTTGAAACCACTGAAGAGTTTTACAATACGATGAACTACTATTTTGTCAGAAGATATATCCCTATTAACCGAAACCTATATGAATTTAGTTTTAAATCTATGGATAACTTAAAACAAAAACATGCCACTAACAAATTAATCAAAAAGTTTGGAAATTACCTCTGTATATCAAGGAAATGCATGTAGATAAAACAAAATATAATCGAATACAGACAAACATCACAGAAGGCCTAAGCATAATGTTCTGCAAAATAAGAACACCACACTATATATATACGTAATTCAAAAAGTTTTTGGGAGCGATAAATAAAAAATTAAACGTTGAAATAATTTAACTCCCTTTGAGATGTGAAAAAACTCTATTTTTTTATTATTTCAAATTTTAGTTATTGTTTTAGATGTTTTTGTTTTATATTATAATATTATAAATATATTAAATATAAATATAAATAAAATATTTTCAAATAGAATAGAATAATATTTAATATAATAAATTTTATTAAATAATTATTAATAATAAATTTTATATAATTAATAATAAATTTTATATAATTAATAATAAAATAATAAAATTTTTATTAATGAAAAATAGAAAATGTATTTAAAAAATGGATTCTTTAATTGCTTAATGTTACTTTACTGTTTTGAAGTAATCAATATTTAATTTATTAAATTGACCTCCTTTCGTTTTTATGATATCGTATCTATTTTTTATATTTTTTATGATATCGCATATATAATGTAGAAAAAGAATTTTTAGTCACACAGGTAGCAAAACTTCTTGCTATCTGTTGTTAAGTTATTAACTATCAACTGTACTAAACACCTGTAAATCCCAATCTTCATCCATCTTTTGAGCATATTAATAACACATGCCCACTAACTGTAGAAGAAAATATTCCAACCATATATACGTCAACTTAAACCAAAACCACAGTTGCTATATTGTTATATAAATCCGTACTGTATGGATTCTGCCAAAAAAAATTAAAAAAAGAGAGCTCAAATAACCCAAAGTACAAACAATAGAGAGTGCGATAATCTCAGTGCTAAACAACAATCAAAGTCCATAAACAACAGTCGTAAGGAAGACTAAGAATTGACAAAGCTTTATTGCCAACTTCATTCTTAAAGCATTGGATGCTTGTTAAGTACCTTAGGTGGTTTAAATGGATAGTCAGGGGGGAAATGAATTGTGACTAGAAACACTCCACCTGCATATGGACTATCAGGTGGACCCATGATTGTTGCTTGCCAATGGAACATGTCTTCAGCAACAGGGCCTACAGATGCATATCAACCGATGTAAAGACAGTCAGACTACTAATGTTGGAGAACGAATCTAACAGACTTGTCTGAGTATCACATCAAAGCCAAAAAGGGAACTAATAAAAGTAGGACGCACACACAGAAATAGAGATACAGAGAGCTGACACTATCAAAGTGTTCATAAACCATCGACATCCTTACCTCCTGACTTGAAATCTAGAAGATAAGCTTAAGAAAAGCAAATTCAAGTATATTTTAGATAAAAAGTTATACACAATTTATATTTAATCTGACTGTCCATGAAATGGCATATAAACACAAGTTCAATAAACAACAACCGAAATGTTTGTATGTTGTCTATAGTTAATCTTTCAGCTTCTATAACTATAATGCATCAGTTGACTTAGCAAACATAAGGGTTTAAGTGGCAAAAAAAAAAAAAACCGCATGAGAGAAATCAGACAATATTGGGAAACTTTTCTTCATAATCAGTAGTAAAGACCACCAAGCTCAGAAGAAAGACCAGTGCTGGGTTCATTGCAAAAAAGTTGACCATCAAAAGGTCAAATTTCCATCCATTCTCAATAAGAAAAAAAAGTAAAAAGAAAGAGACATCTATGGTCAAATTAGCAAAGAGTAACCTCTCAAACTCAAGTACCGCTAGACATAAGCACGAGTATCCAGTCTTTCGTATTTTCTATTGAATACCTCATTCTGATGCCAAGTCCAAATTTCTCAGTCAAATTTAGAAATGCAAAAGGAGTTCCAAATTGGTGATATTAATTTACCACACATATCTACACTCTACCATTATGATAGTCAGACACGGAAATACCATCAAGAAGTGAAAAAACTTGAAGTATAATTATTGGAGCAGTACCCACTATCACACACCAAAGGGGAAAAAAAAGAGAAGAAAATTTAACCATAAGTTTGAGCACAAAACCAACAAGAAAGGAAAACAAAGTAAAAGAAAGGACAAAGGAATTAGATCTCGAAATCACCTGCGCTGCAAGAGATAGGAGGATCCTTCTGGAGATCCTTGAGCTCCTTCAAGATTCGCTTTGAAGCCATCACCGATCAGACACAGGGGGGCAAAAAAAAGAGAGAGAGAGAAACCCTGCGTTTCATCAAACCCTAGATCATCTCACATTCTCAATTACAAAAACAGAAAACAAACATAAGAAAGGAGAAAACTTTACTTTACCCAAAAAGAAAGCATTGTTAATAATTAAGATTGAAAAAATGAAAGAGAGAGAGTGCACCTGAGCTGAGTGAGATCCTTCTCTCCTGGTTATTATTAGATTCTGAGAGAGCTTGAATTTAAGGAGAGAGAAAGCGAGCGAGACCATACGTGGTTGTGGGTTTTTTAATGTCTCCTGTATGCGTTCCGGGACAAAACTGAACAAAATTTTGGAGACGAAATATAATAAAAATTAGAGGCTGGGAGGTGTTTGATTGTGATAGACAGAACAAAAAAATTGTCTCCATCTCGACTCTCGATGATAGAAATATGTTTAATTGGAATGGACAGAACATAAAAATTGTGTCAATGACAAAAATACCCCTGCTTCTTAATATGATTATCAATATGTAATTCATTGATAATTTTATTACGAATGATTTGTATTAGTAAAAAAGTTAACAAATAATAATAATAACAATTAAAAATTAATATCGAATAATAATAATAA
>JANKOD010000192.1:21935205-21950191 GCA_026284645.1 Erythroxylum acuminatum
TTATCATCAACAATCATTGGATGAGTCCAACCGTGTACTACCGAATGCCAGGCTCTTGTCCCCTGAGCTTGAATGAAGAATTTCATCCGGAATTTCCATGATGGATAATTCGACCCATCCAATAACGGAGGTCTGGTGATTGATGCACCCTCTCTCATAGCCATGTCTGCGAATCTCGAATCTACACCAACTTGCTACCAAGTTCTGAACTAGTGACCCGCTCTGATACTAATTGAAAAATCGAAGGGGTTAATAATTTTGCAAACTTTCCGCGAATTTCCTTGGCCCCAATAAAATAAAATCAAGCAAAACTGAAATAGTAAAAATACCAGAAATTTGGTAACGCAGTTCGGCACACCTTGCCTACGTTTGCAGGGCCCTCACCTAGCTTAATCACTTTCATTGAAGTACAATAGTTTTATCTAAGGCTTTATTGAGCCGACATTACTCAACCCTTGATACTATCACTCAACATCACTTCCCGTGAAAGAATTTCACACCCAATAGTACGACTGCCTTGTACTAACCTCAAAAGAAGATTTTCTCAACAATATTTGATAAAAAAAATAACTCAAGTGATCAATCAACTAAGAACAAAATAATAATACACTTAAGAAAAAGAAGACAAAGTTACTCTGGTTTGCATGTTTATGATGTAGACATCAAGAAGGCATTTAATGCTTCATAGCCATAAACTCAAAAACCAACGTGAGCTACTTTTTCTAGTGTGTCATTAATGCCTACTAAATAGCTCACTTCACCTTAGCTTCACTCTCACCAAATGTTAATCTCTTGAATGAAAAACAATAGGCACTACCGTAGCTCACTTCACCTTAGCTTCACTCTCACCAAGCGTTAATCAACTATCATCCAAAATAAGCCCACAACCACGATTTTTCAACACCAAAAATATACTTCAATTAACTCAATAAGACCAACGTCCGCAGCATCAACACATGCTCACAGAAACAACCATACCGTAGCTTTTTCAAAAAGATACGTTATTCAGCTCTATCAATCACATGCGCTGAAAGCAGTATATTTTCTATCATAGAAACTCAACACCCACTACTCCAGCAACACACGTACACTTCAGTTACCGCGAAAAACACACCACTTAGGTTTTTTCCACTTACATGTTTTGATAGACTTTTGCAGTAATTAAAAGATGTCCACAATCCCAAAAAATCTGGCAGCAAAAACAATTTCAATATCACCATGATGATAGACTCTAACTCAAGATAGGATTCTTTTTTAACTAGAAGATTATTCATACAACTTTTGAATATAAGTCATTATCCAATTAATATCTTATATGTCCAATTAATAAATAATGCCAAAACAAATATCCTAACTATATATATATACACATCATGCGAATCTTGACTTTTCTTCCTTAATAACAAAATAGGTGTCAGTTGGATTAAATGACTTTGAGGATGAGTATTGAGTAGTGTTTATAAAACCAACTACAAGCTAATGATATAGATGCATTGCAACACTCAAGCCAAGATGTCTTCACTTAGCGTTCTTTATACTATCTTTTTGGCACTGATTCTGATCATTCTCGATCATTCTCTTTCGTCTTCGACGTAGAACTTGTTGGACCAATGGTGGTTGACAAATAAAATCTCTTTATGTTTTGATAATAATAAAATGTATATAATTGGTTAAGAAATTATTTCAGGTATTTTTGGACTGCTATTCAATTTAAGGATTTATGCAAAACAAGATAATAAAAATCTCCAAACGTTCAAGATGGACAATGACAATGTGCAAACGTGCAAAAGATGATTATTGTAAGAGATAAGGATTGAAGATTATCATTGAAGATTTGTATGCCAACAATCAAAGATTTAAGTTTATCTGAATATGTCCGTTGGAGCTGGCACAAGTTGACCAGAACATCATAAGTCGATCGAGAATTAACATATCTGTCAAGTGGGGCTTAATCAAGTCGACCAGAACATTGCAAGTCGACTAAAAACAAGAGATCTGTAAGTTGGACAATTGTGCTAGTCGACTAACATCACACTAGTTGACTGATCGTGGAGCGTAGATGAAATTTTCATAAAATAGTTGGTACTAGTCGACTTACACACCTCGACTAATCGACTATCAGGCAGTTGAACATAATCTGACGAAGTCAATTGATATCAAACGGATTAAAAATCATTCTACAACGTCTATGAGTATCAACAACGGGTAAAAGAAGATCTACAACGTCTATAATCCTCAGGAGCAGGCAAATAAAAGGAGCAACATCAAAGAATCGAGTAGTGCAGTCATAGCAAAGCATACTGATTATTGTTCATCATTTTATTGCTCTCAAATTGCTTTTAGCTCACTCAATTCTATCTAGCTGTGCTGAGCCTTGTCAATTTTCAATTTCAATCATTGTTATTGAGAGTTGAGTGATTAGAAGAAAATCACTAGAGTGGTAGGATTTGTGCCGGAAATGAAATCGGATTGTGAGGTGTTGCTTGAGCCAGAAATCAAGTGTGTTGTAAAAGTTCACACTGAACTAAAAAATGTGCAGTAAAGTGATTTTTCAAATCCTAAGTGAGAGCTTAGAACTTTGCGAAAAAGTTTCATCGATCTATTCAACCCCCCATTCTAGATCGCTTTCAATAGGTTGGGCTCAGGGATGTGGACTATGGTACGGTAGTTAGAGCTCACGAATTCATCGCGTTTTGAAATGTTTGTCTTTTCTTATTTTTAAAATTAGTCAGTGTGTGAGTTCAGGGAATTAAGAGACATGAAATCTTTTTGGCCGTTTATAACATCATAAACAACACAAATGATCTCTTGAATTAAGAAATTATTTTTCACTAAATTCCTTTTGAAGGAAAAAATAAATCTTATACCTAGGACTTGCCATATATCTTTTTCCTGGAAAAATTGAAATGATAAGAAAATTCTGCAACGACCGTTCATTTTTATTAACTATTTCATACATCATGGCAGTTGTTGCTACTGTGGAGAAGAAACAAAAACAGCCATCTCCACTTAAGACTAAAATGTAGCAACACTCAATTTATGTATGGTTTTTATTCACTTGTATATTACAGTCATATATGTTTTATGCTGTCTTTTATCCAAAAGATGGTGAATTCTAACATGAAGGAACAACAGAGAGTTCCAGGCGACCTGTCCATTCCTCTCCAGGCTTCAAGGTGATTGGTTTCTCAACAGCAGCTCCATCCACACACAGCATCTGCTTGTACTCTTCATCCCCAAAATCAACCATGGTCTTGGATTTCTTCTCCCATGGATTCCAGACCACTGTTTATAATCATATCACATTAGCATCAAAATTAAGGCAGAACTTGCAAGTTTCTTTTATTGTTAGTCTACCAAGCAGTAAACATGAGAAACTGTTTTTGAGGAATATCAAAAGAAACCAGTAAAGGAAAAAAAAAAAAAGGCTGACCAACATCTGGAAGTCCTTCTTTACGTATCATAAAGGTCCTCTTTCTCTCATGATCAAAAATGGCAATCACATCTGAAGAGCTAAGGTAAACCCGATCCACCTGCAAGTTAACCAAAAAATTAAGAAAAAAAAGAACCCAGAAACTCTCAGTGCCTATCTCCATTATCAAGACTAATTTCTTTTGATACATGAAAATTATTCAATGGCATCTTAAACTCTAAGCATGCTAGTTACAAGATGGAATGTGCAATACTTATTGCCCTTTACCTATAGCATTCTTACAAACAAAAGAAAATGTAAAGTACATCAATCACCTCAGATTCAAATGTCAGTGCATCTCCCTGATCAGTGAAACGCTCCTTTTGACGCAGGTTGTCCAAATAGTCAAGGGTTTCTAAACCTTCTACCCTCACTTCACTGTTAACAAACAGCCGACAGTATGTTAGTAAAACCATTATATCTTAAATAGCTGCAGTTGAGTTTGTCATCATGAATTCTCTAGAAAAATAATTTTATGCAACTTCAATGCCGAAGTACATGTTACCTGATATCTGAGATTGAGAAATAAGTATGGTAAGCAATTGAGAAGCTGAAAGGCTTGCCATTTATATTCCTTATACGCGATAACAACATTAAGTTTCCATCTGCTGCCAAAGAGACTCTCAATCGAAACTCGAAACTGCAAAAAAGATGAAGGTCACCATCAAGTATAAATCTGATATATTGGTTTAACTAATCTATAATTTGGGAATGACGCATTTTAGCCAAGTGAGTGAAAATAATATGCTATAATTTTAAGAGATCACATCTAATAAGATTTTTAAATGAGTAAGATGGTTACCTATGTGGCCAGATCTTTAGATCATCTTCAGATGGCTTAAGTAGCAAGTCAACGAAGGTTTTGCCATTGGAATCTTGGCGATGCAATGGCGGGGGATTATCGTCGAAAGCCCAAAATTTTTTTCTTGCGAATCCATGCTGTTCTAATGACCCTCGATTTCCAAACTTTTTTTTGATAAATCCCATTAGCCACACAGAATTCACAATTTGTTATTTGGACAACCAAAATTATCTCAAAATTACCTGTGGGAAGCATATAGGAATTCCTCCTCGTACTGGATGAGGGGGCTTAAAAATTGCCTAAATCAATCCAAAACCAGAAGATTAGGATGAAAAGTTTTCTTCTAACAGAGGAAAAGAGTGGAGAGCGAGGCAGTGAAAGTTTCCAATCCTACACCGTAAAGAGACCGAAGAAATAAAATCTGATATTCGTATGCTACCTTACTGCTAGTGAACAGCAATTCTTCTCCTTGCTCAGTCCTCCATGCGAGAACCTGTCCTCCTTGCAAACTAACCTGCATGATCAATACACAACGGCGTCATAATGTCTGTAGAGTCTGCTTTCTATTTTTTATTTTTGGCAAAGCCTAATTTTTATACCAAAAGAAAGCTTCTAGCTTTAGCTATACCACCCTTAAATTTAAAGGAACAATTAAAGAAGCCATCAAGTGGTAGAAAAGGGAAAAGTGTACTGACCCGTACTGAAGCTCCTCGAGGATTACGAAGAACAATCTGATCAATTCCATTTCTATCTTTCACAATTCCAAAAGCTGCTCTTGGATCACAGACTGACCCAGAATGATTCATAGTGAAAACAGAGAAAGGATACAAATAACAAGAAACAGCAACACACAACTCTCTTACTTTCTGTATATCGTAACACAATAGCTGAGACTTCTCAACTCTTTTAACTCCTGAGTAGCACAGGAGATACAAAGGCCTCAGAAGTTAATGAAGCAGTTGAAAATCCGAACTATCCCCCAGCATTTTTCTTGTGACAAACCTTACTTCTCGTGAGTAGAAAACTGAAGCCTAACTACCAATTCAACTATCACTTTAATCTGTTTCAACTCCTAGATTAGATTTGGTGGACTAATATGGATGCCTTTCAACTGGGAACCAGATGCCGAGCTAGAAACACAAGAGTAGCACAAAATTGATTTCCCAGCTGTCTGAAATTCAAGATGTAAACTAAATTGATTCGAAATGACACCTAGCAAATTAACTCCAAACTGAAATGTTCAAGTTAAACACAGGAACAGTCGATGCGTAACAAAGAGAGGATAACAGGAAAATTTCAACACCCTAACTGAAGGGTCAAGATTGGACCACATCCTTTGGAGGAAGAGAAGATTGGTTTCATCCACCATGACGTAGGTCCTTCTCATTTTATTAGACAAATATTAAAGAGTAAATAATTCTCAGAAGCTTCATCATCAGGAAGGTAGCTGACTAATAAAGAAATCAGTTATAACTTGTCTATTAAAGTCTAAAAGGGGGTCTGGACACTAGAGGGGTTAATCAACAATGGGTTTCTGGCGTGGAGATGCTGCGGCAATCTGATGTGGACTCGAGTGTGAAGCATGCGACCATGATAGCTACCTTAACTAACACATAACGAAACCGATGAAAGTTTGCTTTTGGGAATATTAAAGAAAAGCTAGTTTCCCCTATAATGGTCTCCTCTCTTCTGCTCCTTAATACTGTTTCCTTTCATATTTCTTAGTTTTTTTATTTCAGCCCAAAACTTGTTGACAAGAATAAACTAGTGAGAAAAAAAGAGGGAACTTGGACACTGTATGCCAATTGTGCCCAGTTCCGTTAAAACCTAAAGTAACTTTCGTGAGTTTCCACCAGTAAGCTGTTTGCTAGGCCAGAAGTACAGAAGTAATTTGAGAACAATAGGCTAGGAAATTTAATGGAAGCAAGCCATAAAATGCACGATTTTTTAACTCGCTAAAACAACACCTAAAACAATATGATTTCAGCAGCAAAAAAATTGATTTGGGGAGTTTAGTTTAACGTTAATATAGGCTTTGTACTTGATGCTAATGTTCTCATTTTCCCTCCCTGGTGGCCCTGCTGCGACAAGGTCACCTTTTTATCTGCATCGCATTGAAGATTTTCTGACGAAGTATGTGTTTCTTCCTCGTATTTGAAGCTTCAAACTCTTCACAGAAAACCATGTATGCTTATGTTTGTGGTTGGTGGATGGGGTTGAGGATATATCCCATAGATTCAGTCCCTGGGGTCCAACTGAAGGACGCTTGCAGATAGTCGTTTTCAGCTGTGGACAGGAACCAGTCTAGCATTGCCGCGCGTTTCTGTTCACGGATTTGACAAAAAGAGCAAAGCAGCACATGTTTGACAATGAAGATTTGAGATGCATAAATACAGACCTTTTAGTTCCCCAGAAATCCACTTCATAAACAAACAAGTGCTTGAGAGAAGGGGTAAAGTCACCTCATTTGTGAGTAATATTCAGTCGGATGCATTGCATCTTCCTCAGTTGCGTGGAATTATGTCCTCTTTCTGACGAAATTCTACGAGAAATGCACCTTTTGCCCAACTTTAGCAGATAAAAAGGGGACGAGATTTCACACATAGGAAAGGGAACTTAAACACGTCAAGTACATTTCTCTCAGCCTTGACGTAGGAAATTCAAACGAACATAAAGAAAAAGTTTCATTATTAGGTGTATCATTAATGATAATCATCTGTTTTTTTCAATTGATAATTATCTCTTATTTATAGATAATGCCAATATTATTAACTATTCTTTAACAATTAACAATTGAAGGGTAACAACCCAAACTCATCAGGTGTGAATTTGGTTAATAAGATTTATATATATTCTCATAATTGTCCAATAACTCCTACAACCATAGCTTATGATTATATATTTGTTAAGAATATATGAGTTCTTGATTAATGAATCGATTATTGAAGAGATTTTATGTTCAGTTCGCTTACTAAGAATTGATGAACATTTTTTGATACAAAACACACGAGTCGTCGCAAAATCACGGTAGCAAATATTATTGGTGATGTTTTTACAAAATCGTTATATGCTCCGATCTCAGATACATTGCCAAAAGAGATAGTGAGGATAAAACAAATAGTCGCCAACAATATTTTGGGACTCTTTCTTTTCATGGCTAAAAATTATTAGTTACGTTATCGTAGATGTAAGTAATAATATTTTGCGACGATTGAGTTTTCATAGCAAAATATATTTCGTGATGGTTTTAGAATGTAGATAAAAGTAATTAGCGACGATTTAACGAAAGTTGCTAAAAAGTTTTGGTGACAAATTTAGAATCGTAGATAAAAAGTTTTGATGACGAATTTAGAGTCGTAGTTAAATCTTTTTAGCTACATTTTTATTTAATTTTTAAAAATCATTGGTGACGTTTTCAGGAATGTAGCTAAAAAGTTTTGATGACAAATTTTGATTTTTTTTTACTAAACATTCCTATTCATTTTTTAGTTAATTATAATTATTCATAAGGTTTTTAATTCATCTTATTGTTTGCAACATTTAGATTTTTTGATTTATAATTAATTACACAAAAATAAAAAATATAGAAGCATTTTATATTAAAAATAAAATGTCATTAAATGTTAATTACAAATGTTAACAAAAAAACTTATGTACAAACTAAGACTCGTTTTCATTTTCACTACTATTTACATAATTTGAGTTAAGTATTTGTTTGGCCATCTTTTCAAGCTTGGCCAACTTTTGTTCAGTATAGTCTAATTTTTGTTCATTACGTTTTAACTTTTCTTCATTACATTATAACTTAGCCTTAAATGACTGGTTCTCCTATTGAAACGTTGTTACATATGCTGGTTATGATGAGGATGAATCAATTGGCTTTGGGCTATACCTAAGACCTTTTATGTAACCTGATCTTGTACCATGGATGTTGTTGCAAATGTCATCTACATTTGACTCATTTATGTAAGATAATGATCTTTGCAACAACTCCTATATGCCATTCTAAAATTGTTTACAAATAAATATTTAATTCAAATATTCTTAATTAATACTACATAAATAAGTAAACTTAAAAATTAAACAAAATTTTATACTTGCATAATTATTCTGCACTTCTTCAAACATCGAGCCTTCACCTTCCTTGTAGTGTGTTAATTTGTAGAGTATGATCCTTCTCTATGTAGTTCCTTTTGACTCTGTTTTATGAAAAAAAAAAGAATTGAAGTACAATAAATAATATTGTACTTTCTGAAATAATTATAACTTGTAAATAAAGAACATACAAATTCATTTCATACGATAACAAATGATTTTGAGCCTAGGTTGTGAGGAGTTTTCATTTTTCCTCTATTAACCTTGGTTGTGAGGAGCCTCACACTTTTCCTAAATAAAGAAAACAAATAGTCATTATATTGTGTAACAAGATTAAATGAAGCAAATGTGAAGAGAAAGAAGACAAACCTTAATGTTGGCAATAGCCCAATAATCACACATTGTGAGGTTCTGATCATGTATCTCATACATAATATATATCAAATATACGTAACGGAAAATAAAACGGAACCTAAAAAAACAAATTTACTTATGCATATAGCTATAGAAAACAAAAACATGAAATGTAAGATATTTACACACCTTTCCTACGATCTCCTACATTCTTTAATCTTCTCCGCGTTAGGTTGTCATAAAGCACAATGATTAACTTAGACCATCTCTAATGACATTCCACACGAAGATAGAAGGATGAAACCTCACTAGGAGATGGTTAGAATTCTCTCTTTGTGCTAGCAAAGACAAGAAATCTTGTGAAAGATCAAGAGAAAAAGAGTGTGCGTGTGTGAGAAAAGACTCTTTCTTTCACTTGTGTCTTACACAAGATGCACGAAAATTATCTCTATTTTCCACATCATTTGGCCTTCCATAACCCCCGTCGCTAATGTAGAGTTATGGGAAGTTAATGGTCATGAATAACATGCATTAATGGAAGTTATGTAAAGTTAATGACCATGAATAGCATGCATTAATGGAAGTTTGGGAAGTTAATGGCCAAATTGACAGCTAACAACACTTGTTTCTAATCCATTCCATACAACGTTTTCTACCACAATCACATTGCGATACAATCCTGAAACACTGCCTCATATCTTGAATCACCATTCAAGACCATTTTACTTATCCTTTGGATCTCCTATGTGTGTGACCCATCAAGTTCCCGTTTATTTTGGCCACTTAAATTAATACTTAATTTAAGTAAGTCAATAGCGGTATCTAGCAACACATCATGACCTCCAATTGACCAAAAAGTTAGTGGTTTGACTACGAACTCTTCCATGCACAATGTTGCCATGTAATTCGTCCTTTCACCATCTATACCCCACTTGGTTTAGAGTATGGTCAAAGTTTCAACTCCTACTAGATTGCCTACGTCATATTTAATCCAAGTGATATTAGAGCTTGTCCTGAGGATCTCATGACTCTATGTATCATTAAAGACTCTCTTCATGACATATATCTCTCTAGCCTGAGACTCCTAAATAATGACCCCGACAAGAGTTTGGGGGTATCATCTCCTTCTATCAAGAGTGGCGAATCCTTTATTGGCTACTCATTACCTCCGAATATCTCAAGTTGTACCCAATCACCACTTTATGAGTAACCCCTGAAAGGCATCGATGAATGGAGTCAAAGCATAGGATCAGTATCAGAGATATCCTTAAGCACCTCAAGTCAAAGGATACTTGCTTCATTGCTATGATGAGACTACCATTGACACTGGAATAGAATATCCATATGATTGTCTCATAGTAGGTAAATCCAATGTACTTACTACCCTTAGTAAGCATCCATATGTTAACTCTAAATAACTTATGTCTACAGCTTATGAGATCTAATGCCTGATCCAATGAAGGAGTATAATACTAGTCTATCCGGACATCTCATTTTATTAATCCTATCCTATGACTAGGGAAACTTTTGATATTAACATAATTACACGTGATAAGAATCTTATTATCATGATCTCATCATGATTTCCTCTATGTTATGTTTTCTATCAAGAACTTCATTAAATCAATTTAAGATCAACATCAAATCTATAAATGTATGAACATTGAAACAATAAAAAATACCTTTATTAATCATAAAGTGATTTGTACAATAAGTGCTAAAGGTGATTACCTTTAGAGCACTTCTCTATCAAACTTTTCTTGAAGAGTATCAACACGAGAAAGATTGAAGGCAGAGATTTAATTAAGAAATTGATTGTGGAAGTTCATTTGTTGGTGTTAAGGATGATAATGGGAATGTTGAAGGTCATAGTATTCCTACCAAATAAGAAGTGAATGTTGCACCTAGACATGATGTTAGGAAAAGAAGAAGACGTGTCTAATTTTTTTGCAGCACAAACAACTTCTAGAGCTCAATCATCAATTCGTAATGCTCTATAATTAAGAGAAGCGACTCATAATTGAGATATGGAAATGGTTAGAAAGTGGATAATTTAGGTATAACATTCAATGCTTCCCAGACATATTATTATTAGCTTTTGGTAGATGTTATTTTCTCTTACAGTCTATGATACAAAGCTCCTTCAATTGATGATCACAGAGGTAAACTTTTGATTAGATTTATTTATGAAATCAAAAGTTATTTAAATGAAAGAAGAATAACTTAGGCTACCTTTGAGTGTTCAATCATGTGAGATAGGTAGACAAATAGAAGCCATAAGTCTATTATTAATTTTTTGGGGTATCCTACAAAGGGCTCAATGTTTTTGAAGTCTATTGATGCATCTAGCCTTATTAAGAATGCTAATACTTTATTAGGAATAGTCAACAAAGTTGTAAATGAAGTTAGGCTAGAAAATATTGTTCAGTTCATTAATGACAAAGATTCTGCTTATAAAGCAACTAAAAGAAGATTACAAAGCAAGTATAATTCTTTTTGTTGGACTCCTTGTGTTTCACATTGCATTGACTTAATGTTGGAAGACATAGGGGATGCTAGGTGTTTTCCTATTACTAATGAGAATGTGCAAAAAACAAAAAAGTTGACCAAGTTCATCTACAATATTACATGGGTCTTGAATTTGATGAGAAAGGATTTCACGAATGATAAGAATTTGTCATCCTATTGGTACAAGATTTACAACAAATTTCTTATCACTTCATTTTTTATTATGATAAAGAAAGAGTTTAGATAGAAGTTTACAGATAAATAAGTTACATCTTAGCATGCTAGCTCTAATGTTAAATTGGAGGTTTTCATAATTATACTTGATATTAAATTTTGGTCCTAATGTTAATTTTTTATTTGAATTTTTTAGCCTATGGTGAGAGTACTTCATCTAGCTAATATTCATGAAAAGGAAACAATAGGTTATTTTTATGATGTCATGGAGAGTTCGTGGGAAGTAAAGGCCAATTTGAAAAATAATTCTTTATTGTACACATATTATCTTGTAGTTATCAATGAGAGATGAGAAAGGCAACTTCACTCTCTTTTGTTTGTAGCTGGGACATTTTTAAATGCTAATATTTATTTCAGTGTTGAGATATAGAGCCTGATAATCAGTTATGTTATGTCTTTTATATTCTCCTGGGAATATAAATAAGTTGTATTCTCCTAGTGTACCGTCATCGAAAACAATTCACAGTGAATAAAAATCTAGTCGCTCGTGGATGTAGCCATATTTTGGTGAATCACGTAAATCTGAGTGTGTTTGCTATTTTCGCACTTATTTGTTTGATTATTATGATTGATCTTCCGTAACATTTCAGAACAAATTTTTCAAAGAAAAATGAACGTAATTGGAGAATGCTATTAACTATTATAACAGTTGTTGCCCATGAGATGATGCAAGATCTCCTAAGCTCAGATATGGAGATTTACAAGAGACTTCCGGTGATTTTGGGATGCCAATTGCCATTTGTCAAAGGGAAAAGCTTAATCCAGGTATATATTTTTTCACTTTTGTTACTTGTCAAAAATTATTCATCACTTTATTTTGTTTATAACGCTACTTTAATTGTCTTACGATTAACAGTTTCTTAGTAGAACTAATTCAGAAGTGGTGTTTGAGAATTGCAAAGGTTTGCAATTTGAATTCTAAGTCAATGTGTGTGCAACAGATTGTGAAAGGAACTGGAGCATACTTGAATTCATTCATTCCAAGAAAATGAATAGATTGGAGCACAAAAGATTGAATGACTTGATCTTTGTTTAATACAATTTAAAGCTTCGGGAAAGGTATGTTATTATCATTATTACGTTAGATATAATTTCTTATATTTTTTATAATTTAATTTTATTATTTACTAGGGCTATTAATAGAGCAAATAGTTCAGTAAATCCAAATTGCATTAATAAGATCGATTTTTTGGCATATTGGGTTTCTGAGGAACCGAGTTTGATAGATGAGAGTGACTTGGAAGATAATCTTATATAGAAAAGTATTAACATGTCATTTGGTGCAGTGAATTTGAATGATGGTAATAATGAGACTCCTCTCAATAATGAGGACTTTGTATCAAATGAAAATTATGGTCAATGCAGTTATAGCAGGTATCCAATTAAACGAAGTTCTAGATTTTTGTTTCTCCTCTTTTTTAATTTCACCTATATTTGATGTATATGTTAAATTATATATAAACAATATAATTGTAAATATTTTTTTTGAAGTCTCACTTTCAGTTGGTTCTTCGGCAGGAACTCTTGTTGTAAATTATAATTGTTAGAGAGTAATAGATATTTATTATTTATTATTTATATTTTCGATATAATTATTATTTATTATATGATGAAATTGTAATATTTTAAATTTTTGTATTGCTCTTAATTTTATATTTGTATGACGATTAAATGATCTTTTTCATATTAATTGTTTAAATATATGTGAAATATGTGAAATATAATGTTAATAAAAATAAATAAAATATTTTTATTTTAAATTATTATAATTTTTAGAGACATTATTGATATAAAATTATAAATTATATAGTACAATATACTAAAGGGCTATTTTCCAATTTTAAAAAATTCAAAGACTATTTCATAAATTTAAAAAATTGTCCAAAACGGTACCTAGTAATGATCGATATCGAAACAGTATCGTACCATAACTAAATTTGGTACCGGCATAGGTATAATATTCATAAGATTGATTGTATCTAATTATTTTACATTAAATGTTATTTTAAATGTAAAATTTTACTTAGTTTTATATTACTAATTAAAATTATCAAAAATATCAATCGAATGCTAAAAATTTTAATTTTTGTAAGTACAGTTATCATTAATGTTACTGATATAAATCACCATATAAGTTGACCTCTTTAAATGTTAGAATGCTCATAATATTTAAATAATCGTGTTAAAATATTTGTAAAATATAATTAACAAAATTAAAACAAATGTCGATCATTTTCTATTTCAAAATAGACCTTTCTTTTTTGAATTTTTTATGATTTTTGATTGAATTCTTTATAATTTGAAGCATAAATGGTGACTCATTCATAATTTTTTATTGAATCATTTATGATTTCATATCTCTCATATTGTCCGTGTCCTTCATCGTTAGTGTTGGCCTTGGTCAAAGGCCCACTCATTACTTGTGTTAGATTTATAAGGGATCCACTCAGTAAAAGAGTTTAAAATTAAAAATTTAACCAATCTATTTACGTAAAAGAATTAAAAATTTAAAAGCTAATAAATCTATTTATTAAAGGGGTAGAAATTGAAAAGTCAATTATCTGCTTCAAGATGTTTATATATACCCAAAAGTTTCTTGACACTTTAACTTATAGAAACCAAAAAGAAAAAATTTATGGATGAGTTTCTTATTCTAAATTTCAAACTTTATTGAATAAAGCTAAAGAGGAATTCAGTCTTAACTATCAATTGGGATGTCTAACAATTCTATTTCAATCTTTTTTTGAATAAGTAAACTTGTATTAATAAATTAAATAGGAAGGTAGATATGAGATCAAGAATAACTAGCCGGTCATACAGCGGCAACGTTTAGAGGATAAAGCTCAATTACATCCACGACATCATTTAGAGGTAAACATAATAATTTCAGCTAGTACAACGATAGCGCATGGAACGAGAGTCCAGATTCTCTGTCCAGTTTTATGGTGTCTTATTCTGTCCCATAAATTTCATTCATTCATTTATGTGGGCTCCGCGTGGGTCCTGCATAAATAAACGTGGAACCTGCATAAATGAATGGTTAAGATTCATTAGACAGAATAAGACACCATAAAACTGGACAGAGGATTTTGTCTCATAGAACGAGAGTCACAAAAGCTTAATACTGCCATCCAATAAAGAGTTAGGCAAATTTGGAAAGTTCAGAATGTCCTCTGTTTCTACTTTTGTAAACATGAAGATTTATATTATTAAACTGATTCAATACGATAATCCTATAAAAAATAATAGTCTTTATAAAATTATGACCGGCTATCCGGCCCTCCAGACCCTGCTTCAATGCGAGATTTTTTTTGGGATATAATGATGACTACGAAGATGAATTAAGAAATTTATTATCTAACGAGTATTTGTATTTTTGCGTTTAACTTCCGAATACGAACTCATGGAGAAGGCAAGAGGAAAGAAACCAGAATTCCCTACGCTTTTGTTTGGATTGAAGGAAGGCAAAAGAAAGGAAAGGAAGAGAAATGCAATTCTCTTGCTTTCCATTGTTTGGACAA
>JANKOD010000192.1:21970144-22000090 GCA_026284645.1 Erythroxylum acuminatum
TTTAGTTAATAAGCTAGAATTAATTCTAATGAGATTAAATTAATTCTGGGCTTATTGGAGCTTGAATTATCTAAGTCCAATAAGATTCCCCACTTGGCTTCAAGAAAGGTTATCAAGTAAAGCAAAATATAAATAGAGGTTTTAAAGCCCATGATTGAATTTTGGGCTTGCACTAATTAATGGTTAATTAGAAGCCCAAATGTACATTTAGAAATGGGCTAGACATTGGTTTAATTTGATTAATTAAATTAAAGCATAATTTTTAAGAAAGTAAAGTGCAATTTCATTTTTCATTAGGGCTAATGTGCAACTGCACATTTGGCATTGAATTACTAAATAAAGATGGTATTTATCATGCTTTATCATCATTAAATGGTGTAATGATGTTACCATTAAATGGTTTAATGGTTATCTTTTAATGATAGCATGTAACCTGTTAGCATTCATTAGATTAAAGAAGAAAGAGGTACATTGGATGGACCATCTTCCTTCTTTCATCATCAAAAAGGAAATTGATAGGTCACATTCAGGTTAATAGACTTTTCATATAGTCATCTTAAAGACCAATGAGAAGAGTCTCATTTAATGGCTTCTTTATGATTGATTAAATTAAAAAGTGATGCATTGGATGGAAAACTCTTCTTTCCTTTGATGTTAACCAAAATGGTGAGGGTGTCAGAAGGTGTTCTTACATTTTTATCACTCTCTCTCCTATCTTGCATAAAAAATTCGAAAATTGCATGAGAGTGTCTCATTCTTTGTATTCTTTTTTATAAGAAAATTCTCCTTCAAAGTTTTCTTCTCCTTTCCCACCAAAGGATCTTGTTAACCAAGTTGTCAAAGAAGAACAAGTAATAGATCAGATTGGTCGAGGATACAATATCAAGAAAGGGAAACAATAACAAGAAGAAGAGGATACATCACTTAGGAGAGGATATATTGCTAAGGATAGGATAGCGCAGCGAGGAGTTAAAGCCATAGCGAAGGAGTCGGTAATATTTCTACCATCTTATCTTTATGTTAAATATTATCCATATACTATATCATGTATGGATTGACATGTTGATTTGGTTATCATGCTTCCACTGTGTTATGATTTCTAAAAAGTTTTTAAAATCCACCGTTTAACCAAATATTGCATGTTTTCTTTTTTGATCCTACATTTTATGGCGTCACTTCAAAGTTCTCCTTCCTTATCTTTTGTATAAGTTGTTGAAAAATGGATTTGATGTCATTGATTTCTTTTTCATTTCTCATTTGTGTCTCCAAAATATTCTTCATTCCTTCTACTAAACGCTGCACATTCTCTCCCCTTATGTTTTAAAGTACCTCTCAAGTATCATGAACTCGTTTTTGAAGTACCTCTCAAGTATCACAAAATCCATTTCACTTCTTCCCAGTTCATTTTTCATGAGTTAGATAAGAATATGCTCATTAACCAAACAATATGTGCAATATTTGGCGGCCTTATAAACACCATAGCATACATTAGAGATCCCACTGCAGATGAGTATAGAATAAAAGACATACCATCTTTCTCCTTTTTTGTTAAGGGACATATACGTTTGTTTAACCTGAAGTAAGGTGCCAGTGGTATGCTAACTAGCTTGGCATACTTCATATTGAACACTTTTAGCCCTTGTTCAATATACCTTTCCTATGATAATCACAATTTCCTATTCTTACTTTTACGGGTTATCTTTGTGCCTAAAATTTGCTTTGCAGATCCGAAATCTTTCATATCAAAAGATTTTGACAAATCCACCTTCAACTTTTGGATTGTACTAACATCTTTACCCACAATAAGCATATCATCAAAATATAGAAGAAGAATGATGAAGTTCTCACCTATGAACTTCTTGAAATAAACACACTTTCTTTTGTAATCATAATCTGACATAAAATAGTCAAAATTTTGATACCACTACGTTGGAGCTTGTTTCAACCTATATAAACTTTTGTTCAACTTGTAAACCAGATTCTCCTTACCTTTAGCTTTGAAACCTTCTAGCTATTCCATGTATATTTCCTCTTCAAATCTCCATACAAGAAGGTTGTTAAGGTCAAGCTATTCAAGTTCAACATCTAAATAAGTAGAAAAAACCAAAACTATTCGAATTGAAGTAATCTTGGTCATTGGTGAGAAAATTTCATTTAACTCATGATTATCAGACTATAGCTGATCACCTGCAATGTATGTTTGGTCAAACACTTCATCTTCTTCACCTATAGACTGCTCAGTATGGAAGAAAAATTATCAATATCATAGGATGAGTTATTGTGTGTTAACTTATCTTTTCTCAAAAGATTAACATCTCTTTCGTGCTCCTGTAATACCATAATCCTGCTCCTAACTACCTTATACTTCTATGGGTCATAGATTTTGAAGCTAAACTATTCATCACCATAACCTAAAAAGATGTAAGGTATTGCCTTTGAGTCAAGTTTATGTCTCTGATCCTTGAGTACGTGTCTGAATTCCTTACAACCACACATTCTTAGATTATGATATGTAGGATTGTTAGCAATCCATGCTCTCTTGGGAATCACAAAATTCAATGGAATTGATGGAGCTCGGTTTATCAAAAAGACTGTAGTTTGTACTCTTTCTTCCCAAATATCTTTAACAACTTAGACATTCTGAGCATGGAACGAACCTTCTCCATAATAGTTTTGTTCATCCTCTCAACAACCCTATTATGCTATGTAATAGCTGTGGTTTATATCATGTTTTAGTAGGTGTTTTAGTGAGATTTTAGGTGTTAATTAGATGGATTATGCATGTTTAGGATTAGAATTGTGTAATGTGATTATGTGTTTATGTTTTTGAGTATTATGTGGTTGAGAGCATGTCACTGGACTTTAATTTTATACAATTGAGTTATTTTGATGTGTTTGTTAGTGTTTGAAATCGAATTAAGAAGATCGATAGAAGTTGGAGGAAGTTTGGAGGAAGAGCCAGCCTACGATCGTGACATCCCTATCACGGTCGTGACAGAAGTGATCCAACCAAGGGTCATGATCGTGAAAATGACAGAAGCTCATTTTCAAAGGTGTCACAATCGTGACAGAAGCTAACTTTTAAGGGTCATGATCGTGAAATACTTGTCAAGATCGTGACAGGTGCGAGACAGACGCATGAATCTATTTCCATTTTTATTTTTTGAGGGTTGTTTTGGACTTTTTAGCCTAGGTAAAACCCTAATTTTTACCCTAAAAAGTAAAAGAACTATAAGAAGAAGAAAAAGGGGAGCTATTGCTAGCCACTTCTTGTCATTCCTTTCCAAGCTATTTCTCATTTCTCTTGTTATTTACTTTATATGATGTATGATTTGGATATGAGGATGAAGAATACTTTGTTACGGATGTTTAAACTTCATTTGGAATTGATTCTTAAATCAATTGTGATTTAATTGCTTTTGATGTTAATGTGTTTGGGTATTGTGATTGTTTATGATTTTTGCATACTTCAGTAACATACTGAGAGATTGAATCAATAGTAACATGATTAGGTTGGGTAATGAGAATCAACAACCCAATAGATCACATAAAATCGATAATTACAGAAGAGAGATCTTGTGTGAGGTCCTGATTATCTATTAGATTGCTTAAGAACTAAGTGGAATGTGGGCTGTTTGGTTAATTGAGAAATTGCAAAATCAAAAATTCAGATTCAATTAGGAATTTTAATTTAAGGTTTAATGATTAGGTCTCGAGAGAGAATAATCAACCTTTCTAAATTCTAAGACTTATACCAATTAAAGCAAAAGCAATTAAGGTAGCAATTGACGATAGAATGAATCCCCTCTTCTTATAATTGTTCGATCTTGTTTTGTGCGATTTCTTGATTGTTAAGTGGTTGTGCTCTATTTTAATTTCCTTACGTTAAATTTGGAAGCTCATTTACAATCAATTCATAATAAATTGTTTAAATTGTTGTTTTAATCTTTATTTTCATTCTTATCACATTTGTTATAACCTTAGATAACAATAGGTTTCAATTAGTTTTACTAATTCCTCGAAGGATTGACACCTTAATACTACAAGTTACAATTCTGTATGCCTGCAAATTTTTGAGGGTTTTATAGATGTAAAACTTGCTCAACACTATGGAGTCCCTGGTTCAGTTTTCTTATGTCTAATGTCATACAATGTACAATATTCTTCAAATACCTTGGAAGTATACTCACCTCTATTATATGTTTGCAATCACTTTAGCTTCGCTTTCTACCATAACACGAAACTTTTGGAAAATATCAAATACTTGACTTTTGGCTCTCAATGTATATACCCAGTTCTTCCTCGAAACATCATCAATGAATGTAACAAAATATTTGTTACCTTAGTGACTCCTCCTTAATAGGGCCACAGAAATTTGAATGCACCAACCTAAATATCTTCGTCTTCCTTGTAAATCGTTTCTTGAAAGAGACTCTATGCTGCTTTCCTGCCAAACAATGATCCCAAGGATTAATGGGGTAAATAGTTTTTGAATGGGATAAGGGATTTATTAGCGAGCAACTTTATTCCCTTTTCGCTTATGTGCCCCAAGCGTCGATGCCACATATTTGGAAAAGTTTCCTCTTCAATTGTGTATGCGTCTCCACCACCACACGCCTTCAAGTGTGTCTGTATAATGTGCAACATAATTCTCGTTGAGCAACAATCATTGCTCCCTTAGATAGCTTCCACTTTTTATTCCTGAAAGTGTGCTTGAATCCTTCTCGATCTAACACATTTGTTGATAATAGATTTAGCTTTAAATTGGGAATGTGTTGTACATCTTTCAAGGTCAGCAAACATTTGTCATTTGTTTAAACTCAAATATCACCCATACCGATAATTTTAGTAGAACTTTGATTACCTATTTTTATGCTCCCAAAGTATATGCTTTTGTAGTTTGAGAAGTACCCCACTTTTGGAACACATTGATATGACACTCTCGTATTAGTCAACGTTTAGAACCCAAATCACTATCATTAAAGCAATCACTTGTCGCACAAACAAGAGATACCTTTTTATATGTGCTTAAAGCAGTTGCAATTGTACTCTTATCATCACCATCATTCTGATTATCTTGCTTTTTTTATCCCTCTTCTATTTATAGCAGAATCTCTTTATGTGTTTTGACTTATCGCAATAATGACACGTTTTCACGTCTTTGCAACCTCTAGACTTTGATCAATTATTAGAATTGTCACGACTTTTGGGACCCTTGCTCTTACCCCTTCCCCTACATCAAGAAAGTTTGCACATTGTCAGCTCCTATCTCTTTTCTTCTGATTTCTTCATAAACATATTCTCTTTGATTTCATCCAAAGATAGCACAACTTCAAGAGTTGAATTATTAGTTGTCATCACAAGTGTCTCCCAACTATCAGGTAACAAACTCAAGAAGAACAAGGCTTGACACTCATCATCAAGAATCATCTTCAATATAGTAAGCTTGTTAATTATACCCTAGAAATCAATCAGATGCTCCGAACAAATTTCCCATCTTTCAACGTCAAGTTTACAAACCTTTCGATCAAAAAAACCTTATTATGGGCAGTCTTTCTTTTATAGAGTCTTTCTAGCTTTTTTCACAACTCGAAAGGATTCGTCTCTTGAGAAATATGGTTAAATATGCTAATATCAATTCATTGTTGAATTATGTCCAAAGTTTTTTGCTTTATTTTCTCTCATTCTCTATCTGACATTTTTCAGGTTTTGTAGGAACATCACCCTTTACACCTCTATCCCCATCAATAGGATCAAAAAGATCCTTGTAATATAAAAGGTCCTCCATCATGGGCCTCCAAATAAAGTAGTTTGATGACATCAACTTAACCATAGAGTTGTTTCCACCTTCCATTACTATAGCTTAAATACCACTTGTTGAGAGACAAGAAAAAAGCATGACCAAAGCACAGCTCTCTTATCAGGTCAACTTAACCACAACAACAAAGCACTCTAATCAAGTATGATCATATAATATTAGTGAGAAAATAAAAAACTCAATAAAGAAACGACACAAAAATTTACACGAAAAGTCCTCCGGAGTAGAGGTAAAAACCACAGGCCAAATTGGCAAGCAAATCTATTAATCACAAATAAGGATTTACAAGATTTAATCTCTCATCCCACAATAAGTTGTTGTCTTACAAAAATTCAAGATTGAATCAAAGTTGATGTGCAAATTAGCAAATTAACTACCCAATCCCAAAATCAAACAAACAAGGATTATAATTAGAAGATACTTGCTTCATCTATTTTCTTTCCCCTTTTTGGTGTTTTTGAGCCTCCTAATGAACTAACTTAAGTGTTCTTCTCTTTTATATTCCGAATTAAGCTTTCTACAAAATACACTCACTTACACGCCCAATGTCACTTGATTGACAAACTTACACTAGTATAGAGAGTTATACAATCATCGCACACGACCGTATTTGTCTTCAATCTTCACATGTTCCTTCACACGATTACAAAGACTTACACGATAGATATATACGACCTTATAAGTCAAAGACATGGGTATGTAACACCCTTTACAATCGTGTACCTCCCTAAAAGAACTTTTTTCATTTTATCTTCACTTGTTCATCATTCCAACAAACTGTAACTGTAAGGACGAGTACGATTACCGGGAGTTTCAAAATATGACCAGACACTCTAACTAAGTGCTTAGAGTTAAAGTGAGAGTTAGAAATAAATTTTTGTTAATTTAATCCTTAAATTTTTAAAAAATTCATCAGTATTTATTATACCAACCAAGCTTATACCAGACCCAAAAGGGAGGTACCACCCGAAATCTTAACTCGGTACAATTGCCCCTTTTTTTTACCGTATATCGACAAGTATGCGCCCATACCAGCCAGAAAGGTACAAAACCCATAAGATTGCTATAGTCACAAAAATCACGCTTTAACCATTATGGAATGTTAATGCATAAATGTAAAAGACGCCATAAATGTAAAAGATGCATACCAAAAGGAACGGCTCTAGATGAATCATAAAATTTGAAGCAGAACCGAATTGTATCCGGTCTACTGCAAACAGGAAGAAAATTCTTTTATGTTTCGAAGATACATTCAGTTGTTATTTAAACATTAAGAACGTCAAGCTAACCAATGACTGCCACGCCTAACGAAGACATCCTCGATGAGACACACAACCCGAAGACCAAATTTAAAATTTTTGAAACATCATCAACATACAATTTCAAGAAACAAGCAATCAAACCATCAAGAAGCTCAATTGAAGGCTCCAACACCAGCACCGCTGTTCTTAGCAAGTTTTGTCCATTCAGTATGGAAAGAGCCGGGAAGATCAATCCTCTCGTAAGTGTGTGCCCCAAACAAGTCCCTCTGAGCCTGAATGAGGTTTGCAGGGAGTCTAGCACGCCTATACGTATCGAAATAAGCAAGACTAGCACACATTCCAGGGGTGCTAATCCCTGCAGATATAGCCAGCCCCACAACTCTCCTCCATGCTGCTTGTCTCTGCACCATCTCCCTTGCAAACTCCGGATCGACTACTAGATTAGCCAATGCGGGATTTCTCTGATAAGCCTTCTTGATCCTATCCAAAAACACTGCTCTTATAATGCAACCACCTTTCCAAATCCTAGCCAACTCTCCTAAATTCAAGTTCCAACCTTTCTCAGCACTCTTGGCCCGCAACAAGTTCATCCCTTGTGCATAACTACAAATCTTAGAAGCATACAAAGCCTGCCTCACATCATCAATCAATCTCTTCTTATCAATCCCATTCCCAACACTCCCCACGTCATCTTTCATCCCAGCCTCCTGCAAAATTGAAGCCGCATTCTCTCTCTCCTCCTTCAAACCACTCAAGTACCTGCAATCCAACGAAGCGGCGATAGTCGGCGCAGCAACAGAGAGCTCTGCAGCCTGTTGCACTGTCCATTTCCCAGTCCCTTTCATCCCAGTCTTATCCAAAATCTTATCCACCAAATCCCCTCCACCCAGCTCATCCTTAACCCTGAAAATATCAGAAGTAATCTCAATCAAAAAGCTCTCAAGCTCACCCCTATTCCACTCCTCAAAAATGGCCGCCAATTCACCATTCGACAGGCCACCTACGTTCTTCAACACATCATAGGCCTCCGATATCAACTGCATATCACCATACTCAATCCCATTGTGAACCATTTTGACAAAATTCCCAGACCCCCCTTCACCAATATAAGTCACACAAGGCCCATCCTCCACTTGAGCAGCAACTTTCTCCAATATATCCTTGATGTTATTATAAGCATCAAAAGACCCACCAGGCATTAGCGAAGGACCGTGACGAGCACCCTCTTCGCCGCCAGAAACACCCATACCCAGATAAAGAAGACCCTTTTGAGTAACTTCTTGAATCCGGCGCTCTGTGTTTTGATACCACTCGTTGCCACCGTCGATGATGCAATCCCCAGACTCCATGTGCTCGGATAAAGCGGCTATGGTTTGGTCAACAGGGGCTCCCGCTTTTACCAGGATGATGACGGATCTAGGCCGTTGTATAGAAAGGACGAACTCGCGAGGATTGTAGTAGCCGGTCAGTGGAAATGGTCCCTCGGCGTGGCCTCGTTGGATGGTCTCGTCGACTTTGGAGGCAGTGCGATTGTAGACGGAAATAGGGAAGCCTTTCTCGCCGATGTTGAGGGCCAGGTTCTGGCCCATCACTGCCAGCCCCGCCAGGCCTATGCGTGACAGAGCAGTCGATGCCTCCATGTGCGAGCGAGTGAGTGAGGGAAAGAGAGAGGCTTGGATTGATTTGGTTAGTGGGTAGAAGAAAACAATTTTGAAACTTTGATATTTGTAATTTGTAAATGGAAATGACGAACTCGTAGAGACAGTGAAGAGCCAAAAGCAACAGTAACGAGAGTGGCGTGAGCTTCAATTATTCCAAGAGGGGTAATACTGTCATCTCACAAAGACGGCGTTACGGAGGGAGTCGCCAGTCGCCAGTCGCCAGTCGCCAGTCGCCAGTCGCCAGTCGCCAGATTAGAAATTGTTGGCATAAATAGTTTCGCAGACGAAAGTTTTGGCAAGTTGGTATTGGTAAAACCAGGCTGCTGGGAGCGTTACATTATATAACATTATTTGTTAAGTTAAACTTTGTAGGTATTGTCGCAATGCAGTAGTATTATAATTGAACAGTACATTCGAGTGAGAGAGAAAAAGAGAACAGAGTAAATAAACTAGCTCTGTTTTTTTATTTCCATCGTGCAGTACAGTGCTAGATTAGATTACAGAATATATACAACAGATGTGAAACAACACTAACCACGTGACAACCACGTGACTTACTTAATACTTAACATCCCCCCTCAAGTTGGAGGTTGGTGAACATCCACCAAACCCAACTTGGACAAAAGGGCAGTAAACAAAGGAGCAGCCAAGGTCTTGGTAAACAAGTCAGCCAACTGATGCTTGGAAGAAACATGAGCAGGAGCAATAAATCCCAACTTGAATTGATCACGAACAACATGGCAATCAATATCAAGATGCTTGGTACGTTCATGAAACACGGGATTGGCAGTAATATGAAGAGCCGCCTGATTATCACACCACAAAGGAATCGGACAAGCAAAAGGAATCTGTAAATCCTTCAAGACATAGGAAATCCACAACAACTCACAAACAGTGGACGCCATACTCCGATACTCAGCTTCAGCCGAAGATCGAGAAACTGTAGCTTGTTTCTTAGACTTCCAAGAAACCAAAGAATGGCCCAAAAACACACAAAAACCCGAAATAGAACGACGAGTATCCACACATGAACCCCAATCAGCATCAGAAAAAGCAACAAGTGAACAAGGAGAAGAATCAGCAGGCATAGAAGAAACAGCAGAAGCAGGAAAAAATAAACCCTTAGAAGGGCAACCCTTCAAATATCTCAACAGATGCATAGCAGCATCCCAATGAGCCTGACATGGAGCAGTCACAAACTGACTCAATTGCTGAACTGCAAAAGTGATATCAGGACGAGTAAAGCCCAAATACAACAACCTACCAACCAACCTACGGTATTGTCCCACATCCTCCAAGAGATTTCCAGAATCAGCCGAGAACTTCAAGCCCTTAGGCAATGGGGTAAACACTGGTTTGGCACCAGTCAAACCCGCATCAGTCAACAAATCAAGCACATACTTGCGTTGATTCACATACAAACCAGTGGAAGACCTAGCAATCTCCAACCCCAAAAAATACTTGGCAGGACCAAGATCCTTCACAGAAAATGCAGAAGCTAAAAACTGTTTAACATCAGCCAGAACATCCACAGAAGGTCCAGTTAACAATATATCATCTACATATATCAGCAGTGCCACAAAATTGAGACCAGTGGACTTAATAAACAAACAATGATCATGCTGAGATTGAAGAAAACCATAAGAAAGCAAACGCTTAGTGAATTCACAATTCCACTGACGGGAGGCTTGCTTCAAACCATATAAAGATCGATTAAGCTTGCAAACCTGATTAGGACCAGCTGCAGTATACCCATCGGGAGGAAGCATATAAACTTCCTCATCAATATGTCCATGCAAAAACGCATTATTAACATCTAATTGATGTATAGGCCAGGAAAATTGAGCAGCTACAGCTAACAATATACGAACAGTGACAGTTTTTGCAACAGGAGAAAAGCTGTCAGTGAAATCTACACCTTCAATCTGATGATACCCCTTGGCCACTAACCTGGCCTTATATCTATCAACTGACCCATCAGGCTTTAGCTTAACCTTAAAAACCCATCGGGAACCAATGGCTTTCTTACCAGCAGGTAAAGAAGTCAAGTCCCAAGTATGATTAGATTCTAATGCAGCCAACTCCAGCTGCATTGCCCTTATCCAATGATCATGAACCTTAGCTTGATGATAAGACTGAGGTTCCTCAATAACAGAAACATTAGCTAGAAAAGACATGTATGTGGAAGACAAATGAGGTGTAGGAATAAAAGGGAAAGTAGGAAGGGAATAGCTGGAGGAAGTAACAACAGGAGGAGGAAAGTGGGTTGTAGTGGCATGAGAGACAAAATCAGTAAGCCATGCTGGTTTAATGGGAACTCTTGCACTCCTACGCAGAGGAGGAGTAGGAACAACAGGACATGGCAAAGAAGGAGAAGCAGGAAGAGCAGGAGAAGTTGAATCAGTGTGGGAAGGAGGGAAGGTAGGAGCAGAAGAATGGTCATTCAAAACATCAGAATATTGATCAGAAGAAATTAAAGGAAGTGGAATATCCACGGGTGCAAGAGATAAGGACTGAAAAGGAAAAGTAGTTTCATGAAAAACGACATCTCTAGAAACTAGAAAAGAACCAGAAGTGATATCAAATAACTTGTATCCTTTTTGTCCGGCACTATATCCTAAGAAAACACATTTGGATGCTCTCGGATCAAACTTATCCTTATGAGGCTTAACATTTGTAGCAAAGCATAAACAACCAAAAGATTTCATATGATCATACTTAGGAGGATAACCATATAAAATCTCATAAGGGGTTTTCCACTTGAGAAGTGGGGAAGGAAGCCTATTAATGAGATATGTAGCAGTAAGAATAGACTCACCCCAAAAACGTTTAGGTAAAGAAGCCTGAAACATGAGAGCTCTAGCAACTTGTAACAAATGTTTGTGTTTCCTCTCCACAACCCCATTCTGTTGAGGTGTATAGACACAAGACCTATGATGTAAAATCCCCAAATCTGTAAACAATTTCTGACAGTCTCCACTCAAAAACTCTGCCCCATTATCTGTTCGGACTATCTGAACTGATTTATGAAATTGGGTCCTAACCATCTTAAAAAAACTGTCCAAACATTTGAGAACTTGACACTTATGAGCCATGAAATAAGTCCAAGTTGCTCGACTAAAATCATCCACTACTGTTAAAAAGAATTTACCCCCAGAAAGAGTATGTTGACTATAGGGTCCCCATATGTCAACATGAATCAACTGAAAAATAGAAACAGTATGAATGTGACTATGAGGAAACTTCAACCGAGATTGTTTGGCAAGTGGACAAACATCACAAATTTCACTCTCTTCAACACTTTTATTATCAAAAGGAATTACATGTCTAAGTACAACATCGGAAACATGTCCTAGGCGTTTATGCCAAAGTTTGTATGTTGACATAGACTGTACATTATTGGCATCACTTGTAATACTACACAATGAAAATTTTGCTACTGTATCTGCCTTAAAAGAATCCTTATCAAGGATATACAATTTTCCTATAACCTTTCCCACTGCCAAAATACGATCAGTCTTCAGGTCCTGCAAAATGCAGTGATTTGGAAAGAATGTAAAGGTAATAGATGAGGATCTAGCAAGTTTGTTCACAGAAAGCAGATTAAATTTGAAAGAAGGAACATGTAAGGTATCGGTTAAGATAATGTCATTTGGTAACACAACATCACCAATGTGATGGACCCGATTTTGAGTACCATCAGGAAGATAGACAGGTATGTATTTGGCAGGAATAATAGGTTTGGTTAACAAAGAGACATCCACACACATGTGATTAGAAGCTCCTGTATCTATTATCCAAGAATCTAAATCTAGACCATCAAGACTAGAAAGGGCTAATAGAGGAAGCGTACCTGCAAAATCTGAGAGCTGTGCAAGGTTTACCATGAGAGGATCAGTGAGGGCCTTGTTCTTCACCAGTTTCAGCAACTCTTGTTGAATCAATTCAGATAGTGGAGGATTAGGAGTAGTAACAGAACCATCCATAACTGATTTACTACTATCTACAGTAAATGAATTAGTATCATTTACTGTATTAGCAGTATTAGATTTCACAGTCCCTTTCCCTCTTTTGTTTTGCAACTCCTTGTACCAATCGGGTACACCAATGAGTTTAAAGCAATTCTCCTTTAAATGGCCATTCTTCTTACAATAGTTACAAAACAAGTCACTCTTATCACCATTCCCCATCTTCTGTTTGGACTGTTTTCCTCCCCCATCCACAACTTTCTTACCACCTCCAGTATTAACTGACAGTGCATTATTATCTATTCCTTCACTAAAAACCAGCTGAACTTCTCTTTGTTTTTCTACCCTCAACACCATAGAATAAGCCTTATTAATAGAGGGTAGTGGTTCCATAACCAGTATCTGATTTCTAATATGATCAAAGCTTTCATTCAACCCCATCAGAAATTGCATTAACTGATTCATGGAATTTAAATCTGCCAAAGCTTTAGGTGCTCCACAGATACATTGCGCAGCCGCCCCACAAGTACACTGTGGGACAGGCATGAGACACCAAAGCTCATCCCACAATTTCTTTAAACCAGTAAAATATCTTGCTACAGACATATTTCCCTGAGATGCAACACTAATCTGCCTCTGTAAGTGATACAATAAAGGCCCATTGCTCTCCCCAAATCTTTCGACCAAATCTGACCACAATTCTTGAGCAGAATTTGTGTAGATAAAGGCTTCAACAATATCCTTTGAAATTGAATTTAAAAGCCAGGATCTAACCATATAGTCAGTCCTAATCCACCTATCACATTCAACTGAGCCTGGACTAGGTTTCGGGAATGTACCATCTATAAACCCTAATTTCATCTTAGCTCCTAGGGCAATTTTCACAGATCTACTCCAGCTCAAAAAATTGCTCCCATTCAACACTGCAGTAACTAAACTCATAACTGGATAATCCGATCCCTGGAGATACACCTGATTTTCTTCATGCATACCTCGTAATCGAGGGTCCAGAGTTGAACCAGTAGTGGATTCCACAGAGACACCCTCCATTATCGCAAAAAACAAGCTGAAGGCACTGGCTGAGAAAACGATTCCAAGCTCGAAACCCTAGCCTCGCGATTCAGTAAGACAAAGCTTCTTTCTTCACCACTGAAGAAAACACAGCCACCGTAGACCTCCAACACACTTCTCCGTGTGGTATTTGGCTGCAATCGACTTCCAGTAAGGACCAATCACCGGGATCGTTACTGCTCTGATACCATGAACAGAAGATTCGAGAGAGAGAGAGAGAGGAAAACAGAGTAAATAAACTAGCTTTTTTATTATCTCAACTGTGCAGAACAAAGCTAGATTTCATAATATATACAACAGAAGGCACAAAACTACACACTTTATTATGTACATAAAATGACAACACTGACCACATGACTACCACATGACTAACTTAATACTTAACACTTTACTGGTACCCATACGAGTTTTGGTACCATATTGGCCAGTATAGTACCATTTCATAAATTTTTTTAAATTTATAAAATAATATTTAAAATTTTTTAAAAATTATAAGATAGTCAATTAGGATATTACTATTTATTTTATAATTTTACATCAATCCTATTTTTAAAAATTATAATAATAAAATTTTAAAATAACAATAAATTATTTATTTTTATTAACATTAATTTTCAAATATTTAACATATAAATAGTAACCACAATTAATATAAAAAAGATCATTTAATCATCATATAAATATAAAATTAAGGACAATACAAAGTATTTAAAATATTACAATTTCATCTTATAATAAATAATAAATACGTCAAAATATCAAATAAAAAGAGCAATAAATATCCTTAACTCTCTAACTATTACAATTTATAACAAGAGTTTGTGATGAGAAAATAACCAACTAAAAATAAAACTTGAAACGAAAACATTTACAATTACATTGTATATATATAATTTAACATATACATCAAATACAATTAAAATTAAAAGAAGAAGAGAAACAAAAATTTAGAACTTCATTCAATCGTTTAGGGGAGATGGTTGCTATAACTACATTGATCTCAATTCTCATTTGGTACAAAATCTTCTTCATTGAGAGGAATCTCATCATCATCATTCAAATTCAATACATCAAATAACATGCCAATGCTTTATCATCCAAGATTATCTTCTAAGTCATTCTTACCTATTAATCTCGGTTTATCAGAAACCTAACTTGCCAAAAAATCAATTTTATTAATGTAAATTGGATTTACTAAATTACTTGTTAGATTAAGAGTCCTAGTCGATAATAAAATTTAATTATTAAAAAATTATATATAACTTAATAATGATAATAACATACATTTCCCAACGAAGATCAAGTCATTCAATCTTTTATGCTCCAATCTATTCCTTTTCTTGGAATGGATGAATTCAAATATGTTTTAGTTTCTTTCACAGCCTGTTGCACTCACAAATTAACTTTGAATTCGAATTGCAAACCTTTACAATTCTAGAATAACATTTCTGAATTTGTCCCACCAAAAAACTCTAAGTCATAAAACAATAAAAGTAGCGTTATAAACAAAATAAAGTGATAATTAATTTTCAACAACTAATAAAAGTGAAAAAATATATACCTTAGTTAAGTTTTGCTTTTTATCAAATGGCAATTGACATCCCAAGATTCCCAGAAGACTACTTGTAAATCTCCACTTGTAAGTTTAGGAGATTTTGAATCATCTCATGAGCAACAACTGTTGTAATAGTTGATAACAGTCCCTATTAATTTCAACTTTCTTTGTAAAAACATGGTATGAAATAGGCATTAGGATTAAAAAATGCCCCAGCTGTAAAATATTGAGAGTAAAGTTGCCTTTCTCATCTCTCATTGATAACTGCAAGATAAGGTTTGTATAAAGAATGCCTATTTTTAGATTGGCCTTGATTGCTTCCTTCTCTTTCTCCATGGCATCATAAAAATAATCCATTGTTGTCTTTCATCATTATCAGCCAAATGAAGCACTCTCACTAAAGGCTCACAAACTTGGATGAAAAATTGGCATTGAGACTAAAATTCAGTATTTTTAAGTAAAATTCTAGAAACCTCTAATCCAATATTAGACCTAGCATACTGAGATGCAACCTACTTATCACTTGTAAACATCTTTCTCAACTCTTTCTTCATTATAACAAAATATTGGACATATAAGAAATTTATTGTAAATCTTGTAACAGTAGGATGATACAAATTCCTACCATTGGTAAAATAGGAATTTGTAAAATCCTTTCTTATTAAATTCAAGACCCATGCATATTGTATCTAATTTCTATTCCTTTTAATTATCTTCATATTTTGATTTTGGTTACAAATCCTTGTGTTTTGATCCAAATGTGAGATAAATTGCGTAGAAATGGAATATTGTATTAATGTTAATTAGATTATTTCGTGAATTTTGCATAAAGGTTGAAGGGAAAGTCACAAAAATTTTGCATGGAAAGAGAAATAAAAAAGGAAGAAAAGTGGTGACAAGTGTTGCTAAGTCACCACCGTGACTAACATTTAAGTGTTAGTCACAGTGTCACGGTGGTGACATAACCTATAAAATTTCAAACACTTCCATATTTACACCAATTCCTCAACTACAAATTTTGGACTTCAAGTCCACTCACAGGCAACCCCAAACAAACAATTCTCAATAATCACTACAATATACTTTAAAAAGTTAAAACATATTCATGCATTTCATTTAAAAGCCTTTATAAACATCCATTCTTTACACAAATGTACATATCAAAATGACACAAGCATAGTAGCACGCAAAGATATAACTAATCCTACGCTGGATTCGCAATTACTGCAGCATTTGTACACATACTTGGGTTGGTTTATTTAAGATCATCAAAATAATGGTGAGCTAAATGAGCTTTGTGAGTGTAATCAGTTTACAAAAAAATTGAACTTTTCATAATAACATAAGTACAATATTCGCATACAATCATAAAACTTATAATAAAACATTTGTTATAACAATTTATTCATGCATCATCAAATTTGGTAATAAAATAACAATTTGTAAAACAAAATTTTCAAATTTTCTCAAATACTATTCCAAAATGATTTTCGACATTGAACTCATAATACACAAGTTTCCATTTTCCATTTTCCTATTCCTTAAACAATAAACAGTGGTGGTAATAAGTTTTTTAAAAACTTTTATACTGAAAATAAGTCAACCACTAGAATTAGTACCATACGGTATTTCTCAAATCACTTTTAATATAAATAGTGGCATAATTACTATTTTCATGACTTTCCTTACTCAAAACCCACCACTAGTTTTTTTTACCATACGATACACTAGGCATAAAGTCATAGAGCTGGTTCTGCATCGCTTACCCTTAACTGGTTAACCACTATTTATAGAGCTAGTTCTACATCGCTTACCTGTAATAAATTAACCGCTATAGACCAATAGTTATAGAGTTGGTTCTACATTGCTTGCCTGTAGCAAGTCATGGAGCTGGTTCTGTATCGCTTACCCGTAATAGGTTAACCACCATAAATATACCTGTATTATAACATGTGTAAAGCCTAGCAGTGTACTACAAAAGCAACTTTTACATTTACGTCTCATCTTATTTTCTAAATCAAGGGAGGATTCATAATTGAATTATTTCAATGTAACTCCCAATCATATAAAATTTAACTTTCAAATTAAAACTTATATATTGTTAAAGCATGACTCATATATTGCTAAAGCAAATCTTATGTTAGCAACATTCACTTGTAAAATATCATTTGCATAAAATTAAGATAAATATTTATTTCATGATCAAATGAAAACCATTTGCATAAAATCAATTTAAAGAATACTCACATGTCATCAATTCTTTTGCAAATAATTTAGTCATACAAAACAATTAAAATACACTCACAATTTCACAACCTTATCGCTAAGCACACTTATGTGTTCTATGCCTCTTCTTTACCTACGCAAAGTGCATTTCGCTTAGACATTTATTTCCAAATTTTGAAATAAGGCATTAAAACTATAATTCAGTTTAACCAAATTTGATATTAGTATTTAATCGCGTAACACGTACACTAATCATATTTCTACGTACTTCCATAAGCTAACCTATTATTCTTTGTTTCCAAATCAAACTTCAAAAGTCACTTAAATATCATATTTTACCCCATTCTAACCTACCAATTTCTTCAAAACACAATCTTACCTATTTTAATTCACCATATTACAGTCATGCATGATGAGTGGTTATGACCCATGTCTAGAATCCATACCTCCACTTGTTCCTTAATTTTCACATAGAAAACGTTCGAATTAGGTTTTGAGGTCTCTAAAAATTTGTTCCCTATGTCTCTAGTTTTCATAACATAAAAAATAATGTCATTTCAACTTATAAATCATGAAACATGTACCAAATATCACAAGCTGCTTTAACACAGTGACAGTATCAAGTTACTATTTTCAATCCTAATTTACAATGTTATTCATCTAGAAATAGGTTTAGGTTTCTTCTAGAGAATTTTATTTCTATGTCTTAAGTTTTATCTCCAATTTGAATCAAACAATTTGGAGGTATTTAGGCCAAGTTATGGCCAAAACAATATGATTGGTTCAAATTAATCTAAAACAGAATTCCACTACATGTTCCTCTCTTGTCATATTAAACTAATTCCATATAAAGAAACATCAAAGTAATACCAAGACAACATTGATCTTAAACATATCCATCTCACTCAAGAAAACCTATAAAAATTAGAAATTTAAGCTAAGAAACTTACCACTTTTTCCTCCAATCTTTTAGGTATTTGATGAATACTTCAAGATTCCTCCAAATCACTATTAAATTCCATAAAAAATGACTACACTCTTCTTCCTGTCTCCTTGGCTGATGTTACCCTTGGCTTCTCTTCTTTTCCCTTTCTTTTTGGTGTCATGGTTACTCTCTCATCACTCTCACGCTTTTGTTGAAAGAATGAAGCAAAATGTCTTAAGTTTTGCTTTTTATACTCATTTAATGGATTACACATGTCACCTTCCTATTTGTCATCACACAAATGTCATTACCTCATTGGTCATCTCTAATGACTCATCAATCCACTAATATCATGTAAAAAGACCAAATTGCCCTTTAATGCATTTGATTCACCAATTAACTGAATTAAATCTCGAAAACATTCCACAATCATCTTATTTTCAAATTGACCATGAAATACTCTAATAGGGTCAATTCTTATTGATTGGATGCTTAAAAAATTTCGAATGGGTTTAAAATCCTTAATACCCATTATTTTCCAAAAAGGGCATTTTAGTGTAACAATTTTGGATTACTCGAATTCTATTCAAACAACCTCCGTTTGACCTGTTTTAGTTCCTATGGACTCTAATCCTAATTCTAGAGCTTTTCATCATATTTTGAAATTGTTCGATAACTTGTTTAATTGCTCGGAGGAATTTTCAGATTGAATCTGAAAATAATTGAATGTCACCAAAATCGCTTTGATTTCATTCAAAAGTGTCACCTTTTCAGAGTTTTTAGAAAATTTTCGAGAAATTTTCAGTCGAGTCTAGAACCATCTCTGGTCTATCTGTGATCTCTGTTATATCCTCAATAATACATTTAAATGTTTACATTACTATAGTACACAATAAATATAGCATACTCTATAAAATGCATGTATAACAGATTACACAGTACAATAATCGAACTAGGATATTACAAATTCTCCCCTCAAAAAAATTTCATCCTCAAAATTTTAAACAAACATAGTGATCTCAAAAATATGGATATTGACTTCGTATCCATTCTTTGTGCTTCCAGTTTGTCAGTCACCTTATAGGGACCAACATATTGTGGGCTTAGCTTATCAAATTGTCTAAAATAAAATATTCCTTTCCATGATGATATTTGCAAAAATCCCTCGATTTTTCAACTTCAAACTCCAAATTCTTCCTCTATTTGCAAGCCCAGCTCTGTTGTCGATTTTAGCTACTATCACTTTGACTCACATACTTTTAATCTTACTTGCGGTTATCTAAACTAGTTCAGTCCAACCAATTTACTTTTATCCATCTCATCCTCATATACCAACACTTTATGTAACTATGTACTTCCAATCACTTACAGCTTGATTAATATATCAAGAAGATACCTACTTTGGATCGTTAGGAAATGGGTAGATTTTGTAATTCGATCCTTTATCTCCTATACACTATCATATCTGCTTAGATTTAGCAAAATTGCTATTATCAAAGCTTTCGTAATGTACTTTCATTTCCATTCTCGGATAGGGAGTGGTTGAGCAATTTTTATTAATTCCTTGGCTCTCAACCGTGACTTATTGATTTAACAAGCATTTGAACGTATGCTATGCTATCACCCTTTTTCCTACATTTTCGATCATAATGCACATTCAAGGTAAGATGCCTCTTTGTGTTCCTCAGAGGGATAACATACATTGTTGAGTGACTTAATCTAGAATTTCTTTCTTAGTGCAACCATGTCTAGTACACACAATTCCTGGCCTAGCATTAACATAACGTTACCTCTTAATAAAATGCCCCCAAAATTTGCAACTTATCTCCATATGAAACTCCTTTGTCGAAATCATTGCTTTCTCTTTCTCACTAATAATGAGTTTAGTCATAACTTCGCTAACTTAACCTTAAATCAAACTATCCATTTAACACTCTCAAGATTCACATCTATTTAGATTACTACTAATAAAACTTTTACTTGGGGTTCTCCGCAAAACAATTATTCTCGTATACTTTTGAATAATAAACAGTTCCTTTCCTAATGTGTCTAATTATAAACAAAACTCAATAATATTTTTCTTGTATTTCTAATGCATCACATGGACTGCTTAGCTTTCAAATTGCAGATCCATAACCACTCTGATGTTCAATAAAGATATCTCTACTTGTCCATTTATAACACTACAAAATACTTATGCGGTTTCAAGTAGCTCATAACTCAATAGGACTTTATTAGTTACAAAAAAACAATTTTTAATTGTCTAAAATCTCCATGTTATACTTATTCAAAGGTCTTGTGCATAATTCTTATCATTCTCCCAATCATCAATTATAATTATCTGTAAAATAATATCTTTAATTCTAATAAGGAAATTCTTCGTTATCACTAACATTTCCTTGAAAACTTTACCACCATTTTCACTCATATGATTTTCACAGTGGCCTATTTTGACTATAGAGATGGCAATTTAGCCTAGGCTTGGCCCGACCTAATTCAACCCAGTCAGAATTCAATGGGCCACTGGCCAAGAAACGAGAGAGATAAAATGATGTTGTTCTTTAATTTTTTAAAAAAATTAACCTGACCTGCTCGTGGCCCATTAAGCTGGGGGCCAAACCACCTGCCATGAGCTCGTTGGGCCACAGATCGACTAGCTTAGCCCAGCCCATTATCATCCTTATTTGACTATTGTAACTCCTATAAAATATGCCTCAAGTACTAAAAAGAAGACATGGTATAACTTTGATGTTCTTTAATTTGTTGAAATATATGACTTTGCCAAAGGGTGAAATCATTCATCTTCTTACTCGATACGATAAAAATGATGTGAATATAATTAAGATAATTGTATAGTTTATGTCTCAAGCTCTTATAAAAATCAATCCAATCACTTGATTTATTTCAATATATATATATATATATTTATTTATTTTATTCCAAATTATTTATTCAATTTATGCCAAATTGGTGGATGTGTATTTACTTTCAAAAATAAAAGATTAAAAGAAGTGCATTTAAAGCATAACTATAGTGATGCATATTCTTAAGCATTATTTTGATGTTTTAATTTTACCATATTAAGTAAGTTATATGTTAAAATACACTAAATTAATTTTGTTGAAGAATATTACATTTATAGGATATGACTTTAGGTGAGTTTTTACTTTATTATGTTACCTTAGTCCACTTAATTGTAAGGTTTCCCATCTACTTTGAGTATTATATCAAATACCTTGAGCATCTTATCTAAACTTAATTTTTTGCAAACATGTCCTATCTAATCAAGATTAATTTTTCTAGAATAATAATATCTAGACTAAACAATGAAAAAGTGACCTTGATATAAATGAATTAACATGAAATCGCATTTGAGGAGTTTGTTGGACTCGTTCATTGATAGATATAGATGTAAAGAAAGCAAGTAATTAATTGAATGTTATGACAACAAAGTAAGATTAAGAGTTTAATCATATATTTGGTTACTCTCATTATTTTATTCAAAACAATAGTCCCTGTTACTATTTTGGAGAGATTAATTTAATCTTTCTAGTGGATTAAAATATCATTTGAATTTAATTGATCTAGGGTTTCCTCAATAAAGCAACCAAACTTAAATTAAGTAGATAAAATTTTTATCAATCACATCTCATTTGAATCTTAGATAAGTTAAGTGAAAACTCCTTGCCAAAATATATCTTATATATTTTTTTAAACCTAATTCTAAATTTATATGATCATCGATTAATTCATCAAAATCATATAAATTTGATTAAGGACGATCAATTACTAGATAAACATCTTCAGGTTAAAGGAACCTTGAGTTTGTTTCAAAAGCCTAACAATAAACGTAATTCATATAAAATATATCAAACATAAAATTTATTATGAAAATATAATCAAATTAGATGCATAAAAATATATGAGTCTTATTTAATTATAGTTATTGATTTAACATTTATATTTTTAAACAACACTTCCAAGTACCTAGAAGTACATTAAATTCTTACTTTAAATAGAAATTCAATTTATTTGCAAATAATTTTAAACATAAATTAAAAGTAATTTCTAATAATTTTCACTTTTTACTTATTATAATTTAATTTTTTAAAAATTCAATAAGTAAAACATTATAATCTAATTATAATTGACTTCTTTTTTTTTGAAGTGGAGGAACCCGCAGTCGCTATCCTTTGAATGCGCACTAGGCAAACCTCCGGATTGATGCAATAGCTTGCAAATCACGCCAACTAGGTACTCCACACAAGGCAAGCCCTATACGACAAGCTCGATCGAGAGAGCATAAGTAGGGGGATCTGAACACAAGACCTTTTTGTCCCATAACCTCCACTCCACCAACTCAACCACCACCTAGGGGGTAAAATTGACTTCCCTTTAACTAAAAAACTATTTTCTAATATCAACAAACCTTGTATCAAAGCGAAACTCTCTGTCTTGCTATGTCGAGACCTTCTTCCTCTTGTTTCTAGATAACAAGCTTTTCCCTCTTCTTCACAACTATAAACTCATATAGCTTTTCTGATTTTTTTTTGAACTGTTATTCTTCCTTTACACAACCAATTGCATATACGTTTTGTGGCTATGGAATCTGAAGAGGATCGACTGGTGCATGAGATCTATCACCGCCTGAACGTCGAGGAGGACGAAGATATACTGAAATATACTGAGGATACAGATAATGGAGAACAGGGGGTAACAGGGACTAAATGGCAACACTGTGTCATAAGGAGATTGGTAACTGAGAAGATGATTAACTTTTCGATATTCAAACAGATTATGGCAAGTGTATGGCGTCCTGGCAAAGGGATACTGATCAAAGAACTGGGGAATAATATCTTCATTTTCCAGTTTTTCCATTCCCTCGATATGGATAGAGTCCTGCAGGATGGTCCATGGAATTATCAACAAATTCCTATTCTACTACATCGACTACAACCTCATGAGAACCCTTGCCAAGTCGAACTGGTAAACCTAGAATTATGGGTTCAAATTCATAATATTCCTAATGGCTTTATGTCGGAAAGAATTGCAGTGGATGCTGGTAAGTATATTGGAAAACACGTGGAATCAGACTCACGAAACTTCTTGAATATTTGGAGAGACTTCATGCGAATTAGAGTGACAATTGATATCAGAAAGCCTCTAAAGCGGAAACTTTTTGTGAAGCGACCACAAGGGGACAAAGTTTGTATGGAATTTAAATATGAAAGACTGAATACTTTTTGTTACTTCTGTGGCATTATTGAACACACTGATCGGTTTTGTCATCTTCTGTATGACCACCCACAAATTCCCAGAGAATGGTTTGCGTATGGCCTATGGTTAAAAGCAGAATCCAGAAAAAACAACCTAGGTCGGAGCTCGATGGCTAAGGTCAAAAAATGATATTCCGACAGCTTTCAAAGACATTCCCGATGATGCTCCGGCGATATCTACGGAAAAGGAAAAGCCTATTATTGCGACAGAAAACCAGGGGATTCGAATATCCTCCCGCCATCAAATTAGTAGTGGATCACGGACTCTTTATGACCTTATCAATCAGATGGCATGATAGAGGGGAATCACAAAAATGTTGCAATCTTGCCTTACACAGCAACGGACACAATCACAGTTTTGGATCCTAAGTGCAGACGTCTATAAGAAGCAACGACGTCTGAACATGTTAACATTGAGGAGGAATTTATCCTAAGTACCCTTGAGGCTAGGCTAAAAAACTTGACTTTGGTGGGCTTTGTTTTCGAAGCCCACCGCAATCCATGAGTACATTAAGTTAGAACTGTCGGGGACTTGGGAACCCTTAAACAGTCGGAGCCTTAAAGGACATGGTGTCCGATAAGAGACCCAAATTTATTTTCCTGATGGAAACTAAAATCACCAGAGACAAAATTTTATCAATTAAAGTAAAGTTAGGCTTTAATGGTATGTTTGCGGTTGACCCTATTGGAACCAGAGGAGGGTTGGCTTTATTGTGGAAAGAAAAGGACTTGGCCCAATTAATTAGCTACTCCCAAAATCATATTGACCTCATGGTATGTATCGAAGGTCTTAGACGTTGGCGATTAACTAGTTTTTATGGGTTTCCAGAACATTCCAACCGACGCCTAGGCTGGGATTTACTTCGACAGCTTCACATTAGATCAGCTTTACCATGGTGTGTCATCGGCGATTTCAATGACATCATGTTTCTTTCCGAGAAGCAAGGTAATAATACTCATCCTAGAGCACTAATGGAGGGTTTTCGACAAGCGCTCATGGATTGTAAACTATATGATTTGGGGGCTGAGGGTTCTCTGTTCACTTGGGAGAATCGACGAATTGAGTCTAAAATTGTAAAGGAATGGCTGGATAGGGCGGTTGGGACAGCTAATTGGTCTTCATCGTTTTTGATGGCACGTGTTTAAGTCCTACAAGCTGCATCCTCTGATCACCTACCCATCTTTCTATCGTTGGGCGTACAATGGCAGAAATATGTCCAGCGTCGTTTTTGTTTTGAAAATGCATGGACCTTAGAAGATCAATGTCGACAGAGAATAAGTCAAGGCTGGTCGAAAAACTCCACTTGTTCTCTCCATGACAAACTTCGGTCTTGCTATGAAGAATTGCAAGTTTGGGCCACATCGCATAACCAAGACTTTCACCAACGGATTACTAAGATTAAACAGCAGATGGCAAGTGTGTGTTGCCAGCCGATAATGAATAGGGAGGTGTTACGAGATTTAGAAAAGCAATATAGTGACCTCCTTTTACAGCATGAAATATATTGGAAACAAAGATCCAAACAGCACTGGCTAGCAGAGGGGGACTCTAATTCCAAATTTTTTCATCTAATGGCTTCTCACAAGCATCGGAAAAATTTCATTTCAAAGCTCAAAGACAGTAATGGGGAATGGATTGACTGGGAATTAGGTCTACCGAATATGTTACTGGACTATTATCAACAACTCTTCACCTCTTCATGTGGAGATACAAGTCCGATTATAAACAATGTTGATCGTAAGGTAACCTCTCTTCATAATGAATTACTAGTGGCTCCATACACTGAAAGTGCGCCAGGCATTATTCTCAATGCATCCTAATAAATCGCCGGGGCCAGATGGCTTCAATTCGGGATTTTTCCAAACCTATTGGGATATAGTTGGGAAAGAGGTTATTCAAGAATGCCTTAACACTTTGAATGGAGATGCGCCTATGCCTGGAATGAATAGAACAAACATTATTCTTATCCTAAAGAACAAAGTGCCGGAAATAATAGCTAATTTGAGACCTATATCATTGAGCAATGTCACTGATCGTATTGTTTGCAAAGCACTTGCCAATAGATTAAAACAGGTTTTGCCTCTAATTATCTCAGATATGCAGAGTGCTTTTATCCCAAATCGGTTGATTACCGATAACATTATTGTAGCATATGAGCTTTTCCATTCTCTTAAACAAAAAATGCAAGGAAAGGTGGGTTCACTAACATTGAAAACTGACATGAGTAAGGTGTACGATAGAGTTAAATGGGAGTATTAAAACAGGCTATGCCGAATTATCTTATGTCCCTTTTTTACTACCACTGGATACTTGTAAAGAGTTGGAGAAATTGATGAATGGCTTCTTTTGTCAAAATGGAGGAAGAGACAGTAAGGGTATACGATGGTTAAGATGGAAGAGGTTAGCCATACCAAAGATATACGGAGGTTTGGGATGTCGGGATTTGAGGCATTTTAATCTAGCTCTTTTGGCAAAACAAGGATGGAGGCTTCTCAAATATCCGAACTCGACTGCAGCAACCATTCTCAAAGCTAGATACTTTCCCAAGACTAATTTCTTTTCAGCAGAGTTGGGTAATAATCCAAGTCAAATTTGGAGAAGCATCCATCAGGCCAAAGCAATTCTAATTCCCGGTTGTCGATGAAGGGTAGACGATGGACAACATATTTACATTTGGAGGGTCCTATGGCTAATGGATGACGACGACCCATATATCCAAATAGAGTACAACGAGCAGATACAGTATGTAGTGGAACTTATTCGGGACCATAGGTGGAATGAAGACAAGATCAGGCAAGTTTTTGATCGACGAAATGCCGACCTAATTCTCCAAATCCCACTCAGCTTCTCAAGGCGTAACGATGAGTGGCTGTGGACTCTCAACACTCAAGGTGATTACAAAGTGAAAGAAGGCTATCGCATAGGCATGGAGGGCGTGAATCTAGAGTTACGAGAAGTCAGTTTTCCGTGGGATAAAATTTGACAGATGCACGTTCCAAGTAAAGTAAAATTCTTTCTTTGGCGTACTTTGAGACATGGCCTTCCCTGTAGAGCAAATCTTAAAAAGAGACACATTGACATAGATGATAGTTGCCCATTATGCGGTAAAGTAACAGAGGACGAACACCACATATTTCTTCATTGTGACTTGGCTACTTCTATTTGGCGTGTTTATTCGGTGGACTGGAACGTGTCTCCTAATGTCACAATACATCATTGGCTTGCATCAATTATGTATGGTTTTCCAAAGGCACAAAAAGAGGAAATTTGCATGATTTTATGGAGTTTGTGGACCACCCGAAATGAAGTCGTATGGAAACAAAAAACTCAGGACCCATACATCATTATTCGTAGAGCCACAACCACACTTTTGGAATGGCACCTTGCTCACAACAAGAACAATACTACATACTCAACGAATCAACCCTCTCATCCCAAATGGCAAGCTCCACAACCGAACCATTTTAAGTGTAATGTCGATGTGGCCCTTTTATCTTATGGATTTTATGGCTTAGGAATGGTGATTCGAGATTGTAAAGGTTTCAACTGTGCGGGCAAGGTAATGCTTATATCGGGATGGAGGGATCCTCTAATTGGTGAAGCGTTATGTTTTCGAGAAGCCCTAAGCTAGATCAAAAGCCTCTCCTTCTCCCCGATTTGTGTGGAAATGGATTGCCAAATCATTACCAAATTTCTGACATCCACACAAAATTTTCCTTCGTACTTTTCGATGCTTATCTAGGATTGTAAAGCTCTTATTAACGAGCATCAATTTATTTCTACTGCTTTGGTTAACAGATCAACGAATCAGGTTACTCATAAAATAGCTAGGGCGGTTGATTCTATGTCTGGTTTCAACTGGGGCATATGCCTTCCAAGCTTTCTGTATGACGTTTAATCTTTGGATATGAATAATATGCGCTGAGCGCACGTGACAACATTTCAAAAAAAGAAACCACTTTCAAAATTTTTAAGTTTAATTAAGAAAGTTTATATTTATCAGAGATTAATTTCTCCATATAATTAGAAAATAATTCCATAATTGAAAAGAAAACTATTTATAATTTGTTGAGAAGAGAACATTTTTTGATAATCTTGATGACTTAGTTTTTTTCAATTTATGAAACCTTTTTTATTTTATTTTATTTATTCATTTAATATATAAAGATGTAAATAAAGAAAATTAACAGATGAAAATATTTTCAAAATTTAATTAAGAAAATATATTTTCTAATAAAATGTGAAACTTATTCCTCAAATTAATAAAGAAACAATTCCTCACAAAATATAATAATAACTATATAAATAAAATAACAAACATAATTTATTTCAATCAAATTGAAATAAATAACTTTTCTTAAGAAACAATTTTCTTAATTAAATTGATCAAATATTTTCTTCATTATAGTGTTTCTAATTAATTATTAATTCTAATAAAACTGATTAATTATAATTATAGAGAATAGTTTTATAAACTATTAACATTTAATCTTTACTTAATTAAGACAAATAATTATTTTGATTTTGAAAATGATTTACAATTTAAAATAAAATTTAAATTTTCTTTGGAATTAAGTCTTGTTCTATTATAATTTTGAATACTTCAGATGAAGGATAACTTTGTCTAGCTTTAAATAACTTTAATTTAGAAAACGAAGACGCTTTATTTTATTCCTAAAATAAATTAACTCAGACTTAGGATAAAATATCTAGTAACCAAACACTATTGATCGTCAACCTTTAAAACCCTAGCATCTAACATAAAACCTTAAACACTACCACCTTTGTCAGCCATTGTAGCACTAGGACATTGGCCTTGTTTGGTAAATGGTTGATCAACTATTTTTTGGCAGATTGAGAGGTATTTGATTATTTGACCATGTCAAATAGTTGTTATTCGTGTTTGGTAATCAGTTGATTGGGTTGGCAGATTGAACCCAATCCTTTGTTTTTGAAAATGCTCCTATAAGGAGCATTTTGCTCTAGTAGCTGAGAAATTAAGGGATGAAAAGAAAAATGTCCTCAAAAGTTATTGCAAATTACTCAAGCTTCTATTGTTGTTATTGCTTTCCTTTCACCAAACACTAGTACCCTAAACTTCAACTTGAATAACAAGTTAATATATTAGAAAAATGAACTTCAACTTCATTAATAAGTTAATATATTAGAAAAATGAACTTCAACTTGATTAATATGGAGAAAGAAAGTAGTAGTAGAAGTAGTAAAAGTACAAATAAAAATAAAAATAAAAAATAAAAATATTTATTATTGTTACTACTACTATATGTTCTATGTTTTTATTAGAGTTATAAACTTAATTTTTATGAAATTAAATATCTGAAATCTAAATTCTTATGAGAATATTAAAAGAAATACTAAGATACAATATTACTGTCCTTATAAATCCTATTTTTAAGTTTTGCTTTCATAACTCATTTTACACATAAACAACTAATACTAAATACTTTATTTTACCAAACATCTTTAAATAAACAACTGATGTTATCTACTAGTCAAATCAGCTGATATAATCCACTGTCAGTTAATTACTGATAGAATTAGCTAGTAGTTAATGCAATCTTCTGATTGCTAAACAGGGCCATTGTTTAGACCACCAAAGATAACTAATACACCAATTATTCACGCCACTAATAACATGCTCGCCATAAACCAAAATCAGCATGTGCAAAGATCTTTCATCTTCCTTTAGTTGACAATAACTTCTATGAGTAAGTTACCATTGTCATGTGATTACTGGGGATGGAGAAACCAAATAACTAGGTTATTATAACACCAACATTTAACAAAAACCATGCTACCTCCATGTTTCTATTCCATTACACATTAGTGTTGCCATGGTTCACCAAAGAAGCGCCAACAACCCCAATCAATCCAGAACTGATAACAACTCCAATGGTAACCATACAATAGAAGAAGACATTGTACTAGCAAAAGAAAAAATCTCTAAACCACTAACAAGAATTTTATAAATAGGACATAATGCCAAACAATATAAAGATTTGAAATATTCAAACTTCCTTAATCCCATTTATCCCACCATCTTATGAGGAATAACCGTTGTCATCATTGAATTATTGGGAATTAGTGAAGTGAATCACACGTTAATACAATGGTAATCAAATACACAAGAAGGGGGGGTTGAATTGTGTCAACTTTTTCGTT
>JANKOD010000192.1:22032118-22057870 GCA_026284645.1 Erythroxylum acuminatum
ATAATTTTATTAAAAATTAAATAATATATACTTAAATGATAGTAAATTAGATTATGAAAAAAACATAAAAAATAAACAAAAATCACTTTTTGTGGTTTTCATAATTTTTGAAAGTAGGAAAAAATCAAAACTAAAAACAGAAACAGAAAATTCAAATAAACATGTTTTTTTTACTAAATTTGAAAACAAAAACAGAACTAAAAATAAAAATGAAAATAAACACCATGAATGATCTATAAAAGACGTACAAAAAATTCTCATGACGTACATGACATAAGACATGTGGTAATAAAAATTCTAAAACATTTAACAAACGCCTTTAGCATGTAAACATTTTTAACCAGTGATTTTACAGACATGGCAAAATTGTCACTCTCTTCAATTTAGGGCACTTAGATATGTTTCTGTAATGTTAACGAGAGTACAAACTTACATCTAAATCAAAGTAATAGAGTATCAAAGTGCTTATTTCACGGAGGGAAACAGGAACGCCAAGAGAAGTTTGATTAAAGTTTATAATTGTAGTTCTTAAAGAAAAATTACCATAGTGCTTCAAATGACTTAGGGTTGTTAAATTAAGTGGTGCATGATAAAATAAAGAAGAATAGAAAAAACTAAAAAGCTTGTAACTCAACGACTCGGTTTGAGTCTCTTAGCAATAAAAAAAAGATAATATATATCTCGTGTATGTCCTGTTTCTCGAATTCTATGTCAAAAAATTGAGTTCTATCTGATTTTCAAACTTAGAAAATAGATTTTATAAACAATCTACAGAAGCTATGATCTGAGTTTTGTGACATACCTTAGATCTGTATAGGCTACTGTTTCCGCTCATAATGCAATTATCCTCTTGTAAACGCCAAACCTTTTGCACAATGAATTAGAGTAAAAAACAAGCAATCAATAAATCCAAAATTTCATAACAAATTCAAGGAAATGTTCAGACTATTTTCCCAACGCGAACCTCTCTTCGAGACCAAACTTCATCTCTCTAGATCTTGACAGAAGAAGATGAAGAAAGCATCAGTTTCATGATCCTTCATCTGTTCTCACCTTCTGCTCTCTTCTCTTTGCAACTGCTTTTCGTATCACAATGTATTGACGATCAAGTTCTAACAAAAAATAAGAAAGAGATCTTACGTTCTTCATCAGAACTTCTCAAATAAGAAATTTATCGTTATTTACTCAAGAAAAAGAGCAAAAAGCATTCATCAGTTACAGGATTCTCTGTTATTTCTCTTTTGCTTAACTTTTTTCTTGCAATCGCTTCTTACATCTTAACATGTTGACGATCAAGATCTATCAAAAAAGAGATGAAAGCGATGAGAGATCTTACTTGCTTCACTGAATCGTCTCAAAACAGATCGCAATAATCATCGAGATCGAGACGGTTACCGGAGAACGAGAGCAAAGTATGAAAAAGAAGAGAGAGATGAGAGAATTGAAAGACGAAGACTTAGAAGATGAGAGGAGCTCAAAGAGAGCGCAACTGCCAAGGGGAGTTGCGGGAAAGTTCAAATACAAACAGATATTTATAATCAATATGCGCTGAGCGCATGCGTTATTGTATATAAAAAAAAGAAGGTTCAACCAATACGACGCCCTAAGGCATATTAATCGAGGCGGTGAAATTGACACTCAGATAACAGATATAGTATTTGTTCTAGGGATATATATATTGATTTTAAAGTTAAAGTTAAAAATTGATTTTAATTCAAAACCCAAAATTTTAAATATACACAATGTCATTTTCTTGTTTTGATTCTTCTACATTTTGTTATATCAAATGTTAATAAACTAAGCCTAAAAAAAGATAAAAAATAAATAAACCAAACTTTAAAATTCAACTTGAAGTATATATATATACAAATAAGTTTAGACTCCGTGAATATGTTTGAATTCAAACTTATTTATGTGTAAATACTCAATCAAATTTGAGTTTGAGTCTATTAAATTATTTTTATATTTATACTAATATAATTTATTTTCATCTCTAAAATTTACTGTCATTTCTAATTCAGAATCTCTCTTAATAATATACTGTAGGTTTTGCACATTAGCATTAAAACGTGCAATTTGTCTTTAGATTCTTGTTTATTTTAATACTATTTGTCGGAGAAGAAAATAACTAGCTGATGTGATTTGAAGATATAAGAGTAACAGGGCTTTTAGGCTTTTTTTTTTAAATATATATTTCATTATTAAATCGACTTTACTTTTAAAAAGTAGAAAATTAGGGCTACACATTTAGATCATAACTTATATTTGTTATAAAAAATATTATTAATAAATTATCAAGTATTAAAAAACTATCTAATTTGCTCAAAAGATAACAACTATTTTTTATTATTAAAAAAGAAAAACAAAGAATCTCTTACATTATTCTTTTAATAATGTATTCAATCAAGAAAAATGCGTTATAATATGATCAAATTACATAATGAGTCTACAAGAGAAGCCAAATTAAATTATATTCAAATATTAAAATATAAGAAGAAAATTAAGGAACACACTTAAATTTTCGAAACGGATCGAACATAAACCTTGTTTTTATAAATGTTGATATGAAATAAAATTAGAACAAATAACTTTTTGACACTTAGCATTTATTCAACGTATAAAAGATTGCGTTCCACTAGAGTTCGAAAGATCGGGTGGGGTTGTGATATTGTCACATCATAGAATAAAGAAAGCCAAGAACGAAAACATGTTTATTAAATTCAGGTGATGTTATAGAAATAATTGAATAAGATAGCATCCCATGATACAACAACTGCAATTTTTAAGCAGGAGATGCAGGGGAAAAAGGGGGCAAAATTACATATTTACATTATTCTCAAAAGCATAAAACGAATTACATTAGCTACAAAATGTTCCGGGAGCAATTTCAAAATGCCCCTATTTTGTCTACTTACCACACATAATGCTCTCTTAAAACATGCCATACAGAATCTTTAGTGTGTTCCAAAAGTTGACAAGCCACTGTTTTTTTTATTTTGCGAGGATGGCTGTTAAAAAGAGCCAGAGCCAGCAAGCAATCACGTTAGAAGCCTGAGAGTAAGTATCATGTACTTACAGTATATAAACAAAGAATCATCCGGCAATTGTCAGGAAATTCTTCTCTTTTACAACGCGCAACCCCAACTGCGAGCAGGTTAAAGAGAGAAATCATGTAAAATATTTTTAGAAATTTGCGAAGGATATAATGTATGCCATTTTCATGAGCATTTCACATCAATTTATAAATAGACGAACCTAAGAAACTATGACGCGGTTACAATATGTGTTGATCAAGAGAATCTGGAGACAACCTCGCCTCCTCTCAGCATGTTCCAAAAATTGGTTCAAACAAGAAATTTTTTTCGCACCATTGAGATTTCACAGCAGTTTATTATACAAGTAATCTCTAATGCACAACTAAAGCATTTACCAATATTTTAGAGGAAGATGGATAGGTGGATGAAGAAGAGCAAGAATAAAGGATAAGTTGCAGTACCTGAAGAAATTTTCGATCTTGAAGTTGCAAAATCAAGTGGCAGAGGCTATGACAAGAATTCAGTGAATCAAGCAACTCAAAAAGATTCCTGAACATCTTGTCCTCTGGCTAAACTTTTGGTGGCATTTCCACACACTGAACTTCCAAGTGAATGTCAACACTTCCAAGTGTGTTCTCCTTCATCATAGTAAAACCGGGAAATCCATAATCACACTTGGTGCAAGAAAGGAAGCGAAAGCTGATCTCAAAACATATATTTGCAGAGCTTCCCTGAGTCTGTCGGTGGAAACTAGCAGGATTAGGAATCCAATGCTGCGTTATGCACGCCTAAAACCAAGCCTAATTCAATCATCAATCACAAAATATCATCAAATGTTGCTCACTGAAAGAAAACGCCAATGTTGAAGAAAATCAATAGAAATGAACATTGCAGCGTCTCCAAGATGGACAACAATTTCCGTACTAGTTACAGCCCATAGTTTGATAACTGCAGAATGCCACGCATCTGTAGGTATGGATTTTCCAGCAGCTTCTCATTGTTGCTCTACATGGCAAATGCAGCAACCATGTAAGTTTTTTATCGATGATAGTAAAATTTAACAGCACAGCAATGTACTGTAACACGTGCATCAATGACACCATGGAAATAGTTCTAAATTCATAATTCAGCAATGAAAAACTAAATTATGATGCATAACTCTATTCTGACATTATACCACAAATTCCAAGACAAAAATTAGATTATCAGAACTAAGTATACTTGATGCTTTTACACTGCTAAATTGTGCTTTAATCATTACTTTGTATTATTTCAAGCATACATTAAACAATATTTACCTGTTGAGCCTTGAGGACAAGATTTTGAAGCATGTGTTGGTACTCATCAGGATTATCTGTCATCATTCTCTGGAAAAAAAACCCAAGCCAAATTGAGTCAAGATCAACTGGAAAACCACAAAGTCCAAAATTCAATCTAAAGAGCAAGTATCTTGCCTTCAGAAGAAAAGCTGAAGAGTAATATGCTACCCTTGAATCAGTATCATCTAAAAGTTCCCTGCCAAAAACCACATGCGGGAACATGTTAGACATGTTTTAACAAAAAGGGTGAGGTAAGTGTTGCAGCTTGGAAAGGAAGGATCACCTAAAGAATTCTTCTCCACCAACTTCTTGAAACGCCGATGGATCTGCAGTACATTTTCCAATTAAAAGAAGTAGAAGCGTCGCCCTAATGTCTGATGCAGCACCAGGAAAATTTCCTCTTCCTTTGCTGCCAACAGCGACACCCAATGAGATATTGTCTGTTGCTGCACCAGCGAGCTGAATCAAAGGCCAATAAAACAATGCAGCAGGAACACGTGCAACTAGTTGCATGGGGATGACAGCTTGTCCTCGAAGAAGCATCGCTGCCATTGATGCTGTTTCACACATCAAAGAACCGTTAACATGATAGCCGGATCTATTATCAGTTTCCTCCAAGAATTCAGTCCGCTGACTCTTAAGTTCAGAGGCATCTTCACCAGAATCAATATTTTTGTTTTCATTGCTGTGGTGCCCAAATTCTCCACATGGTGTTGCAGTTGGGAGGCAAACTTTCAGGCACAATTGAGAGAATAATATGTCACACATCTGCATAAGGAACCCAAAGTAACATGATATTAACCATCATCAACATGCTGAACCAGATAATATGCTTAACATTCATAGCACGAATTTAGCAGTCTTATGACTAGTACATGATGTACCAATAGCTGGTACTTCAATACCATAGACTGCCACAAGCCTATGTAATGTATTAGAAATAAGTCCCTTGCAAATACCAACAAGAAAGAAGATGATGCGTAAAACAAAAATCAAAAGAATGTTTTTGTGGAAAGTTAATGTTTTAGTGGAAAACTAACAAGGTTGCCATATCTTCAAGACAGGGACCAGCACTTTTATGACTAAGCAACATGCATCTTAATTCATTGATATGCAACTTGTACATAAGGTTTGGAAGATAAGCAAAAAGGTTCTGCAGAAAGATACCTTCAAAATGTTGATTCGATCTGTTTCGTTTATTTGAAACATTAACGATAAAGCACTGCTCATAATGTCGATGATTGCATTCGCTTTCTTAAGTTGGCCATGCAAATTATCATCACTAGCATCAATGCCAGTTGAATGTTGCATTTCATTCTCATCTAACAAAAATTTGCACCGCATGAGAAGCCTCTCTAGAATAAACAGGAAGCCACATCTAATAACACTGTCCTTGGATTTCAAAAGTCCACAGAGAAGCCAAATTGACAAAGGAACATCAGAAGCAACAGAAGCATCATGAACGCCAGCATATGTAATTTTCTGATGCAAGTCTTCAAGCTTGGACCATATATCTGCATTCATTCCCTCACTGATTTCAGCAATGAGCAAATCACCTAACCAAGTATAGCCATTCTGACGGTACGCAATTCTATCCGAATGAAGAAGAGAATGTAAAGTGGCCCACGAGAACTTTGCTTTCCAGACAACATCATCTCTTTGAGCTGCATTCTCCATGTCTTCCAGAAATTTGCAAGACTTAGTTACCAGCATTTGATGGGAGAACTCCTGATCTAAATGAGTAAAAGAATCAATAATTGCATCAAATTTCTCTGTTATGTTCTCCAGGAGCTGCAAAGATAGAATTGGATCAGCATGCAGGATAATCTCTAGCTGCAACATTGTACGGTTGTTAATGACAGAGTAAAGGTGCCACAAACACAAACTTCATGGACCTTACCGGAATGAGTCGCTCATTGTTTGAATACATAGATAATTTAGCTGAAATTGATCTTCTCAAAAGCTCCCCAATTCCTTCAACTCCCAGTCTAACAGAAATATAAAATGCTTCAGGTGCATCAGCAAGAGCAAGTAGGGTTGCAAGAGGTTGAATCTCATCATCATCATATTCTGAAACACCTGAAGCTTTGCATGCATCATTTATGCGATGCAACACATAATCAAAGAGAACTAAATAGAGATTTCTCCTCTCTTCTCTCAAGTTAGCAAGTGCATACTGCCAGAAAAAGGAAAAAAGTTATATAGGTAAAGGACTAAATCAGTTAATAAGAGCAACACCCATCAAATGCATATTTATAATCTTCTCAATATTTGAAATGAATGATTAGCATACCTCATAGCAAATGAATTCAATTCCTCCAATCAAGTCAACCTGGTCTAGGAGAAACACAGAAGCCTTTGTAGGTCCATCGGGTACCTGATAAAGCATGTTTACTAACATGCAAATTAACTTCCTATGAACTTCTTCTGCCCAAGAATTTGTCCTGCTAACATGTATAAGCACCTTGACAACCTGAACACATAAATAGCTGCCGTTTAGAACAGAAATTCAAGCAACATATAAACGAAGATGAAACAAAATTTATATCCAAAAGTTGAATTTTTTTAAACTAGAAATGCTTTCAGTAATCACAGCATCTCTCTTCAACCAAGCTAACTTAAATGGCTAACAATTTTTGCAAGCTCTTCATATAGAGATTAGCATAATTAACACGGAATCCATATAAATGAGACTAAAGTACTGCAGCTCAATAGGAAGGAAAAACAAACTAACCCTTATGTCAAGGCCTTCTAATCGTTTCCTCAATATTTTACCTCTATCACATACAAAATACAGTAAACAACTTAAAGCAGCTGCCCAAACTGATTCTTCCTTCTCCTCTGTCTGCAAAAGTTTTGATGATACCAGATAGTAATGAAGGATACAATCAAAGTTAAAAGGAAATAAAGAAAGACTAAAAAAAATCAATAAAGAAGTATGCTTTAAGTCAACAATAAGCACACATTAATTCAACAATAAGCATGATAAATCAAGGAAGTATATTGCATTGTCTGGAGCTGTACCTGGACAAGAAGAAGAAGTATTTCATACAAAATGTTTAAAATCCAAGACTCGAACGTATCAATGGCTGACATAGGGTCCAACTTGCTATCAGAGTCCACCTTCCTCTTTCCCTTTGTTGCAAGTTGATCCTCATTCTCAAAAACCATTTCTCCTGGGTACTCTTCTTCAATTGTAGAAGTATCATCCGTCATCAATGGTTCCAATAAATGGGCATGGACCCCGAGGTTCAGAATTAAATCAAAAGCACGAACTCTACAAGCAGGTTTCGGAGAACTGAGCATTCCCTGAATGATAATTAGAAAGCAAACATAAGAAGCTACCATGAACAAAAGCAAAAGAGTGATATTTTCTCAATGCAGCACCTCAAGCATAGACAGTGTAAGCGGAGCTGCAGTCCCAGAGTCCAGCACATACCTAAAAAGCATAAATGTCTTTCTTCCATGAGAACCCAATCATACTAAAGGAATACAATGAGAATAAAGAAAAGTATTCACAGAGTTAAAAAATATTCAACCTTCCACTGTCCAAGATTCCTTCTTTTTTAAATTCAAATCAAGAAAACTAACAAGTTATTTGATGCACCATGTCCTGGAGAGTATTTTCAGAGTCCAAGAACGTTAAGCCTTCCAATATCTAACGTTCCTTCTTGATCTTTGAATTCGAATAAGAAACTTCAAATGTATGAAGCTATGAAGAGTGAATGTCAAATAGTCAAAGAAGACTCAACCTTCCACAATATTATTATTCTTTCTTTATTTCTCTCCTTGTAATTACCTATGAACGGTGCATTTCTTTAATGTGCTTCATGGCTCAATGTAAGTCATTTTTAAAAATATAAATCCAATTAAGCATTACTCACAACGTAATAATAGCAAGGATTTTATCAGTGTAAAAACTTACATGTCAATAATTAGTTTAATAAGGACGCTCACAGCCACATCAATCGGTGGCTTTCTACTGCTATTGCTTAGTCTAGAAGACATCGTCAGATAATTAGGGGTTGTAGAATACGTCTCTGAGCTGACTGCTGTGATAACCTCAGATACCTCAGCAGGATTCAGTCGTAGAGGTTGCTGTTCACTGAATTTAAATTGAAAAACAAAACAAGGAGAACGAGAAGTGTTATTGCAGATACTGGTTTTCAGTATTATTTATGAACACAAAAGTGGCTGATTGAGGACCCAGATGAATGAAAAGGCAACTTGTCAAGAAGTAAATTAATGAAAAATCAAATTGAATGCCTTCACCTACATAAGAAAATAATTATGTATCCAAAGCCAAATTCAGGATGTCATACCACTATGTAACAACAATCACTTTTAGATGAGGAGCAAGCCTTAAAGAATCATGAGGGTTGGTACTAGAAATCAGAGTCTTATATGCAATATGCAGGTATTCCAGACCGAACCTAAAGAATTATTCTTCTCAGAAGAAAAATGGATATTCCTAACTTAAATGTGCATAATAATCTTACTAGCAGAAACAGAAACATTGAAGAATTGATGTAGCCTATGAAATACTGGTTAAGGTATCCTTCACAAGCAAAAGTTATGAAGTCACCACATGCTTCTGAGCAAAATAATCAGAACATTTACTATAGGTTAAGCGAACACATTATTGTCGAATTGGTAGAATCTTTTGCACCTGTAGTGACGATATTGGAAGAGTTGTCGAGCACGTGGACGGAAAGTACTAACAGGTGTATGCTCCCTGCACCAACAATTAACAATTCATAAACACTGCAAATGTTCTATGAGCAACATTTTGTTTCGGATTACATAAAAGTCTTAAAACATATTGAACCTATTGGTCTCAGGTTAAATCATTCATCTTTATGTGTCACCGAAGTTAAATAGCAGTAGTGTTGCATATAAACCTCCAGGAAAAAGTTTCACATTCAAAAGCAGGGATAAGTGCAAGTCAAATCTGGTCACATAATTATTAACTCTCAGAAAATTATTTTCTCAGTTCCCTCAGCTGATTTGATAGAGAAGATCGTTTGCAAGAATTGGCATGGGATGGCCTCAACCAAAGAAAGAAGATAGAGTTTCATCCCTATGATCTAGGTGATCTAGAATACTTCACTTTGGAAAGATAACAAATATAATAATTCTTTGGTAATTTTACAAAAGTGAGATATTAGGTTATATTGAGAAATAATGTGCAATAGTATTTATAAGTAGCTGTGCATATTTTGGACAACAAATATTCACTAGAAAAGGTAGTTTCCGAGTATGGAAATGAGTAACAGGAACATGCCAGATTTGGTGAGATCCTGATTTGTTGCGTTTAGATGCTGTTATTGATCTCAAGTGGGAGTGAGCTGAGGCTGAATTTATAATTGTTGTGACTGATGATGGCTGCAACAGTTGATCAAGATATGGCATATCAGCTGTTCCAAAATATTTCCAAGGCTGGCCCTTCATTTTAGATTCCATGTCACCTACAAGTAAAGCGGCAGCACCCAACTCCAGAAAATTACGCGGTCTCACACATTGAAGGTCTAAAATTCGGTCACTTTTTGCAAAAATGGAAAAAACTGAAGTCAGATTTTCAAACAAACCAGACAATGAATATGTCACTGGCAGCTAAACAATGACTAATAATCAATATCTCATCAGCAGCTAAACAATATGACTAATAATCATGACAGAAGGGCACTAAGAAGTAAGTTACCTTTCAGTTGACAAAAATGATTGTTGATGTTCCCCAACCCAATGCCAATTCAAAAGGTCCATCGCAATGTAATTATGATCCTCTGAAGAATCTGCTTCACCAATATTTGACAAGTTTGAAGCAGGTAAAGTATTAGAATCTTTTTTCTCTGTAGATTCTCCAACACTTGCAGGGCTTAATTGGGAATTAAAGGATCTACTTAACAAACATGATAATGATGGCAATGACTGTCTTGATGTAGAGGAAGGTCCAGTAAAAGCAGCAGGTTGAAATAAGCGCCTTGGAATATGTTGAGCCACTAGAGAGCGAACATAATTTAGAGACTTCACAAGTGCCCCAGAAGCAAAACTTGATACTGGCAAAGAAGGTGATGAATTTGAGGATGATGTCAGTGCAATAGATTGTTGGTTTTGAGATTGTGACCATGGGGATGATCTTCTATTTAGGTTACCCTCACATTCGATAACAATACTCATACAGAACCTATCAATCTGAATCAATGTCTCCTCGCAGGGTTTGTATCTGCAGGAAAAGAACAACGGGATATGAAATGAACACCAGAAAGAATTGCATTATAGTTATTGAAGGAACCAGCAGATTATTTCATAAATTCCACATCACCTTCATTCCAAATAAGTACTCGATAAGAAATAATTAACAGATAAATCAATTTATTTTATTCAGTAGCTGAAATGATTCAAAAAATGCTTTCCAAGAACATTTAACATGATCAGCTAGTAACTCCATCAATCTCACACAGATAATCCAGAAAGAGAGCTAACATCGTGATCACTCAACTTCTTTATTCAAGAAAACAATTGAAGAAACAAATTCTGTAGAACAAACTCACCGCAGAAGGTACCGCTTCAAAAGTGTCACACACCTTGCCACAACTGCAGGACTGGTACAAAGTACAGCCACGTCAGCAATAATCGACAAAATAATAAAAAGCAATACTCTAATTTACCTAAAGTAAACTGGAAAAATAAAAACACTTTGTTGCACACAAGGGAGATATTAGAAGACCCATCAATTCATTTTTTTTGCTATAACATTACAGTGCCTAAAATATTAGAATGCCCTCACATCTGATGCACTATTAGAACTCGTATCTTTCACGTGACAGGCTTATCAAAGTCACTGTCATGAAACTAACACGCATTACAGTCATCAAGTGAATCAATGAAAATCCGCATACTCAAAACTAAACCAAATAATGTCGCTTCCATAGTATATAAATTATCTGCTGAAGTCATTAGGCCAGTTAATCAAACATTCATGTAAATTGAGAAATCCATAAGAGCAGAAGAACAACAATGACGACTTCTCTTGTATCTATTGAGCGGAGACTTGCATAATAATCCAAAAGGAAATATCACATTTACCTGCGCTCCCTCTCAGCAATAGTATGTTCTAAGATAACATTATAAGACAAGTCGGTTGTTGGTGGGGCCGCCAAATAATCCTGCCCAAGCATGAAACTACAGTTGTAAGATCCAAAAGCGAGTCTCGTGCATACCGCACTAGTTAGAGGTTATCATCTTTATTCATTCATTGGCACTCTACAAACTGATACCCAATACAAAACCAAGTAATAGAATGACCACCTGAAACTGAGCAAGATCAAGAGTGATAGGTTGGAGTAGGAGGGGGCATTATTTCAATGAGTAAAGATATTTAAGACGTGACAAGCAGACTCAGTTAACAAACAGAATGGAAATGAAGTCCCAAAACGTTTATACTAAGATTCCCAATACTCAAGAGTGCTCCATGCTTCTATCTCAGTCATAAGAATGTGATTTAACATCCTTATTGAAAGTACTGACAGTTTCAGAAAAATTCCCATTGTGAGTTTTTCTAGTAGAAATAATGTCACCGTATTCAATGCACTAACATACAACATCTTTCCAGCAACAGCATCCCAATTTATGGACTACAAACGCTTTTGGTTGCGAAGAAACAACGAATTGAACCAAACAGAACCAGATTCTTCGACGCTCAAATCAAAATCTACTTACTAGTGTCCCAAAGCAAGCTAATTCTCCAAATCATTTAACGCAATAAATCTCACATCAACAACCGTAACCTCGCAGTTCAAATCCATCGAGCCAAGATCCAAACAAGAGTAAGAAGAAAGAAGAGAAAAGAGCCATTTACTCGCAGAGTTCTAGAAGCTTCATTGAGAACCGTCGCAGGACTACCGTGGTGAGAGGAAGCAACACCGGATGAAGATGACAGGCAATCGGCGACGGCGCGGCGCAACGGCTCCGGCGGCTTCCGTAGCGCCGACGATCTCAGTCTAGAAACGCTACCGACGAGACCGAATTGGTGAAATCTGGAGCTCCCGTGGCTGCTCCGCGAGGGACTGAAGGTGGACATAGCAAGTGATCGACGCAGAGAATATCCGGCTAGACTAGCCTCTAGTGTCTTCGGTGAGCTCTCATGGTTTTTAAGGAACATAAAGAGAAAAAAGGACCCAAAGTACAGTACTTAAAATATTTCCTATATTTATATATATACATGTAAAAAAAAATAGAGAGAGAGAGAGTGGATTTAGTCTCGAGTAGTTGTGTATTAGCTGTACGTATATCCGTAGTTTTATGATGTTGCATGAGCTGGCAAGCGCTAAATCTCATTTCGCTTTTTTAATGGTATTTATTATTGCTAATTGGGTAGAAGAATATTAATATTAATATTAATATTCATATTCATATAAAATTTAAATTTGTTTTTATTTATGAAGTAAACTAATTATCCAAATTAGATTGGGTTAAACCTTTTGTTTTAAAAAATAAGAAGTGATAAGATATAAAGAGGATTTTTGTAGAAAATAATAGTTAAAATCATTATCTTTATAAAATAAAAGAATCAAATAATTAATATTTTATTTATCAAATTTATTAAATTTTCTGATTTTTTAATTATAAAATTAATTTTAGGTTAAGAACAAAAATAAGATTATAAAATTTTGACTTTTTAAATAATAATTCAAACGATTAAAAGAGATTTTGATATAAGCATTTAAATAGTTATTAAAGAATCCGAATTAAAAGCAAAAAAAACAATTAAAAAATCCAAAAATTATAAATCCAATCAAATTCATGCATAACTCCAACTTTGAAAAGGTCTAATACTTTATAACATATTTGAATTTAAAAAGACTCATTTATATCAATTCTTTATTATTTTGAATACTTAAGGAAGAATTTTGGGATCACTTGATTTCACTTTTGGTGGTTTCATTTATATTTACTTCGTGTTGTTTTTATTTTTTTTTAGTTTTTATTTTTCTTTCAAATAAAACTAAAAATATGTTTGATTATTGATGCAATTATATTTTATTACTAATGATAATTACATATTAGATAAAATTTAAAAGTAAAATATTTTCAATTAATTAAATATATTTTAATTTCTTATATAGTATTTATTAATAATCAACATTTTATTTAAAATTTATATATATTGAAGATATTTTAATTTAATTACTTTAATTTAACTACAAAAATTAAATAAAATATTTGTAAAATTAAATTATTCATAATTTTAATCACTTAAATATATATTAAATTAAACTGTTCATAGTTATTATTATTAATAATTATATTAAATATTTAAATAATATATATTTAGTTGAGAGTAAATTAAATCATGAAAAAATAAAGATCACATTTTTTGGTTAAAATAAAAAATATAAACGGAAACAAACAATTGCAACACAAATTCTGAAACATCAAGTTCCCAAATATTAAAATAATTTCAGAAAATAATGTGTCCTTTTTCAGTAATCTTTTGTGCATTTAACTTTATAAAACTTAAAACACTCTCAAAAGTCACCCCAACACTTCATAAATTTTGTTTTTGCACCATAAATGAAAAGCAAAAGAAATCATAAATAAAAGGAAAATAAACTATAACAATCAACATATATTTACATTTGCTTACAAGATTATCAGGTTCAAATAGGCCAAGCAAACCATCATCAGAGAGACTTCAACGCAATGCCATTGGCATATCTACAACCAAACCATTATCCCTAACCAGTCACCAACCCATCAATGTTCTTTTAACTTTGTCCAGAATCCGATTTCTGACTTGATTACAATCCAAGGAAAATTCGCAGCTGTCGTCTAACACGAATCGGTAGACTTCCCACTCGCGATTGTGAGTCGAATGCCTTCCGATTTCGGCCTATGTGTTAAGGAGGGATAGTCATATTGTGCAGGAAGAATATGAATACACCGAAACACAAAAGTTTAGAAGAGACATGAAGTGGTTACCAACAATACACAGATTCTTAACTTCTTCAAAGCCAGAGTGACATCGAAGAAAACTCGGGGTCTTCCTTTCCCACATAGCTCAACAGGATTAGCAACCAAAAGTTCCGTATCGGGGCCTCGGTTGGCGATAATTACTCGCAAAGGATTGAGCATCTCCTCCTGCAGGCGAGAGCATAGATGGAGCTGAAACTTGGTATCTAGGACTTTCTTCCCATCATTTAGTTGAATAAAGAGGTCCATGTTGCGTGACCCTTTTACACTTGAAGCAAATCTTCCATAAGCTATCTAAATGAGGACAAGCAATACATTGGTAAAATATAAATTGCAAGTTTTGATTGAAGTAAGGCACACATTCAACTCTACAACAACGGACCAAAAGAACAAACAACCAAACGAAACTATCATAAGACTAATTTCACCAATCTTTTACGTTAATTAAGACACACCCCATACGGCTAAAACATCTATCGAGCCAGTTCATAGCAGAAATGGCACACTCAATTCACCTAAAATCCTCCAAGATAGCTAGGATAAATCTGATAGAACGTCTAACAATGTCAATCATAGTTCATACAAAGTGGATGAGCAAAGTACCCGGATGTTGAAATCCTTTGAAATTCTCAAGATGTCATAAAATAAGCCCTTTTGATCGACGCATTGTATTTGAAGCAACGTATGAGCTTGGCTCAAAAGATTGTCCACGGTAATAGACACCTTACTCAGTGTCGTTTTATCTTTTTCAAGTGTGTTCTTGTCAGACTCCTTTTCCAATTGCCCACAACTAAACAATTCCTCGGCAACAGCAGGAGGAAGAGAGGAGAAAGCCTGCAAACTTTCATATTCAGGCCCAGCCAATTGAAGTTCACAGCTGATACAATACTTTGAGAAAAGATTAATCAGGCAGGAACATGTGTCATCTCGCCTTTCTTTTGAGTGTAAAAGTCCCCTGCAACAACAAATATCACTTTGAACTCAAATGTAATCGATGGTTTCTAGTAGCTCTGCACCACCATACTGTGCATTATCAGAAAATAGCATATCTGAAAACCTCACAAAAGCAAGAACCTAAGCTGTTGGCTCGGGTGATACGAAAGTGGAATTGAAGCGAACTTTGGATTTCAGTGAACCTTGCTTGACTAAGAACGAGATTTTTAAAACTGAGATTAGGACATTGCAAAGATGAATCCTTTCAGTTGGAAGCTAGAAAAAAGTTTTAACACAACAGGCAAGCATTAATCATTGAGAATAGGGGCAGATATAGCATTCAAGGAGATAATGAAACAGTGAATTCAGAACACTAAAATTCATAAAATCACAAAAATTTCCAAATTGTAGGAATCAAGAAGAATTGCAGACACAACAAGGTTGAAAGAAAAAAGCAAAGAGAATCCACCAAATAAGCTAACAATACTCACATGCCATCTGTGATGAAGAACAAGTCCACAACTCTGCCATCAGGTGTTGACATCACTTTTACCTTTTCAATTGTAAACTCTAATTCACTAATCACCTTTGTAACCTCTGCAAAAAGTCACAGCCACATTAGTATTTTTCTCTTTGAACAAACAAAACAAGAACAAGATCGAATTTAATGCCATTTCCCAGTTACCGTGAAGCAATCCTTTCCTGTCAAAACAGCAAAACTTCAGCAAGTACAGCGCGTTTGGCGAAGGATCATTGTACCTTTGATCGAAACACAACGAACCCAGACATGAAGGAGAAGCATAAAACAGCCTGTTCTTCAAGCTTTCCCAACGAACTGTGTGTGTAACAGAATAAGGAACGACCCAGAATACCATGTAGCACCATCTTCCAACAGTTGAAAAGTCTGCAACATTCGAAATAACTTTTGACACACTAATCGACCCACATTCGAAAGGGATCTGAAAAAACCTGAACATAACAGTTTACAACTTCTGATTACATAAACGAGTGTGCACCTGCTTGAGAAATTCGAAGACCAAACTCGAGAATGATCCGGCAGAGATCGCAACCCAGGCCAGCCTTGTCAGGACAATTCACGGTGACGACAGATGGGTTGCCGGGGACTTTGGCTTCTTCAACCAAGACAACGTCTAAGCTGCTAAGTCTGTGAGTACTCATCGACTTCAGGTGCAAGGGAGGCCAAACAACAAAAACAGTAACAACCCAGTTACCCAAATATGAATCTCAAGCTCAGGATTGTACGTTAACGAGACTCAGGTTTGAGATTTGCTTCTGCTCTGCAAAAGAGAGAGAAGAGTAGAGGCAGCCTTTTTGAGGCCGTCGGTTGACATGGACCCACCTGAGAGTTGTGTACAAAGCCAGTGAGCCCGGGGACACAAGTGGAACAATTGTTCAAATGTTCCGCCACTTTCTCGAAAAACATCAGAGTGCGACCAAGAAAGCAACAGGTTTTGGTACATTAAATCCTATTTAATATTGCACATGAAAATGGGTTTTCAAAAACAGGAACCTAATCACACCAACAACTTGTTTTCATGACGTAATCGAATCGTCATTGATAATGAGAAAACGGTTGACGGGACTAAATCAGGACAAAAGCCTGTGTGGAATCAGGAGCAGGAACAGAGGACTAAAGCAAAACCAAACTTGTTCTGTACATGAACAACGATGATTAGGATTGACGTGGACATTTGTTGGGGACCCACCGATAATTCTCGCGCATGATCATTGGCAATATTACATTAGTCATGTCTTAATCAGGCATTATTTAACACTAAAGTAACATTTAATGTCAGTCCAAAAAAATATAATCGAATTCTAATTACATATAAAAAGAATTGACTCAACTAATTGCTAACCTGCATCACAAAACTCTTCTCAGTAATAATAGGAATCGTAGTTGCGATAATTGAGTATTAATCTATATTTTAAGTAATTTATATAGACATAAAATTAATAATAACTCAAATCAAATCTTAAGCCCATAAAATTCGAGCCAATTAAAAAAAAATCTAAACCAAACATGAATATGGTCCAAATACTCTTTCTCAAATCTAATTACACGTTATATGTTAAATTTAGGTCAAACTCAAGAACAATTATTATTATTGATCATATTCAAAAAAAAAATTATCAAATTTGAATCTGAAATAACTTTCCATCCCTAGCCATGCCAACAAGTCAAGTAGGTCAGCACAAGATTAGAAATTAGTTTGACATTTCTAACCACAACAATAATAACGACCCAATAAAAAATTATGCTAAACGATAGAAAGGTCTAGTATATACAATCTTACTTATAACTAGTAGAGAGGTTGTTTCTGAATGACCATAGGAAAATTTGACATTTCTAACTAATAATACATATTTGATTTATTGATAACAATAAACTAATTAAAGTATATAAAGAGCCAAAAAGTCCAAAAACAATCCCAAAGAAACTCTATTGAGAAATTGAGATGTAACCAAAAAAGTACTCAGATACAAAACTCTTGATCATGACTTGGGATGAAGGTATTTCTCCCTATAATAACGAAATCCAGCGTAGATGGTATAAGATTATTCTTGGATCATCAAGTAGTAGTAGGAAAATACAGGGAAAAAAAAACCAAAGGAGACTATGAAATGGACACAAGAACCAGTTGTGTATAACTTGAGTTTTCAGAGAATCAGAAATGGAAACAACCCCCCTTTCTCACTTTCTAGTAGGGACTCCGAGCCTCAGCCGGAAATCCTCCTCCATGAGGGGAAGCCCGTTGCGTAGTTTGATCTTTGGTTCCCATCCCAGAAGCTCCTTCGCCTTCGTGATGTCTGGCTTTCGCTGACGAGGATCATCGGGGGTGTTCTCCACCATTGTTATCTCCACATCAGGATTGATAAGCTGCCAATAGAAAGTCATCAAACTTCTATTCAGTAACCTTGTTTTAAAGAAAAAGTATATGAATGGAGTTAACAGGCAATTCAATACTAACCTCCTTGACAGTCTCTGCAAGTTCAAGCATAGTGAATTCACCTAAAACACCAGTGCCTCAGTTAATAATCTTACTAATTTCTCTGTTTTCCAAATGAATATCTTGAAAGAACAACATAGGTTAAAGTTCAGTACCTGGATTTCCAATGTTAATCGGTCCGGTATTCTCTCCTTCCATAAGTCGAATAAGGCCATCAACCTTCATCAGTCAAAATCAGAACTTGAGAAGTGATTATGATTTCAACGAACTCGTGGCAGCAATCAAAAGTCAAGTCAAAATTCTTGCATTACCATGTCAGACACATAACAGAAACTCCGGGTTTGGGTTCCAGGTGCTTGAACAGTCAAAGGCTCATTACTGTATTATTGACAGCGCAAGAATAAGTTGAAACCAAACGAGTAGCACTGATAAAAGATCGACATTGTCAATATTAAAGGTTCGTTCAATTCATTACCGGACTGCTTGCGCAATAAAATTGCTGACCACACGCCCATCATCAATGTTCATACGGGGTCCATAAGTGTTGAATATTCTGGCAATCCGGATCTCTGAGACAGCATCAAGCATTTAGAAAACATGTGAAATGATGGTTGAGTTTAACAAATGAGAAACATATGATGATTCATCACGTCATTCAGACTTCAGAAAATAGACCCAAAAATTAGAGAGGGGAAGGAGCCACCTACCTATCCCATGCTGTCTATGATAATCGAACATTAGCGTTTCAGCCACTCTCTTTCCCTCATCGTAACAACTCCTAACTCCTGCAAGATTTTTCCAATACCGGTGATAAGTACCTTGTAACACTGGTTGTCGTAGAATTACTCATAATACAAGCAATGGAAAATTATGCAGCAAGCTAACATATAGTCCTTATAGCTTGCAAAATCGGACTTCCATTTTAAACAGTGAACGTGATCCATAAGCCATCCTGTGGACTAAAATGTGATCCTCAACGTTTTGAATACTGAATTACCAATAGGGTTGACATTTCCCCAATAGCTCTCAGTCTGAGGATGGATTAGTGGATCACCATACACCTCTGAAGTTGATGTAAGCAAAATCCTGTTGTTATTTGTTATGGTATCAGTAGCATAAGAGCATGTTGAAGGCCACAATAGAACACATAGAGGTAAAAATCAAACCTTGCTCCTACTCTCTTGGCAAGTCCTAACATATTCAAGGTACCAATCACATTTGTCTTTATGGTCTGTCAAAGGACCAAATGGCCCACATCATCAGAACAAGGTAAAAAGTTTCGTAGATCTGGTCAGAGAAACGAACAGGAGAACATTTCACAGATAAACATACCTTTACAGGATTGTATTTGTAGAAGATAGGAGAAGCAGGGCAAGCAAGATGGTAAATTTGATCAACCTCAACCAACAATGGCTCAGTGACATCTATAGAAGAATCAACAGAAAGTCACATATAAAAACCAGTGAGTTTTAGCAACTCTTAAGGAGAAAGAGTAGTGAAGCCTATTGAGCCCTTTAAAAAAGGTTTTACCGTGTCGAATTAACTCAAATCTGGGATGACCGATCCATTTCCTCAGATTGTCCTTTGAGCCAGTGAAAAAGTTATCCACAACAATCACCTGCAACATGGAAAAACAGAGATTAGAACTTTATAATAGCCACGTATATAATTTTCTTTTAATGTGTACATCGCAACATGGAATTCAGTATGCTATACTTCTGTTTAATTTTTGTTAATTTTCATCTAGAATTTCTACACAATCTGGTAACCAAAGAAAAAGCACCAAATACACAAGACCATGCTGCTTTTCTAAATTAAATGAAAAAGGTGATTACCTCATTCTTTTCATTTTCCATCAACTTGTCAACAAGGTGAGAGCCAATAAACCCAGCACCTCCAGTGACCAAAATTCTCATATTGGACTGCCACCAAAGCAACATATTATATAAGATCATGGACAGGAAGCACATATATCCATGACTTCTATCAACAAACTGCAGCAAGCTTCAAGACATTGAAGTAGAAAATAACATCTAGCAAAGTATACAATTGGTCAAGATAAGTGTCGAGGGCAAGGTGATCAGAAATTCTATAATAATTAGCAATACAGAACAGAAGAAACCAAAAAAAAAAAACTCTGTAGAATCTGCATGGAAAATGGTTCAGGAAGGAAAATAATACAGTCTTAGTTATTCAATATCAGTCGCAATATGTTCAGTAACAACATTTCCAAAAATCACACAAATTTCATGTTTTAATTATTTGTTTTGGTTACATTGCTCAAAACATGAATCGGCGCTTCTGAAGCTCGCAATAAATATAGAAGCACATTATCAGGATTTATTGATGTGGGCACACAAAATATCAACAAGAGCAGGAACTGCAAGTTCAATTATTCATGCTCCTACCAATAAGAAACAAAGATTAAGATGGGAATAAACTTGTCAATTATCGAGCAACCATATCTGAATAAGGATCAAGAAAGACGAAGAGATAAAGAGACACAACATGTACTAATTGTACCTGAAAGAACTTGGAGAATCTTAAAGGAGATGGCATTGGAGGTGGTTTTGTTGAAGAGCTGTGATCACCGTTGGTCATTTCCTTAGCCATAGTTCTTGACTTCCTAAATACCAAGAAATATAATTTGAGACAACTAGACAACTTGATCTACCATCAAAATTCATAAATAAAACAAAAAATCCAAGAACAAGAACAAGAACAAGAACAAGAACACTCAATCATGGAACAGATTGTCACATAAACTTCAACTGCAACTGAAAAGAAGAAATAATTACCAAAGAATGTGAAACTATAGGTTGATGAGAAAAAGGTTGTCAAAGAGAAAATCTCAGTATTGGCATGCAACACGGCAACAAAAAGATCTAAAGTTCTATACAAGAAACCCAATTGAATTCAATCAACCAAATCCAAATTCTTAACACCAATAGAAATACAGCATCATCAGAATCAACTTGTACCAACTTCGTGATAAGAGATTAATGAGAGTAACCAAATCACCAATCTTCAAGACCACGAAAAGTACAGTACTGAAGAAAGCCTCAATGTAACTAAACTGTGACCCATCAAACAAGAGAAACGTGGAACTTCAGATCTGAATCTCACAACAGCAAGAAAGAAAAGACCAAAGAATCCTGACCAATGAAATTCAACTTCGAAGCTAGAAGCCAATGACAGAGACACCAAAAATCAGAAACCTAAAATATCCCACAAACTTCCAACTTTCAAAGAAACAAAAGCCCAACTACAGAATATGAAAACTCAACTAAGATCAGATCACCTGAGAATACACAAACTTCAGTCAAAACACAATACGAAAATCTGACTGTGGTATATAGAAACTGAAAGATTGAAGCTTTATATAAGAAAACCAAAACCCACCAAATGGGCATTAAAATTTTGGCAATAAAAAAAAGGTAACACAAGAAGATCACAACACACTAAGCAGACCAGTGCCAAATGGTGATCACGGAAAGGGACAGGAGAAGTTTAATCAAACCCTTCAAATTTACGAAAAGAACAGTTGTATAGAAAGCTTCAACTCAAAGCAACTCCGACCCACCAAACCAATTAATTAAGATCTGAATCTCAACAATCATTACATTTCCCAAGAAGCCAGAAAAAGAAAAGAAAAGAAAAAACACGCAAGATTACAAGAAACAGTGAAAGCGGAAATTTTACCAGAGACACTCACCAGAAATTAATTCTATGTATGAATTTTAATGGATTAAACTCAATGAATCGTATAGGTGTATATATATATATAGATAAATAGATAGATAGATAGATAGATAGTGTTAGCGTAGATTGATATTTCTAAATAGATTTATAAAAATATATATATGAGTTTAGATTCTATTTGTTCAGAGTGGTCTAGTTCTTGATGAGAGAGAACTGAAACTAACTAGGCTGGTGGAGGGGAGCTTTCGAGGAGAGAAACGGTATCGTTTTGAGAACGTGCAATCACAGCATGACACGTCATGCTCTTGTCGCTCGGGCATGCTCTTTGTTTGCGAATCAGTTTCACTATCTGGTGCAAGGTTTCCGGGAAATCTAATAAGATACGCTTTGATATATATATACCTATATCTATCTATAAGTGAACGATTTATTTATAGCTTAAACATATAAAATGAAGCACTTCTTCTCATTTTTAAATAAATTATTATATTTCATTTCAAAAAAAAATTTATTATATTTTGTTATATTTATTATTTAAATATGATGAATGACCAATTATTTCATACCTCAGTATTTAATCTTGTATGGAATAAATTTATGAATTGAGATTTATGTTTAGAGTTACTCTTATTGGTTTCAATGCATTATTTAGTTATTTTAATATCTAAATTTCATTTTAATTCCCTTATAAATTATTTAAAATTTTTATGTAGGTCATTTGGAAACAACCTTTTATAAACTTTTCAAATCTTACTTATCAGCTAATTATTGTTGTTGTTGTTATAAATGATTCTAAAAAACTTTATTAGCAGCAAGTCAATAATTAATTAGAAAAATTGAATGAGGTGTTTTTTTTTTGAATCAAAATGAGGTGTTAAATAGTTATTTTTTTATGTTAAATATTTATAACGGTGAATGTATGTTTATAATTTTCAGGTATATATTAAATAAGTTATAATTCTAGTTTAATTTAAATTCAATTCAACTTATATCAAAATATATATTACGCTTTTTTACGTGTCATTTTATAAATCATTATAATTATAATAAGAAGGAAAATATGTGTAGAAGTCAAGAATTAAGTAATTATTTGACCGTCCCTTTCGACCCATATGGGAAAAAACAAAAGTTTGTTTTGAATAAATTGTTGGGTTGGAATTTAATTATTTATTTATTCACAAGACTATATATTGCTTATGTTACGTACTACAAACTAATTTAGGCACTGTATAAGGACAAGTGGTATGTATTAAGTCGGATAAAGTTATTAGCTACGACTCTTTGTAGTTCAATCTCACTTTATAGTTTTTTACAGTCACATCCACCGCAAGCCGCGGAAAGATAATTGTTTTGATTAAAATTTACTATCGTTCATATTTGTCATATCATATAACAAGTTGTAAAATGTGTTATTTAGTATATTACCTCAAAAAATAATAACACACTTAATTAAAAAGATATCTTTTAATAATTTACATCTGAATTCTCATTTTAAATAATTTAGAAGACTGGTAAGTTAAAAGTAGAGATATGTTGAATCTATAAATATTAATTAAATTAAAAGGTTAAATCAATTGTTAAAAATATCAAAATGTTTAGGCCGATTCAATTATAAAAAGTTTGAATTGATTAATTTTTGGTTTAATTTTTTATTTTCTGGTTTTATTTATTTTAATAATCCTTACTATTGAAAATCAAATGGTTTATTAATTAATAGGTCGATTTTTATAATTTAATCAGTTTTTTAAAATTAAAAAAAAAATTAATTAATTTTCATCTAATAAAAATTTCAATTAAATATTAAATTATTTGATGAATAAAAATAGTTTCCTTTAATCATATTTTAAATTATTCAATTTTATTAGATCTTTAGCTAGTTTTATACCATTTTATACAACTTTTTAAGCTTTAAACTTTTTATCTCATATGTTTAACTATCGTTCTAATTGTTTAAACATTACGTTAAATTACTAATTATTAAATAATTTATTTAAAAGACATTTTTTACAGATTAATATATATATATATATATGTCTCTCTCTATATATATAATTTATCTAATATAATTGATTAACTGACTATTAAACATTTATTCTGGATTAACAAATTATCGACATCTTTTTTGTTTATTGTTATGAAAATTATTAGTTAATGATGAATTTTTTTAGTGATGCATCTTGCATGAATTCTTAAGAAAAGGAATTTATTTATTTATTTTTAATTCTCAAAAGAGCAAAAAAACAGATAGGAACTATTGAATGTAAATGAAGAGTAGGTAGAACTCCAGTTCCCCTGGAACCGTAAGATGGGTTCAATTGTCACTATCCGCGGAAAGTGCTTAACAGAAGAGGTGTTTGGAAAAGGCTGCCGAGGCGCAGAGCCGAGCTACCGTCGGATTCCGTCCTCGCCACAACAACTCATCAGCTGGAGTCGACCGCAAGGGTGGGTTAAACTGAATACTGATGGCACCTGCGATCGTGCACAGCTTTCGGCTTCAGCAGGTGGCCTCATTCGTGACAGTGCCGGCAATTAGCTTGGAGGCTTCACTCAAAACATAGGATGGTGCCTGGTGCTCTCAGCAAAACTCTGGGACGTCTACACCTGTCTATCGCTCACGTGGCGGTTGAGCTTCTGCCAAATCAAGCTGGAAGTGGACTCGCTCGCGGTGTACCAGATTCTCTCGTTTTCGAACGCCCACTCCCAGATGCCCAACCCTATAGTTATGAGTATCTTAGAACTGTTCACTCGGATTTGGTCTGTCGTTCATTGCCACGTGTACCAAAAAAGTAACAGATGCTCGGATTGGCTCGCTACCTAGATTGCCTTACTTGACATCGGTGTCACTTATTTTGTTTGTCTACCTTTAGGGTGTCAACGTCTCCTTTCAGAGGATGTGTTAAGGATCTGTTTCCCCAGACTTGTTCTGTAATTCCCTTTATAAAAAAAAAAAGAACGGAAGATCTATTCACTTTGTTAATAAGTAAGTCAAATATAATATATCATAAAAAATTATATATATTTTTTTTGATTCCTATTGACAATCCTTGAACGAGGATTTTAATTCTAGGTTGAATCTAAAAAGAAAATTTTAGTAATTTTACTTCCTATAGAAGAAGATACAATTTGACATCCAAATATTTCATGTCATTTTATATACCAACGGAGCAACTTGTGGCTGTAGTTTAGTGGTAAGAATTCCACGTTGTGGCCGTGGAGACCTGGGCTCGAATCCCAGCAGCCACACAATCAATACGTTTTGTTCTCTCAATTGGGTGATTGTGTTTGTAACATTTTGTAGGAATTTTATAAAGGAAAAATAGAGGAATTGAAAATATATAAATATGTAAATTTTAAAAACATATTTTTATTGTCAAAGAGGTTAATTTAAGCTACTTGTTGTAATGCAATTGCTTAAAAAGGTTGCATTAATTTTTATTAGTAAAATTAAGAGAACAACTGGAAAAAAAAGTTAAATGAAAAAGATATATAAAAAAGGATAATTAAGAAAATTTACCTTATTTTATTCTTTACGAAAATAAAAAATAAATTAGTATTTATTTTATCTCATTTTATTTTTTTATAAATATAAAAAATGGGTCAAGAATACTTCTTATTTATTCTTTATTAGAGTAGGCCTTGATTAGGGCCGGGTCCGGTGGTATTAATAAAAATAATTCATTTCAGTTTTTTTAGATTTTATTTTCACTTAAATATGTTATAGAAAAAGAAGCTAATAGATCCAAAAAGAAAACTCCTTCCTAGCCTAAACCGACATGTTAGGGCTCGAATCTCAACCTCGTGATAAGTTCAGGTCCATAC
>JANKOD010000192.1:22102538-22113795 GCA_026284645.1 Erythroxylum acuminatum
CGCAGACGTAGGCAAGTTGGCCGAACTGTGTTACCAAACGTCGGCGTTTTATTTTCTGGTATTGCGCGGTTGAGAGTGCTTATTTATTCATGCCGAAGAGTTTATTTTGGATAATCTGCGAATTTATAGACAAGTTATTTCACTCGTAAATAAATGGAATAGGATCGTGTTATCTCTTGCTGTGTTGAGAGCAACGCTGAGTAAGAGCATGAGAAGAGTACTTGGATGGGCCGCATCAAGTAAAACTGTAAAAGGCTTGACTTTGAGGAGTGGGAATCTTGGTGTGGTGTCCAGTCGCATGAAGAGAAAAAACGTGCTTGTTGATATAACACGACTGAGGAAGGTGGCAACTTTGTGCGGGCCTAAATCAACTCCGCCTTGCTTCTTGACTTCCAGGTCTCTCTTTGTTTCTGGACTCATTTGGACGTTCCAAAAATAACATTCATGCTCAGGAAATCAATAGATCAATTTCTTTCAAGTTTCAAATCCCACTTTAACAACATATCTTCTATCTTTTATCTAAATTTAAAATAAATAACTTTTTCAATTTTCAGTGTTACGTAGAATTCAAATTAAATTAATAATTTAAGATATTTATTATAATTATTAGTTTAAATATAATTATTATAAGGCTTTTAAATCTTTTAAATTTTAATTAAGGAAAATTTCTTTGTTTTAGAGTTCACTTAAAAAAAACACAATTATACAGGCAAATCATATGCTACTAATATACTAACTTAAATTAGCTCTTAAACCTTAATCAATTGAAATCGATTTAAATTAATAATTTAATATAATTATTATAATTAATAGTTACAATTTAAGAGTTAAGTTGAATCAACATGTAAGCATCACGTGTATTTTACCGTTATTTTTAATCAAAATTTAAGGGAAGGAATTATTCTAAAAAACTAAAAACTATTAGGGTTTTTTTCAAAAATTTTAATAATTAATACCTTTTTATTGTTTCTTAAATTAAAAAAGAGATTTATGTCTATATATATGAGGTGAGGAATTTTCTTTCCTTTTGAAAGCAATTCAAAATTAGAGTACTAAATATATTATATTTATGTGAGACATGAATTTAAACAAAATTGTAGATATCTTTTCTTATTATTAGAAAGTATTTATTAGATTTTTTTAATCACTTATGACACTAAGGATCATAAATCTTAAGTTGCAAGTTAATAAAAACAAACGTGACTATCAAATAATTCAACTTAATAGTTCAGGGGTTTTTCACTGTCTATTTTATGGGTTCAACTCAAATTAGAGAAGCAATTCGTATGATGTAGATTGTTTTTATATGCTAGATTAGGTTATGGAAGATAAAGAAAGGTGATCGAGATAAGTTCTTTTTTACTTTTCATCATAAATATAAGCAATTAAATATTATCTAAATGAATTTTTTTTTTGTTTAAAATTTTGACATAGTGATAGCCCATCCTCTCCTTATATGTAACCATTTTTGCTTCTGACTAAAAGTATGAACTTATATTTGAACCACAAACATCGAAAAAAGGGTAAAGAATTAAATAAAAGTTAAATGATGTTTGTAAACTAATTTGTGTCATTCCACATTTAAATTTAGTGATTGATTATTTGGATTAGCCAAAAATGTTCTTTTAGATTGAATACATGTTAGCCTGGTATCCTTTTCGAGATTCTTACTTAGTCAATTGTTTGAGGATACACTAATTTGTTTTTAACAAAAGTGAATAAGCTAAATGAATATTCAAAAATTCAACTCTCGCTGAGCATGAGCTCTTTCCATCGAATTCATAGCTTATAAGCCATTCGTAACAAACAATCTTAATAGATAGCACCAATTATCATTATTAGTTTTGTGCCTACTAGTTTATTCAACCGTGCCCTTGCTTACCAAATTTATACAGATTCATTATAATACTGGTCATGATGTCTTTGCAGGTGTAACGAGACATTATTTTTTATGTAAAATCGGCATATTTTTTCATGTTATTTTCTATAACTATTTCTTGTCAAATAGTAATAAGTCTAATTTTTTAAACATCATAATAATATCTTTGCTTCTAAATTCATTATAGTACTGATTTTATATTTCAATATTGTTAACAAAATGTTCATGAAGTTTGTATATATTTCTTTTTTATTTAGAGAAACCAATTTATGTTTGGGGGCCTCCTTCCATGTACCTTCGTTTCTAAGACTAAGACAATAAAATGATTTATGATTTAATGAATTAGGAACTGAATATTTTAAATGCTGATGAGGAGAAAATCCATTTTTAACAACTAGAAAAGATGAAACAGATTGAGTCTGATGTCTACGAAGATGCCAACTGTTGGCAATATTAAGTCTGCATTTCCTAAAACTAGAAGTGCTAATGAAAGGTCAAGCTACTAGCAAGCCTCATGCTGGGACTTTTATAGGTATATTGATCACCATGAAATTTGATAAATCACGTACTATGCATGAACAAGTCAAGCATTGCAACAAGAATTAAGTCATTGGGAATGGAAGTGGTGAAAGCTTCCTTATGCAGTTCATCCTAAACTCATTACTGTCTGAGTATGGTCCTTTCTAAATAAACTATAATACCATAGAGGACAAATATAATATGCATGAGTTGCACATCATGTTGGTTGAGGAAGAGAGTATATTCAAGAACTAAGGATGTCACTTCATTAATTATGTCAAGAATCAAGGATTTAGTAAGAAAGTTGGAAAGAAGCATGAGAAGAAAGTGAAGGGACTCCTGAAAGTTAGTGAGGACCCCTGAAAGTTAGTGGGGAGTCCTCTTAGATCCACAAAAAGGAACATGATGAATGTAGATGTTATTTATGTTAGAAGGTTGGGCATTTCCATAAGGAATGTTCTAAATGTAAGGAATGGTTTAAGAAGAAATGTAAGTTTAGTGTTTATGTATGCTTTGAGAAAGACCTTGCTAAAGTTCTTTTTAGTACTTGGTGGATTGATTATGGTTGCACTAATCATTTTTCTAATACCTTGCAGGGATTCCTTATAACTCAAACCATAAGATCAAATGAAAGATTTGTCTATATGGGTAATAAAATGAGAGTTACAGTGGAAGCTGTCGGGACTTATCACTTAATCCTAGATACTGGGTATTATTTAGACTTATGTGAAACTTTTTATGTACCTAGTATATCGAGGAATTTGGTTTCTTCATCCAAACTTGATAGATCTAGATGCTTATTTAAATTTGGAAGTGGTAGTTCCAGTTTGTACAGACATAACCACTTAGTTAGTAGTAGTGTACTATGTGATGGTTTATATAAATTAAACCTTGATGTCGTTTACATTGAAACTTTCAATATTGGTATCAAACGTAGTTTGATTAATGATGAATCTGCTTACTTGTGCATAAGCATTTGGGATATGTTTCCAAAGAACGACTTCAAAGATTAGTAAAGAATGAAATACTTCTTGAATTGGATTTTACTGATCTTAACATTTATGTGGATTGTCACTAAAGGAAAACAAACATACATACATTAAAGAAAAGAGCCACAAGAAACCAAAGGATAGGAGAGAGTTCAAGGAGTTGGCTACAGTGAGATTGAGTGAGGAGTGCTCGGTGATTCTATAAAATAAGCCACTTGAGAAACTTAAGGATTCTAAGAGTTTTACTATCCACTATTTAATTGATAGTTTATTAGTAGAAAATTCTTTAGCTAATTTAAGGGTTAGTATTAATTTAAATCCTTATAAATTATTTAAGAAATTAGGATTAGGGGAACTAAGAGCTACAAAGATGAACATTCGGTTAGCAGATAGACCAGTTAAGTATCCTAGGGATATTATAGAGGATGCTCTTGTTAAAGTTGGAAAGTTCATCTTCCTGGTAGATTTTATGATCCCATATACAGATATGCCTTTGATTCTAGGTTGACCCTTGGCTAAAGCCATTGTTTATGTTAGCAATGGCAAACTAGTGCTTAAGGTGGGAGAAGAAAAGGTTGCCTTTAAGATATCTAATGTCTACAGACACTCCCTTAAGCATTATTATGCTTGTTATTTTATTGATATAACTGATTTTATAGTTTTAGACGTTGTGTATGATTTTGTTTTTATAAACTCACTAAAGCTATGTCTTGTTCAAGCAGAGGAGGAAGAATGGGAAATCCTATTAAAGAAATAATAGATAGCCTACTCAAAGGCTAATGAACCCATGTCAAAGAGAGTTTAAAGAGATTGAAAGAACAACAAAGAAAAGGTTAAAACCCTCCATTGAAAAGCCACCAAATTTGGAGTTGAAGTTGTCTGATCAATTGGAATACAAATTACAATTCAAATATTCCAGTGATTATTGCCTTAACTTTAAAGGCAAATCAAAAAAAGTTGTTAAATGTGCTTAAGGAGCATAGGATGGCCATTACTTGGAAGATTTCTAAAATTAGAGGAATTATCCTTTCCTTTTGCACTCACAAGATTCTTATGGAGGACAATTTCAAACCAATTTTGTAGCCTCAAAGGACGGTGAATCCTAGGATAAAAGAAGTGGTAAAGGTAGACGTAATTAAACTCCTAGATGATAGTGTGATTTACCTGATTTTTGATAGTTCTTGAGTGAGTCTTATGCAGGTTATACTAAAGAAGGGAAGAATGGTGATAGTACCTAATGAGAAGAATGAATTGATTCCTATGAGAATTGTCATTAGATGAAGAGTATGCATTGATTATTGTTGAGCAAGTTTTAATCCATTTAAAACCCTCAAAATACCACAAGCGCACGGATCGCGAACGTAGCATAAGAGATGTCGATCTCTCGAGGAATTGGTAAACTAATCGAATTCTAAATTGTCTAAGGCCTAAAGGATAATTAAAATGAAAAGCAAAACTAAACAAAAAAGTAAATATGAGAATATAGAATGATAGAAACAAGAATTCAACAAGAATATGGAATGAGAGAAACAAGAATTCTATATTAAGCAAGGAAATTAAATTAAGCACCACCAATTTGACAATTGAAAATCAATCAAGAAGAATTGAACGATTATAAAGGAGGGGGATTTATCCTATCATCAATGTTAATCTAGTCACTTATGTGCTAATATGGTATCGATTCTAGACTATCGAGGGGTAAATTACTCTCTCTTGAGTTATAATCACTAAGCCCTAATTGATAATCCCTAATTAAGTCAAATAACTGAAAATGTAATCTCTCAATTAACTATCAGCCTACAACCTAATTAGTTCTTACGTGTTCTAATGAACAATTGGGTCCTCACGCGGGATCTCTTTTTGTATAAAATATCGTTTTGATTAATCGCGTGGTCTATCGAGTCACTTAACTCTCATTAATCCAACCCAATCATTTTTATTCGATTCACCCTATCATTTTATTACTGAAACATGCAAGCATCGCAATTAATCACAACACCCAATCAATCAACACAAAAGATAACTAGATTAACATTGAATCAATTCAAAATCCCAAACGAGTTAAGAACATCATCCAATCCAAAGCCATCATCATCATCACATTCATTGTATACATTTAAAGAAAAGAATAACAAGATGAAATGAAAAAGTCACTTAGAAAGGATCAGGATTGCTCGGAAATGTAGTAGTTGAAACTGCCCACCCCTCTCTCGCCTCTTCTTCCTTCTTCTCTCTTCTTTCTTGAAGGTTTTTCAAATGTAGCAAAAATGGAGGCTCTCTTAGGGTTTCATCATAATGCCTTTTATAGGCTTTTCTAATTTGGGCAACCCTAAGGCTTTTTTCGGGGTCTGAAAGGTCTGAAAAGTCTCTCAAAAACTCAAGTTGGTAAGGTTGTGTGCATTTCTGCCATGTACAGGGCCACGATCGTAAGCCTCTACTTTGGCTCGGGTCTCCTCCAAAACTCCTCTGTTCTTTGATTTAGCCCTGAAACACTAAGAAAATCATTAAGGCACCTCAAATACACAACATTGAAACTCAAAAGCATGCTCTAACCCATAAAACACTTTAAAACACAAATATTTAGCAAACAAACAAACACAATTCTAACCTAAAAATATACTAAATAATCAAATTAATAACTAAACACACATCAAACTACCCATTAAAACATGATGGAATCTACAACTATCAATTATAGCAAGTTGAATTATGCTACTCAGAAATAACCATTTCCTTTGCTTTTCATGGACCAAATATTGGAGCGGCTAATTGGACATATATGCTATTGTATCTTGGATGGACTTTTGGTCTACTTCCGTATACCTACTGTCTTAAAAGATCAGAAGAAAATGGCATTCACCTGTCTTTATAGTATGTTCACCTATAGAAGATTGACCTTTAGGCTGTGCAATGCACTTGTTACTTTTCAAAGGTATATGATGGCTATATTTGATGATCTAGTTAAGGATATAATAAAGGTATTTATGGATAATTTTTCTATTTTTGGTGAATCTTTTGATTTATACCTCTATAATTAGAAAGTATGTTGGAGAGATGTGAGGAAACTAATATGGTGTTGAATTGGGAAAATGTCAATTTATGTTATAAAAGGGCATAGTTCTAAGCTCTAAAATTTCTTACAAGGTTATTGACGTTGATAAATCATAGAGAAACTACCACCCTCTATTTCAATTAAGGCTATTAGAAGTATTTTAGGGCATGTGGGCTTTTATAGAAGATTTGTTAAGGATTTCTCTAAATTTACTAGGCCTTTAACCAAGTTATTGGAAAACGATGTGCCTTTTAACTTTGCTCAAAAGTACTTAGATACCTTTTAACATTCTTAAGGAAAAGTTAACTAATGCCCTAATTGTGGTTGCACCAAATTGGAATTTACCTTTTGAGTACTTGTATAGAGAAAGGATAAGCATTTTTAGCAATTTAGTATCCTAGTAAGAATTTGACAAACTCCCAAGAGAATTATACTACTATAGAGAAAGAATTGCTCGTATTGGTTTTTGCAATTGATAAATTTAAACCTTATATAGTCTTTGTTTAAAGTTATTGTTTATACCGACCACTCTACGTTAAGATACTTGCTAAATAAACAGGGTGCTAAGCCTAAACTAATTAGATGGATTTTACTGGTGAAAGAATTCAATTTATAGATTATAGATAAGAAGGGAGTTTAAAACTTAGCAATAGACCATCTATCTCACTTAGAAAACTCAAATTTATAGGAGCTAACTAAAGAAGACATTGATGATTCATTTCCAAAAGAGTGCCTCTACAATTTAGAGGAGGTAAGTGATCTTAAAATTTGTTGTCTTTCAAATATTATGAATTATTTAATGGCCAAAATCTTACTAAAGGGTCTTTCCTATGAGCAAAAGAATAAATTCTTTACTAATTTAAAGGACTATTTTTATGAAGATCCAAATTTATTTTGTGTCTGTGTAAACCAAATAGTGAGAAGATGTGTACCTTACTTCAAGGGGTGGAAAATCCTAGGTACTGATATATTAGACTAGCTAGATGGCACCATAGTGCGAATAGAATTGCTCAAAAATTCTTAAGTTAGGTTTTTATTAACCTGTAATTTTTTAGGGTGCCCTATGTAGCTTTATATGAAAGTTTCTAACAATTAGGTAATATTTCTTTTCGTGATGAGGTGTCTTATAATTTCATTCTTGAGTGTAAAGTATTTCATATTTAGGGTATTGACCTCATGGGTCCATTTCTAGTTTCGTTTGGTATTAGATACATCCTATTTGTTATTGATTACATCTCTAAATGGGTTGAAGCTTAAGATTTACCTATAAATATTGCTAGCATGGTTATTAAATTCCTAAAAAGTTATTTTCACTCTTTGGTATCCCTAGAGAAATTATTAGTGAGAGGGGCATTTTTGTAGTGTGTAATTCAAAAAGGTACTTAAAAGGTATGAAATCAAATATAGAATTACAACCTCATATCACCTTCAAACTAGTGCCTAAGTTGAAGTAGCTAATAGGGATTTAAAACAAATTCTGAAAAAATTTGTAAAGAATAATTGGAAAGATCAGTCAATAAAGTTAAATAATGCTCTATAAGCTTATAGAATTGTGTATAAAATTTTGATTGGCATTACACTGTATAGGCTTATCTATGAGAAAGCATGTCAATTACATGTGGAAGTAGAGCATAAGGTATACTAGGCCATCAAACTTATGAATTTTGATCTTTAACTTATAGTTAAGAAGAGGAAGTTTCAAGTTAATGAGGCAGAAGAATGGCAATTGTTGGCCAATTAAAACTCTAAACTGTATAAAGAAAAGACCAAGAAATATCATGATCAGAGGATTAAACAATCCAAGCAATTTAAAGAGGGAGACTAAGTTCTTTTATAGAACTCTCACCTAAGATTATTTTTGGGTAAGCTTAAACCAAGATGGTCGGGTCCCTTTATTATGAAGAAGGTCTTTCCATATGGTGTAGCCAGTCATCGATATAAAGGTAATTTTAAGGTGAATGGTCATCGCATGAAGTTTTATCTTGGACCTGAACTTAATAGTGCTAAGGAGTAATTTAATCTAAACAAGTCACCTTGATTATATATGTGTACATTTAGTTAAGGATGGTAAACAAGCGCTATTTAGGCGGCAACCCAAGAATTAAAATAGTTTTAGTTATTTTGATTCTTTAATTTGGATTTCATTTTAGTTTAGTTTTAGAATTTTATTAATTTTTGGCATGTTTAATATTAGTTTTATAAGAATCCTTATTAATTTTTGCATACTTTTTGTTTTGTTAGTGTGTTTTATTTAATTAGCTTAAGGTTGAGTGAAAGTTTTAAAATTTTCAAGAAATTAGAAGTTCACAGGGTCGCGGACACGGACACATCCACCAAAATTAAGTAATTTTATGGAAAATATGGTCCCAATGACTTACGAGGTCGTTGGACATGCTCATGTCCGTATTTGCAAGTTTTTTTTAGATTTTCCACATAGGCCCAAAGACTTACACGATTGCTAAGACATGTTTGTGTCATATATGTTGTCTAAGCGAATCACATGAGATGCTTGTCCAATCGTACACAATCCTAGTGTGATACACGATTTCGGACATGATCGTATACTATGACCATGCTTGACAAAAATTCTTTAAAATCCTACAACGCCTCCTTTTCTTTACTTTCTTCTTTTTCTCTACCTCTCTTACCTCTGTGCTACTTCTCCTTCTCGACCTAACTTAGGTTTTTCATGTCATTTGTGACCACCAATCTCATCATTATTGTTTTTTTCTTTGATTTATATTTGGATTTTGGGTGATTCTTATGTTTAAGGTTTAGAATTCCCCCAAATTGCTAGGTTTATCCATTTTGCTGCCATATAAGGTATGTTTCCCCTAATTTCTTCTTGTTTTGCAATTTCAATTTATACTTTCCCTTATGGATTATTTGATTTAATTATTAAATGAAAATGTGATTTGATGAAATTCAAACTGTGATTTTTGCTTTTGCTCACTATATTATGTTAATTTCATTGTGCTTCATTAGATTTTGTACGATTTGTGCTCATTTTTCAGTTAGTTGTTTTTTATTTAATTAATTTTATGCATATTTCATGTCTAGTATGATTTAGGTATTAATTGTTCTCATAGTATTCATATAGTATCTTTTTTGTTTTCAATCTTAGAATTTGTAATTAGTAATTGTCAATTTAGTCTCATTTTGTTATTGCATGTTTAATTATGTTTCTAATTTTTCAATTAGGATAATTTTCTATTTATTTCATTATTTTTAGTTCAATTTAATTTTTAATTGTGTCCGTTATCGCAATTGCATAATTAATGATGAATTCACTAATAAAGTGTGAGGAAATTTGCTATTTAGTATTTCTGTTCATCACTTTCTCACATTCCATTTCACTTAATGCACAATGAAATAAACGGAAGCAGTGCAACGAAAAAGGGAAATGGACAAAGCCACGCAAGTGATAAAGAGGTGAAGGGTCTTCTAGAGACCAAGTTATACCCCCTTCTCCATCTGCTTAAAAGGCAGCTCTACATCTAGTAGCATGTCACCACATGCTTGAATTTAATGCCAGAACTTATGAAGCACAATTTCCGAGATTGAAGGACAAGAAATTCAAAACCAGTAGATGCATTAATTGGGAAGCTTTTGAGTAAATGGGTCTGGCACAGTAGTTTTAGGACTTTTTAAGTGTTGGAGCATGATCCCAATTTTTGAGATAACGGACCCACGTATTGGGAACACACACTCAAGTTCTGTTGTACCTTCTTCTCATAAAAGGGTCACTATAATTGGAGTTGTTCGAAAACAATTCAATTTTGGAGGCTGACTGAGATGACGTGGATGAGTTACATGAAGTTTTCCGTGATGGTGGGACTATATAAGCAAGACTTCATGGAGCCTTAAGATTATTTAGATCTTCTGATTGAGCCCAAGTTTATATTATTAATTGGCTGCTTTTTCATAACTGTTAATGCATTTCTTGACTCCTAATTGGTGATTTTTGTGCTTAAATTGGTTCCCTATAGTGAGCTCATATGAATTGCAATTTGTTAGTAAAATTGTTGCAAATTGATATTAATTGCATCTTAATTTTTCTAAGGACAATTGATAATGCAAATTGCTATTTTGTCTTGTAGGAAAACAAGGGAGTCAACTCATCAGAGAGTCAACAGGACGTGAGCTTAGTAGCACGTCGCGGCACCCAACAGTAGACACGTCGTGGCGAGCGAGCCAAGGACAGCACGTCGCGACGTCAAACAATTCACACATCGCGTCAAGTAAGCTAAAACACACGTCGCGACGTCAATTAATTCGCACATCGCGACGCGCAGACAGGCGCCCAGACTTTAAATAGAAATTCCTCTCACTGTACTGACCCGACCCGATCCATCCTTTAAATATTGCCGAATTAGGTTAGAACGACATCTTTTTTGAGCAATCAATATTCGGCAGCCAGGGAGAGAGAACAAAGAGGAGCGAAGAGAGAGCATTCACGACACCACCCAGGGTTCCCTGGGGAAAATTTCTGTATAAGCTTTATCTTCCATTTCCATCGCCGACTCCACCAGGGTAGCTTGGATTCGTCACGGGTTGTGGAGTCTCCGGTCGCTATGTGTGGCTAGGCATTCCTTTTCTCTTGAAGATGCAGTGATGGCTGGAGTTTACCGAGCTTCAAAGGGGAGTAGCTTAATCTATAGTTTAGCTATGATTTATGAAGACCTAAGTCTAGGATTTGTAACTTGTAGTGAACCTACTTGATTATAGCTTAATCAAATGCTGAACATTTAATGTGTTGTTTGGATTAGTAGTTTACATTGTCTCGTTTAACTACATTGTTATGAAGGCCTAGGTCTA
>JANKOD010000192.1:22207680-22226035 GCA_026284645.1 Erythroxylum acuminatum
CCTCTAGTAATCCACAGGTATGGAGTATTGCTGAAAATGGGGGAATGAAAGTGTTACCCCTGTTGATACCAAACAAGGGTTTTCATTCCATACCCATATATTTTTCTCCGTTACCCTCAAACAAGCACCCCTAAATGTATTAAGGAATAGTGATTAGTCAGTAAAAAAAATACAAAAAAGTAAATGTATATATTTCGTCACATGTCCATTCTATGCCAACTGGACAGTAAGATAAGATGGCCCAAATAGCATAAGATGAAAAAGCACAAAACGAGAAAAGGGAAAACCGCTCGAGTTCTTTGGACGAATCATGCGGTCCTTTTAATATTTCCCAAATACACTACAATTGTCTATCTAGAAGCAAAGGAAGGAACCCCTACAGTAAGCCAAGTGCGGCACGTGCTTGTCACTCTTTTGCACGTGAGCTCTCCATCCTCTAAATTCGCTGTATCCACCCCTCACTTCCCTTGTCTCTTCTTATTTCCTCGCCTCTCTCCTCTCTCGGCAACCGCTGCCCAAGAAATCCTAAACAATCCTTGTAAGATTTCTGTTTTCGCTTATAACAAGGTATTGATCTTCAATTATTTGCTTTTTCTATTCAAATCTTATAACTTTCTCTTCTTTTTTCCTTTTCTTTTTAGTTCAGTACATTTTTGGTTGCTTAGAAGAAGGCACATGGTGATTGCGACCATTTTAATTTTTGGTTTTCTCGTGTGCTTATGCTTGTGGACCTAGTAATTGTGACCATAATTGAGCTAAACTAAGACGATCCTATTTCTTTTTTTTAAAAAAAAATTTATATAACGAAGCTACGAATTCATTATCAAAAGACAACTATTATATTCTTTTTATTTGGTTTTCTTATGGCGATTCATCTTATAGTTGTGTTAGCGCCTCGTTGATTTATTTTTCTTTTGTCAAAATGTGATCTTTTTTGCTTTTGAGTTTAAAGTTCATTGATTTTTCTCACTACCGGAAATACCTTATAATTTGTTGTCGGTGTGGTTTAATCTATGTTGCGAAATTTGGAGGCTTTTTTAAAGTTCTTTTTTCTGATTTTCCTTTAATTTCTCTCCTATTTATTCTCAGAATTTTTTCGTTATTTGTGTGCTCATTACTTTCCTCTTGATTTTTGTTTGTATCTAGAAAGCAATAATCTCAATTTTCTTCGTAAAGGAATCTTTAGGAAGGATTTTTATCTGTGAAAGATCAGTAATTCAGTAAGCTGGAGATGCAAAATCTTCATGTACTTAGTGAATGTATGCTGATAACAGGCGAGCTTGTTAATTTTGATATTAGGTATGGTTTTGGTATGTACACTTTCTTTGCAAACAAATGAGGAATAAATTTCTTCCAGCGATTATAAGTTCTGTATTGGCATTAGTAGTTTCTGTACAAGGATAAAATTCCATTAGGAGTTTACTGGACACAGCTGCCATCTTGCATTCATTGGTACTATTGTCTTCATTATGAATAACCATACATATCTCTCTTTTTTGTTTGATGCAAAGTTTTGCCTTCATTTATTTTTCTTAACCATATTGGATCTAATCAACCTTTGCATACAAGGAATCTCTGCTTTAGGTTTTTTTTTCTTTCCATATGTGTGTTCTGATTCTGACCACGTGGCTTTCACTTGCATAGGTCTTCTGTATCTGGTTCCTTTTCCAATCCTGTATCCGATACTTGCTCTGCAGTTGTTACCTCAGAGGAGGTTTAGTTTCTTCTTCTCATGCTGATGTTTCATTTTCTTATTTAGGTGAGCCACTTCAGTAATATTTGATAGTATCTTTTTACTGTTTTCTTCTGGCTTGGGATTTTTTCCTTTCAAATTGGACTTGGAGTGGCAACTTAGTTCCAGAATGAGTGATAGCTTTCTTTTTAGAATTGTTAATTATCCACGTCATAAGATACAAACAATGATTTTGTGTTTTTCAAATTCTGATATCTGCTTGTGCTGGACAGTCATTTTAGTTATTTTAGAAAGAAAAGAAAGAATACATTGTGGTGTGTGCAGGCTTTTCAGTCACTAAAAACTGTCTTTTTTGTTTTCTTTTACTACGTGTTGCATTCTTGGTTTTCAATCTTGTACATTGATTTTAATTTTTCATTGCCACTAAATCTCAAATCTTCATTTCGTGTTTTGAAGCCTTTTGCATCGTGGTTTACTGATTTGTTTGTTTTTTTAAATGCTAAGATTTTATGATATGTTTTGCTAAATTCATCGTTGTTTTCAAATACAATTTCATTTTTCACCTCCTTTTAGGAATGGATTGCTCTATATCGAAATGAAAGAATGAGAATAGGAGAAATATTTTACTGCATGTTTAAAACAATTAGAGTGATGCACATGAACGTACTGAATAATTTATGTTGAATACAAAATGCGAAGTGATTGGCAATTATACATATAGATTGGGCTCATAGGATCTATAGATTCATTTTGTAAGGATACCTCCATTTCCTTGCAAAATTCATTTTTGTTGAGCGACTATATCAGTTATGGATCATCCTCTGATGATCCTATATGTTATTAGATTTCATTTTTATTATGTTTGGATATCTTGCCCTTATCAAAGAAGTTCTCATTGTGCCACAGGATGTTTCGATACCAGGATCATTTTATGAAGGGAACTATTGTGAAAGGAATCCTCTTCTGTTGTAACTAATCAGTTCTATTATTGCATAAATCACTTGATAAGAGTATGGATCGTCGCGACACTTCTGGATTTGTTAGCGGTGGTGGGATGTGTTGTTTCAGAGACATCTAACCCTACTTCCGTAGCTGATTTTATATTATAGTTAGAATATACCCCTTAGTTCTGTAGCTATTTATTAAACCCAGAAGTCAGGTGTACTGTTCATTGAGACATATTGTTGGGAGATCAATTGGCATCAGTCTTTCCCTGATGGCTGACAGGTTCCAGGACTTGGGTTTTCCTGCTAATAATCCTCCAAATGCATTCAAGATTTTAGGCAGTTCAATCCAAGGTGGACAAGCTGGGGTTGAATGCAGTGCAGACACTGTCCTACGCCTTAATTCCCCAGGTTCTTCAGTGCCATGCATTTCTCTCCCAAAGGGAACTAAACGGAAATGGAATATGATTAATGGATCCAAAGGGCAACATTTGGATTCTTCATTGTCTCTTGGGCTGCACCACTCATCAAGTTCATCAGACAGCAAAGGTAGTTCAGCAACTGCTTGCACAATGTCGTCAGCTAAAGAAACAGACGAGGAGTCGTCAATGGATCTTGAATTGGACTTTTCCCTTCACCTTGGCAATGAGAAGACACCCATCCCGAAGAAATCTGCGACTTCAGATCTTAAAGGATTAAGACTTAAACCCAAGGTTGACCTGGTGTTAAGTCTCTCCACTGGGACCTCTGGATCTGATATCACAAGTGTCCATCCAAGCTCCAATTCTCTTGGGTTTGGCGTTGAGATGCTGCAGGCCACTGGTGGGCATTCAAATGTAGGTCAAGGATCAATATCATGTCATCGGAAAACAGATATTGCGTTGTTTTCATTTCAGGCTTCACAGAGTAAAGAGGCCAGCTTGTTCTTCAATCAAATTCCAAGGTCTGTTTATCGAACTGCTATTGTTTCCGAACCCTCATCAAGTATTATAACAACACCAAAAAGTTCAGTCACCTGTACTTCTGGGATATCAGAGCAGCAACGACCTCATCAACGGGGATCTAGTTCCAGAACATGCCAAGTTGAGGGGTGTGGAAAGGGAGCTAGAGGTGCTTCTGGTCGTTGTATCTCCCATGGTGGTGGTAGGAGGTGTCAGAGACCAGGCTGCCACAAGGGAGCCGAGGGCCGTACTGTCTACTGTAAGGCCCATGGGGGTGGCCGGCGATGTGAATTCCTTGGTTGCACAAAAAGTGCAGAAGGTCGCACAGACTTTTGTATTGCTCATGGTGGTGGTCGGAGATGCAGCCATGACGGTTGTACTAGAGCTGCCAGAGGGAAATCAGGATTGTGTATTCGTCATGGTGGTGGCAAGAGATGCCAGAAAGAAAATTGCACAAAGAGCGCTGAAGGCCTTTCTGGTCTCTGCATTTCTCATGGTGGTGGTCGCAGATGCCAAGCCCCTGGGTGCACAAAAGGGGCTCAAGGCAGCACAATGTTCTGCAAAGCACATGGTGGTGGAAAACGCTGCACAGCCCCAGGTTGTACCAAAGGTGCAGAAGGGAGCACACCTTTCTGCAAGGGCCATGGAGGAGGGAAAAGATGTGCCTTTCAGGGTGGTGGTGTCTGCACAAAGAGTGTGCATGGGGGAACCAATTTCTGTGTTGCACATGGGGGTGGCAAGAGGTGTGCTGTTGCTGGATGTACAAAAAGTGCAAGAGGACGGACAGATTTTTGTGTCCGTCATGGTGGTGGAAAGAGATGCAAGTTTGAAGGTTGTGGCAAAAGTGCCCAAGGCAGCACTGATTTCTGTAAGGCACATGGTGGGGGTAAGAGATGCTCTTGGGGTCACCCTGCGTCAGAATATGGTATCCAATCTTCTGGTCCTTGTAACTCATTTGCAAGGGGTAAGACAGGTCTATGTGCACATCACAGTGGTTTGGTGCAGGATAAGAGGGTTCATGGTGGTATTACCTTGGGACCTATGGTTCAGAATCCCAAGATAAGCCAACCTGAGAAAGTGAAAGAAGCCATCGCTGAGGACATGAATGTTGATGTTGTGAACATTGCCTGTGATGCTGGAAATACTTCTGATTCGAAACAAGATGGGGTTACAAGTGCCTATATCTCTGTTGTGGAAGCAGGCATGTCATCAATGTCAGTTGTCCTACCAGAAGGTAGGGTGCATGGTGGCAGCTTGATGGCAATGCTGGCAGGTGGGTCTGATGTTGATTCAACCATCAAGCACACAGCGACCAGCAAATTGTCGGAGCCAAAAGAATCCAATATCTTGCTTCAGAACTGGATGTGAGGTTCATTTATTGCCCTTGCAATGGACGAGTCTCTTACCTATTTGTATAGCCCAGAAATTTACTTATTGCCTGTTGGTGTTAGAACTTCGTTGCTCATGTATTGTTTAAATTGCAAGAAGTTGTAAGAGGTTCAACAATCCTTGTGTGAGTGTTTTGGGGGAATCCAGTAGGACTTGCCTAGAGTCAGGTTTCTGATGTTTTTTTCCTGTATATAAGCATAGATGTCTGGCAGGATGCTGACATACAGGCTGATGCCTGTAAAATGCGGTCAGTTTGTCAAACATTCTGGTAATAATATATCCGTTGTCTGGGATAAGTTTGCTTATGTATCTGTTTCAAAGTGAGATGATTATAGGCTGCAGTACTCTAAGTTTAGACAAGGGGAACTATCTACAATACTCTGTTTCATATATTATCTTTGGATGTCTGGTCAATATTATTGCATTTCTGCTAGTTAGGTGTCCTGTTGTTCCTACCAACGGATAAAAAGCCCAGCAATATTCAGTATCCCATTTTAATCTTGTTTGAGGGAATGGTTGAGTTGATACTTTTGCTTAGCTACGCGGATTCCTTGTCCTAGTCCAAGTCAAGCATTGGAATTATGGGGAACTATTCTGCAACTTTCATTGTTAGACATATAAGCCAATTAGTTTTAGGGTCCTTGAAGGTTCGTAACAAACATATATGCCAAGCTGTTGTTATAATGCTTGACTATAAGGTTTATGACTCGGGTTAAATTCTGTTTTTCCCATCAAAGGTGTTCTTTGAAAATAGAAAGTATGAACATGACCATCCAACTGTAATTCATGAGCGTCAAAGAAAAGCTCCGACTACATAGAAGCCTGAATGGCCGAGCTAAGCAGCATATTGATTCCAAAGAGAACTCATGAAACTTATGACCTTTTAAGTTTGACAATAAAGATGAAAAGGGCTTTCTTTATTAAGCTCGTTTTGGTTACATAGAGTCATCAAAATCTGTTTTACTTATAAAAGTGGGGACGAATCCTCTATACACCATCATACTTGAATTTGGCCATGTTGGCCAGGTTATCAACTGCTTCAACCAAGTGATCAAGCCTAGCAACAAACTCAATAAGCAGTGAAGTAAAAGTGGCAAGTGAAAGTGCAGCAGTGCTCTCTAACGCCTTCATTCTAGGCTGAAACTCCATGGCAGAAACTCCTTCATCTTCAAAAGCATCCACTTCTCTTGATGGCCATGAATGAAGCCTTCTCGACTGCTTCCTCATCATCTCATGGTAAGACTCCGTCAGCTGTGTTTGTGCTGTAGGTACTGCTTCTGTTGATTGGCCTACGCAATTTTCTTGTTTGCTAGCATCGAATTCTGTCATCATCTGGTTTAGGGGGCCATCTAGAATGCTCGAGATTGTATGTGATAACTTGGGAAGTTGCTTGGAATAGTTATCCACAGATTCGAAATGAGGTATCAGGAGATAAGAATGTGTGTCCATGGCACGTTGAAGTCTCTCGCTTGAGATGTGGACCCTTTTCATCAACGAGGTTTTATGTCTTTGTTTCATGTTACTTATGTCCTTTCCCAAGCTCCTAACTAGTTCTGCAGCTTGGGTTGCTGCATCCAAAATCTCCGACTGAAATGTGATCCGAAGGTTGTGAGGTGCCTATAGGAGAACAAAGAAATGCAAAATTTCACCCAATTGAGCACGTCTAGCATATTTTTCACAGTAGCAGATCATTGAAAAGAGGGTGAAAAATCTTAGTTACGTAGCAGAAGTTGTTGGGGTGAATAAAAGGCTGGAAAATTTCGGTCTGCAATCAGTATTTCTCTTCCTCTTGTATATACGAGACCTATATACAAGCTTCTTCTTCTTCTTCTTCTTTTTCTTTACCATACATCTGTAAACTTGATAACAGGTTTTTCTACATCTAATAGTAAAGATATATTGTTACGGTATATTTTAAGTACTGTAGATTATGATTCAATGTATTGAAATATATTTTGAATTTTGTTTCAATTTCACTTTGTAAATTATACCTTAGGTTATCAAGAAATTCAATTTCACTTTGCAAATTATGGCTTCGGTTATCAAGAAACCCTACCATATGTAGAAATGATTTCGTTTTAGTTAAATTACCTAAAATTAGATGGAAAATTCTGCCTGAGGGTATAGAATTCAAGGGAGTTCGAGTCCAAATTGAAACCTTAGGGAGTCCTTGGACGAGTGCAAAGCGTAAGAGAGTTTAGATTTAGGCTTATGTAATCAACTATTAGACATAATGGTTCAATGGAAAAGAACCAGAAGTTTTAGGCTTTGCACTTTCCGGTTTACCGAAAGAAGTTGTAGAACATGATTCGAATTGGCACGAACAAGTCAGGGGAATATTGGGACATTTATTACATATTATGGTAACGCGGCCAGTGTTGTGATACAAAGAACAAAGAACAATAGAATATATCTTCAGAATTTTGTCCATCAGTGTTAGCTATATATCATCCCTTAATCAATGCAAACCAATCAGCAGAACAAATGCTTTGTTCGGATGATGCTGTATCATGGTCCTAGTTCTCTTTCCGTGTATTCTTTCATGTTGATTGTTATAGAAGATTCTCCAGTTGTTGGTATATATGTTAATGTCTTGTCGGGAACTGATTCCCCTAAAGATGAATATGAATATCCTATTTATGTGAAGACATTGATACGCAACTAATGTTTACCAGTTGCATAAACACGGTCACGTCAATATGTTCAAACTCGTACCCCAACATATAGTGGAGATGGAAGATTTGTTATACCTGAATCTCAGAGTGCAGAACCCCATGAAGGGCCATGACCTCATAAGCACAGTGTCTTAGAACTGCTCCTACTTTAACGTACTCAGACCAGGGATAGAAGAAATGTCGAAACCTGCCATGTGGTGGCTCCCATTTTGCTGAATTAGCCTTTTTTAGTTTGAAAACAGAAAGAAACAATAATATTGTCATTTAATACGTAGGAATCCTGCTTTGAAAAATTGACATTGATTCAAGCATGAAGATATGTACCAGGGATTCCAGTTTCGTGGAAGAGTTCAGGGTACTTCTACATTTCTTATAAGCGGGCTCATCCGGGAACTCATCCATCACCGTCTTTGAGAATTCTGGATGCTCTAACCCTTCATCTTCCAGATATTTTTTCACACATTCTAAAATTTCAGACTTGAAAACGTAGCATCAGTGTCCAAGTCTCTTGTAGAACTCAAATCTTTTTTTTTATATAAATAAAATTAAAGAATTTTAGATTTAGTGGTCTCTTAACAATTTATGTTCCAGTTGAGATAGCATCAACGTTAGCTGTTGGCCTTCTCATGATGAGTTGCTAAATTATCTATACCGCGGGATCCAAATGTGGAGAATGACCAAATTATCTTACCTTCAAGAGAGTCAGCCACCGAGTTGAAGCTTTTCACTAGCTCCTTATGCAATTGCTCACCAGCCCATATAGGAAAAACCAGCACGTTCACGAAAACTGCAACAAACCCTCCAATGACAATGGAGTAAAGGCGATCCATTGCAGTCCTGATAGGATTCCCCATCCGATAACCAGAGACTATGATCAAACAGTAGGTGAAGAGTACGACCCTGAATCCATACTCATACGGCACAAGTGATGGCCATAACTTCAGGAACGATGTAACAGCCCCTGCAAAATAATGTTTGAACATAATTTCTTTTTCAGCCTAATTAAATTCCTTCTAGTCCCCCTTTTGCTAATCTCTTAGAAATATAGATTTGTACCTATCACGAAAATGCTTATGCCAATTATAATAGGCTCAGCAATCCTGCCACCGCGTATAGCTAATTGAGCAACTGCAATAGCCAATATTCCCGCCAGTAAGCTTCCTAATGCTCGATTAAATCCTCGGTTGAAGGTTGAGCCTTTTAGAAATGAAGTTCATCATCAACAACCAACAGACAATAAGAGTAAGATAGATGACCCAAATTTGAGTTAATAATCATATTATTGTGCATGCAGAAAAAGTACGTAAGACACATAGGATACATATACATGTATATATATTTGGGAAGCATACCAACTGTATACTCAAACATGATTGCAACAGTGAGGATAGACCATATGATATTGGTGCCAAAAATGTCGTAAGGTGCCCGGAACAGTATGAGTAAAGAGACTAAAAGAACAGCTAGCCCCACTTTGAATGAGAACGTAATTCTGTTAGTGTCTTCTTTGGCAAATTCCCAGACTCTCCAAATCCAAGCTTCACAGGAGAACCCATCGGAGCAATTTTCCTGTTTCCTTCCAGTTTCCATATGCTTGGATTTGGTGGTCGGTGCCGGAATGTTGATCTGAATGCTACCTTTCTTTCCATTCATTCTCCAATAGTACTAACAGAGTAATGTGAAAACTCTTCTAACTAAACTTTCAAAGAGTTTGGATAGGTCGACTTTTAGTCTGGTACGTTTCAAGCTACGAATTCCTTGAACTTGTTGGTTTTTGATAGGAAGAAGAGAGTAGTTAATATAAGGATATGGAGTGCAGCAGGTGCAACTGGGGAAAGAAAGTTTTTCTAGTCGGTAGTCGATCGGGATATCATATACAGAGCAAAAGAATAATACAACAATAATACTAGAAAAGATGGATAAAAGATGCTTAACATCAATAATGCTGCATCGAATTGGAATCTGAAAATGCATTCCCGATTGCCACATTATTAATTTTCTAGCTCTTTTCAATTATCTACAAAATAGATGCGTGCGTGTTATGTAATGGTTCTAGATAACGTTTAGAGATTATAAGAACCTATCAAGAGACTATTATGGCATTTTAAATTCCCTGATCGAGGAATGATGTTGGTGTTGACTTGATGACGACAAAATGATCAATTGACCGATATATATTTGTGTGTGTGTCTATATATATATATATACACACACTTACTAGCGGACTTGTATATCTATATATACTCCGGTGATGATACAGATGATCTGACGACCTTTTACCAATGTAGCTTCGGAAAAAATCAGAAATATATTTCAGTCCGTAACATATCAATGTAATAACTTTTCTGTTGGTGGCTTCGGTAGATTTAACAATATAATCTACGCGCTAATTTTCCTGTTCTCGTTTACACACACAGTTATTTGTTAGTTATTAATCATTTATTTAATTAAAGAAGATTTTTATATTCTACTAAACATTAAAATCAATTCACTCTCAACTAATAAAAGTTGGGCCAACACCTACTCATTTTAATTATCCACCCTAATTTAAGTTTCTCGTCAAGGTCATTACAAGAGGGAAACTATATTACAAGTGGGAAACTACAACGTTGGAACAAAATGAAACTCCATAATTAGAGAGAATTTTCTAATTTGGGATATAATTACATTGACTAAGAGTACTAATATATTTGTTTCACCATCAAACAAGTTACTAGGACAATGACATTTGAGAGATATCTAGTTCCCTCATCCTTCGGGTGCTTGGAGAGTAGAACTGATATGTGCTTAATTGATTGTATAATTATTCCATAATACTTGGTGATTAATAACATGAAATTGCTCAAGATAGTCACTTTGACTTATATGTGATTTTAGGCACAATTCAGAAGTAAAGAAGTTAAAGTAAGTCGAAAGCACGATAATTGGACCATTTTCTAAAGATTAATATTCACTTGTCTTCATGCATTAAGAAGAAGAAAATTAGAGGAAGAAGAAAATAAATTCAATCCAAAAGAAGACAACCAAGAAGCTGGGGAAGGAGCAACCAAAATGAGGATGTAAGAGAGGAAACGCAAACAAGTCTGCATTTCACACAGACAACGTCTGCATTCATCGCAGATGTTTGTGTTAAACGTAGCCCAGACAAAGTCTGCATTTAATGCAAATGTAGGAAGCTTTTTAAATAGAAAATGACAGCGCAGAGACAATATGTAGTGGACCAAAAATTAATTCATAAAATCAGAACATTAACAGTAGCTTAAGACAGAGAAAGAGGGAGGCGCTAGCAAGAGGGGTTTCGGTGGGACATTTTTAAGGGAAAAAGCTATGATCATTGGGAGACCCATGGAGGGGTAGACGCTAGTTTGGAGGTGACATCGATGTCGACGACCCGGGTTAAGTGTATTTTTACCGTTTTTGTTGTTTCTTTCTCTCATTAGAAATTGATTGTGTTATCCTATATTAATTGATTTGGGTTTTGCGTATGGATAATTGTATTCTCGTTACTATTCCGTTATTTATGTATGAACCCATCGGGTATTGTGAAAAGATGATTTTAATGCGTTCATTGAATCGCTTATTTGCAAACTCATTGCTAGAATTTTAATATAATCCGTAATTGTTATGTTGAAATTTATGTGTAGCGATTAATGATTCGTAATCATTAGGGACAACATAATCTAGGTTAAATGGCGCATCGTATATGGTTATTGCCTTAATTAATGTGTTTTCCTAATTTATAATGCTACTAACTAATTGAATCTCGATATCATATTCTAAGTTATTCAGAAGTTAGGTTTAATTAACGATCTTATATTCATTAAACACTACTTAAGGGAAAACTCGGGTTAATTATTAACTCACGATTAATAGTTACTAGGAGAGGTTTAAGAACAACAGATCAATGAAATATATTTAATTAGAGTGTAGGCCAAGATTGAACAAAAAAATCGGGTCCTTACCGAATTGTTCACTTTTGTCATTTTTTTACTTGTTTTCTTTATATTGCTTTTGTTAATTATTTTAACTTTATTTTATTTTCTTATTTCTAAAACCAAAACCCCCTAAACCTAAACATCGATTAATTTTATTTCAACAACTTTACACACGCTCTCTATAGGATCGATCTAGACTCACCACTACTATAGTAGTAGTCTAGTTTATTTTGACTAGTGTTACGACATGCTGTCAATTTTAGCGTTGTTGCCGGAGAGCGCGGTGTTTTAGTTTTTGTTTGTGATTTTAATTGTTTTTTGTATATATTTGTTCGTAATTGGTTTCTTTTCAGTTATTTTTTTATTCTTTCATTTTTTGTTTCGTGTTTGCAATAAATATTTAAAAAAAATCATGGATGGAAGTAATTTTTCTTTAACTCTTATTCTCAATCCTATAACCATGGTTGGACTGATCAACCTAACTTTGGTTATGGATGGGATAACCATCATAATTACTTCTATGTTAGTTTGCAAGACACATAGCAATTTCCATGTGGACCAAAAGCTTCTTGTCACAACTCAAGTACATCTATATGAAGACCAGTAATGCTAACCATCTTCAATTCCAACAGGGTATGCAGCAGCTTTAAGATAGTATGCAACAACTTCAATAGAATACGCTACAATTCCAACAAGATGAAAGGCAATCTTGGTCTAGTTTCCAAGATGTGGAGAGCCAACAAAACTCAAGTACATCACTGGAAGAATTGATGAATGTTGTGATTGCTAACAATCTCCAATTTCAAAAGAGCCTACAACAACAGTTGCAATAGTTCCAGCAGGAAATGGTTAATATAACGTCTAGAAACCAGAACTTGTTAAGCCAAATGGGTGAAATGGCAGTGAGGATCGAATGCCTAGAATCAAAAATGGAAGAGGAGCAGTCGTATCAACCTGAGGCATACCCTATGGACGTAAGTGCAGAAATCTTACAAAGTGATGAAGAGCTGACACGACCCGCCTTTTAGGTCGTGTTGGCACTAGGAAATGGGTAGGCTTAATGCCACCAAATCTGTAGTAAGCCTAACTTTTCTATATTCTACTGAAAATCCGACATGACCCATTCATTTGTCTGATTAATCCTTATGCCTGCTTAATAGGTTTGAAAGAAGTAAGGATCCAAATCTGCAATTTTCACATACATTATTTACTTATCATTTGCCAATCTATGATCATCTCATATCATCAACTGACATCATTCTCAATAACATAACATATCCATGCATGTTTCATATACAAATAATTATGACAAACCATAGAGCAGCTATAAGCATCTGCAATTTACATCATGCTAAAAACATTACTTGTTTGCTTATCCAAGCGAGTCTCAAAAGGCTTGGATTTCTCTCTTGTACGATCTGCTAATCTCCTGAAATGATAATAGTGAGAGGTGAGTCTACAACACAACTCAGTGAGATATAAACATACTATCATGCTTGTGAGGCTAGGTAACACAAGGCTAGCTTCACAAGAATGGTTTGTGGCATTCTAAGCAACAATATATGGCATCAATGGATAAACAGGTAGTAATATAAAATGCAGCAATCACATGAGTATCACTAATAAAGCTCAATATGAATTGTTCAAAAAAACATGAATCTAGTTTCTGAAGTCTTTCTAAATTTTTGGGTTCTTTCTCTAGTAGAGTTCTACAGGATTTCTAATTCTAATCTTTCTTATTTCTGAGTTATGATTTTCTGAATTTCGTAAGAGGAGACAGAGGCATGTTAGTACGGCATATCCCCTTTTTTTTTATTCTAGGCAAGGTTAGCCTAACCCTGCCCCTGGAGGCCTGGCCTCTCCAGATAGGACCCGGATTTAACCCATCACTGGCGGGTTACCTATGTGCACCTGGTTTGATAATACACTCCATCAGCTGGGTATCCTGTGAACTCACTTATCATGGCTAACAAGAAAAACATGATTCATCAAAGAATTGCAATTAATAGGTTCAACATAACAAGGGGATTAGAAGATGCAAAGAATATGTATATCATCTGGTCAATCTGGCATACAACATACTAGGCTCAATCACATGGAGTCATATATCGAATAAGTCATACAGGTTCGAGAACAATTCAACGAGCCGCAAGATAAAAGAAAAGGATTACTACACAAGTATAGTAGCATGATTATACTCACCACAACTGTCTCAAGGGTTGATCTCTTTTCTAATTTTCTTGACCTTGAGGGGTATTAGGTACGACTTCTAGTTCTATTTCTCGTCTGCTTTCACAAGCTATTGGGTAACATGCATGAAAATTCATATACCCATATTAGTCATTTTCACATAAACCTCATTTCGTAACACATATCATTAAACATTCATATTTTATTCACTAAGTCATTTGCATATGTCTCATTCATGAAGGTATAACTTCTTATACGTAGGTCCAATGTTTTTCAAACTTTCCATACCTTTAGTTAACACATAAATTCACATTTTTTCTTTTATGACCATGTTCTAATTCGGTCATTAAGGAATCCAAATCCCCCCTTCACAGTCAGTCTTAATATTCAGTCATGAGTTGGACCCTTCCTGTCTCAAAACCTTATAACTTATTCATTTCTCATCCAATTTAAGTGATTCAAAACTCCATTTTCAATAAACGCATATGGCTATCACATATCCAAATAAGGCTAAAACATGAAATAAATTTAGATTTATTGTGATTTTTATATGGTTGTCCTGTTTCTGTTCTCTTCTATGTCACTAAGGTTAGTATCACCCTTCACTTATTTAGCCATATCTCACAGAATACTCATCCAATTAAAATTTCCTTTATACATAACTCAAATGACACATTTTAGAGTATTTCATAAGAAGAACTCATCATCCAATTCTAACTCTAAAGTCTTCAAACAATTAACTTTCATTTTGTGTTTCAATCCCGCTGGTATTTTGAACCAGTTCCAATTCGGGGCCTCTTTCATTTTTTTGGCTCACCCTAAATTCGTGAAAAAATTCAGAGATATAGTAGACATCTGTATCTACAACTTCTATGTTTTGAGTTTCTCCAAATTCACACGTTAAATAGCTCAAAAAATGTATAAGGAGGACCTACGAATCTATCTCCATTGACAGCTTGAACTCCAAAACCCTAGGTTTTGATTTAGCCCCAAATCACCATAAAAATGAAAAATTTCCTCATGTTAATTGTCATTAGACATCAAAGAATAAGAATCCATCATCAAAATCATCAAACCCATAAATTTCTTCAAATGGGTTTCATAGCCATGAAAAAGAAGAGAGAGAAACGAAACTTCAATTGGTAGAACTAAGTGTTGAGATTGAGGCTTACCTTTTTATATTAACCGATTGGCTTGATTCTCCTTCCCCTTCTTGTTAAAAAGGTTGAAAACCTTGAAAGAGAGCTTCCATGGTGATTTTCGTAAATGAAGGAGGAGGAAGAAGACAAGGTTTGTCTTATGTATAGCTAGCTTCTTTTATAAACCTCTTTGTCCATTATTTACAAAAATGCCACTCTTGTACTGGTTCTTAATCACCCGCTCGTACGATTTCCTGTGAACATCGAAAAAGTGTCGTACATCATTAATTTGATGTCACCAAAAATTATTATTCACTGTCCTGGTTTTAATGACATTAGTCTTAAATACCGATTTTTTCGGTGTACTGGGTAAACTAGATATCGGGTGTTACAACTACACCATAAGGAAAACGAAATTGTACTGTCACAAATCAAATTCACTATATGATTATCCCATCCTTAGCATATAACTTGACTTGATTATGAATTATGACCAACTAATAATCATAGACTACACAACCGGAAGGTGACTTCTCATGTATGTAGCCTAAAGTTCCATAAGATCCAAATTTGATTGGATAATATTGACTAAGATTTGCTTTGGCTCTTTTGCTATCTTATACCATTATCTTCGTGTCATACGTATACAGTTGCTTTTTATATTAAATTTTGTTAGTTCTTTGTCTCTTTTCTCAAAATATACCTACATATTTTTCCCATATTTAACTGCGAAATATTTTTCCCTTTTATTTTAAATAGAATTGAAAATCCACATTTACTTTTCATAAATGAAGGGAATTACATATCAAATAGGGGTTATAATTTGTCAAGTACCATCTTTAATTGAATGCAGTAACCTTAGAACAACTTAGTATGAGGTTGTCACAATTTAACAACTAGCATTAGCACACCATATATGCTTTCTATTCAGTGTGAAAAGAACAAAGATTGAAAAAATAAAGAGCATAACTTAAAAGTGGATGAAAGCTAATTAATTCAAGTTAAATGAGAAACTTGTTTTGTTATAAGTAGCCTTCTTATTGAATATGTAATTTGTTTTTATACTAATTTATCCTTATTTATCTTCAAAGAATGACAGTAAATGGAAAGCAAAAGTATAATGTTATTTATTGGTGGACACTTCTTCAAGAAGGGATTATGAAATATAAAAGTCAAGAACTTAAAATTTTTTACAATGTCGACATGGGTTATGTTAATTTGAGAGAGGTAGTGAAATGAGTGATGAGTTATGTTATAAAAATATTATAAGTTTATGGCATTTGATTCCAAGGAAGGGGTTAGTTAATGGTTCAAAAAGATTATAATCCAATCATAATTAATTGGATTTAATTAAATTGTTAAAGGTGTATGGCATAGTTAATGTATATTTGGAACATGTTGATGAACCAATATCATATATAACTAGTGATGATGCTAGTGATTTAAAAAATGCTAGTGACTTGGGATATTAAAGGGTAGAAGATGTGGATGATGTCATAACAAATGTGGTAGAAAAATAGGCGAAATGGCTAGTGTAGGCGATAATGCAATTGAGTTGGCTGAAAACACAAGTGATATCAATGATATGGGTGATAATGAAGCTAGTTGGCTAAAAAAAATACGTTACATGGTTGGTGCGGGTGATGATGAAGTTGGGTTGGCTAAAAATATAGCTAAAATTACTTATATGGGTGATGAGGAAGCTGAGTTAGATGAAAACAAAATATATTTTGACTTAGATATGGTAGTAAAACCAACATCAAAAGTAAATACAAATGTAAAAACAGATGCAGATGTAGATGCAAGACTTGGATGAAATACAGATGTTGGATTAGAGGTTGATAATATTGAAATATAAAGTAATGAAAATATCAGTCTTAAAAAATTAGATACAACTTTAAGATGACCTAGTCAAACTAATAAACATATTTATGGACTTATTATCATATAATGGTTATCAAAGATGGTACTTAACAGTGGAAAACACTTTGAGAGGTAATTATTGATTGTGAATCTATAACAAGATATGATTTGATGTTTAAAAAGAATGAACCTACAAGGTAGAAGATTGCTAGGAGAAGCAAAAATTTTCAGCTAATTCCAGCATATGTAAGTATAAAAGGAGGAAGCTATTAAAAGAAAAGTCAAAGAAGCAACACATTATATAACACCCCACTCTCGCAATGACTTGAACCCGACATCGTGGGTGATGTTCGAGTCCGTGCCCCACGAGGATAGCATGCTAAAGCACTCAATCAGTCAGAAATTGGTATAATTTTCTTTTAAAATCACAAACACAATATGTAGAAATCGATACTCAAATTGGGCCACATTCATTCATAAACATTGTCAATTAACACAAAACCATCAACAAAATTTTCAATAGCCATTGGGCCCCTTTCACAATTACAAAACACTCGAATCATTTCGGAATACAAATTTGTACAAAAAGTTGCGGAAGATACAGTTCAATACAAAATAGAGAAATGCAATGCAGACGCGAACTGATCCCGACCTCTATCCTTCACTCACCTACAGTAGGTATACTCCCGTTTTCCTAACGGGGTATTCTTCTGAGTCCTGAAAAATATTTGCAAATTTTAGGTGAGTTTTGCGAACTCAATGAGTGACCATCATCAATGGCTCACGCAGTCACATAACACATAATTCACACATCTCACTTTATTTCACATTCAATACACTTAATCATTCATATTATGCATATGCAATGCACATGAGACTTATTTTCCATTTGTTACTTTGTTATGACCGAGTACCTAAACTATTCCATATAGGGCTCATTGATAACTGTCCCATATAGGGCTCATTAATAACTGTCCCATATAGAGCTCATTAAACGTTGAGCCTGAGGTTCTGAATCACTTTTGAGCTCGAGGCTCATTTTCACTCGTTGAGCTTTAAGCTCTAATCATTGGCTACTCTGGTCATAACTGCCATTATATTTCATACATTCATGCAATGGAATGCATCACTCACCTACGCATATCCCATTCAATCACTTTCTCACATCTTCGGACCTTAGTCCGGCATTCAACGTTAGAGTTGAGATTTCACGCTTTGATTCATATGTAAATACACATTCATAACATATTTAACAATCACAGTAAGTACACATAGTTTATCCAATTCACATTCAGGTAACACTTCAATATCCAAATCAACATTAAAATCATTGGACCTCCTGTCCGGAAACTAACACAGTTAATCACATTCAGTAGTCAATTTATACAAAATGAAACAAAGCAAACAATGAAGTGAGACCATCTCGGTCTACTCACAGTACGCTCCAAAATAGCAGTTGCTTCCAAATTCTGGATACGCCTGTATGCAAACGTTTAACTTGCACATCACAATTTATGCAATACACAATTCACACCCGTTCTAAAACTCATTTATACCTAAATGGTTATATGGGCTATGTACATTGC
>JANKOD010000192.1:22238516-22249388 GCA_026284645.1 Erythroxylum acuminatum
ATAATTAGAATCAGATAAATTAAAACTCCTTTTAATTTATCTTTAATTCTCTAATTAAACAATTTATAATCATAGATCATGATTGACGTCTAGCAACATGTCATGACCACTTAAATATTAGGAATGTCAAAGTAGTTTGACTTAACCCGTCTATGCATGATTATCTTGTATAAATTAATCCTTTCGTCTCCTAATGTTCCAATGGTATTTTTTCTTCTTACTAAAATGCCCTATTGATTAGTCGATTTATAGCTCTTGGCTAATTAGTGGTTCACCAATCGGCATACGGTACGTACATTCGTTGGTCATGTGCCTCACTACTCATTATGTTTTTATATATACATTGGATTAGGCTATCATTAACCAATTACCAAAAATACTTTGAATTTTCTTTAAATTTCAAAACATATTTCTCTTAGCTTTCTTTTGAAGAATATTTCTCTTAGTTATATATGAAAAAAATTTCTGCATTTATATCATACATGTAAATGATCATATGATGCTTGAACCTTTAAGTCATTAAAATGACAAGATAATGTTGTAAAAAGATTATAATAATTTATTACACATGAGATGACTTCATTCTTCTACGTTTTTTGTCTTCTTCTTAAATTATCTTGACTGAATCATCGTTTAAATTTTCATGCTTAAAATTGAACACTCATACGATGCTTTAGGTAATGGCTCATCCTTGTCCTCACGCACATACTTTGGCTTTATAACACTTATGATGGCAATAGTGATGCACTTTCGTAAATGAAATTGATTTTATGCCTATGCATAAATTAGTTTAGTATGAGACACCGACTCGTGTACCTGAAAAAGCGGGAACCACCACTCCTCTCCGTCGTCCACCACCATTATAAGCGCCTTTCCCTCCGCCGCCATCTTTCTTAATATTAGTGATTCCTAATCCTAATCCTATCCTCCTAAGCTCAACCACTCGTTCCTTGTCGTGGGAACCGTTCACTTCGCTTCTTTGCAAGTAAAAACCACTTGTTATTAGAGAAAGAAAAACTAACCGAACCGAACTTCTAGAGACAAGAAGCGGTTAAGGATTGGTGTGCCAGTTTTGTCCGCTGTCTGAATCAAACCCCATCTTTTTATTTCCTTTCCTTTTCTCCTTGTTTTCTCTACATAACTACTTGCATATCCATACAAAAGTCCCTCGCCTTTCCACTAAGTTTCAATAAGACCATATTTAATCCTTCCATTTTCGATCTCCTTAACGTTTATATTCACTAGGAAGGCACTTTAGGACCTACCAGGGACCGATTGCCACAGCAAGCTCTCTTCTTTGTGTTATTTGTTTTTGGGTTAGATCTACCATATATCTTTTGGTTATATCGTTTGTTAGTAGTATATATAGAAATGGAACAGAAGCATATATTGATGTCGGCGTTGGGAGTGGGAGTTGGGGTAGGGTTGGGGTTGGCGTCGGGACAAACGATGAGCAAATGGGCTGGCGGTGGTAACACTTCGGTTTCCGACGTGGGAGTTACGGCTGAGAAAATGGAGAGGGAAATATTAAGGCAAGTTATTGATGGAAGAGAAAGCGGCGTCACCTTTGACCAATTTCCCTACTACCTCAGGTTTCCGTTTCTCTTTACGTATCCTTGTTATATTCTTGGCTTTGATTTACATTTTAAAAAAGTTTAATACTTGGTTAGTTTTTGTCATTTCTTTCGAAAACTTGTATTGCCTTACGATAATATATGACGATCACTTCTAATGATTAAGTAGATCATTTTTGGGAGGTTATATTGCATATGGAATAAGACGTCCGATTCATTAGACAAACTTGTTTTGTGGTATTGTATTTGAGAGTATAATAATATAATAGTTCTTGTTACTTTTTAGAAATTTTGGATTTGCAACGGTTTTCGTTTGTTTCCCGTAATCATGAAGAGCCATAACTGGTCATGGCTTACACTTTAGTCTCAGAAAAGTTGTTTTGATTAACACAACAGTCGATGGTAGAGCCCTATCCCTATCTAGAGTAGTCCTTTACGTTTGGCATGGATTGTCCTACTTCCGACCAAGGCCTAGAGGGCGATGAACATTTGGCACCATTTGGTGGTAGTTCAATAGAAGTAGTACCAGATAGAGAGCAACTATATATTCCAGAGCAAACCGAATTTCAACTCATTTTACCCCAAATTTTAGATATTATTTGCTAGAATGCAATGCATAGTTTTGTTTTAAAGAACCCAAAAACAGAAATTACTAAGATCAATCCAAAATATTTAAAAGAAGAAAATAATAAAATATATGGAGTTTATTGGAGAATTATATATCTTCTGTTCCTTTATTTTTAGCTAATATTAATTAACTAAAAAAAGTTTAGTGACTAATTATTGATAGTAATTAGTTTCATAAATAATAAAAAATATTATTATAATAAAATAAAATTTTTACTACTTTGAATCAACTTTTGCTATTGGGTTGACAGTGAGCAAACGAGAGCCTTATTGACAAGTGCTGGCTATGTCCACTTGAAGCATGCTGAAGTATCTAAGCACATAAGGAACCTTGGACCTGCAAGTCGGACTATACTGCTCTCAGGACCTGCAGGTTGGTTATCTATAATCAACAATATAATTAACCACCTTCATTCATAGTTATACACGTCTCCACATATTTTATCACCTATGACTACCAAATTTCATTTTTCAAATCCATGAAGAACTATACCAGCAAATGCTTGCCAAGGCCTTAGCGCATTACTTTGAAGCAAAACTACTGCTGTTAGATGTAACTGATTTTTCTCTAAAGGTAAGCTTCTGCAACTACTCGTTCTCTAGATGTTTGTTTTCCATATATGTAGCATTGTTAAGAAAATAAGTAATGGAGCTGCTTCGTGACAGGTTCAAAACAAGTATGGTTGTTCGAACAAGGAATCAGTAAGCTTGTCATTATATGACCAAGTTCTCGCACTTTTCTGTCATGTTGTAGAGAGAAATAAGGGATGAAAATTAGGAATGGTTCAATTTGCATCTTCTCATATTTTTAAAATCATTTCATTTATACAGTTTTTCAAAAGGTCCCCTTCCGAGTCGACGCTAGAACGGTTGTCAGGCTTCCTTGGATCATTATCTATCCTACCGCAGAAGGAGGAAAACAAGAGTACGATACATGAGTTATTCTTTCTCGTTTTACTGAAGACTTCTCAATTTTGTTTACGATTTATGGATTCAAAAGTCTGTATTCCTGTGCCTTTTAGTTTTGGGGTTCTGGCTTGTGGGCTGAAGCGCTTTTACAGTTTAATTCTCAAAGATCCTCTCGTAGGCCTAAAACAGCTATTTGATGTTAATTATTTCTATTCAGTAGACTACTTTTGGAAAGTGATTGCAATGCCCTTTTATTGTTGTCTGCAGATAGTACTAGGATGAATAGTTTTGTAATTTACTCTGCATTTATACCTTAGCTGAGGCTCTGAACAATTTGATTTTTTCCAGGGACATTGCGGAGGCAACACAGTGGTGTGGATATCTCATTCCTGGGGTAGCTCTCTGATTGAAGCCTTGGAAAGCTGTAACTACTTTAACATCTTGTTTCTGATGTGGTCTTGTTCTATGGCTTTAGGCGAGCAGAATGTTCTTCAGATCCTCCAAAGCTACGAAGGAATGCTTCTGCTGCAGCTAACATAAGCAATCTAGATACCCAACCCACTACCTCTAATACAGGTTTTCCCTCAAGAATTTTCCGGGTGTAAATATATATTGTGATATATGGTTGATTATGTTTGCTTTTACGTAGACAGAAATGTGCATAATGATGTGATTTATCCCCAAATACAGAAGGTCAATATGTGTATGCGTTAGGTTGTAAACATATGAACATAGTATAGCGGCCTTTGTTGGGTTGGAAAACCAAAGAGAAAAAGATGTCACTTCTCCTTCTTCTCATTCATGTATATTAGTTTGCGGACATGTTAATTGACACCGTCATCTTCCTTCTGAAGCTACTTTGAAGCGTACAAGCAGCTGGTCTTTTAATGAGAAGCTTTTTATACAATCTCTTTACAAGGTATTGCCACCCTTGGAATAAAGAGTACATGATGAATATTAGTCTTTGATTTGTTAGAAAAAAAGAGGTAATTTTATTTCCATTGCAATGCAGGCTCTGGTTTATGTGTCTAAAACCAGTCCCATTGTACTATACCTTAGGGATGTCGAGAAGCTATTGTTTAGATCGCAGAGGACATATACATTATTCCAGAAGATGGTAATAAAACTATCAGGAGCAGTGCTAATCCTTGGCTCAAGAATTGTAGATCTAGGTAATGATAAGGGAGAAGTGGATGAGAGGCTCACAGCTCTTTTCCCTTACAACATTGAAATCAAGCCTCCTGAAGATGAAAGCCAGCATGTCAGCTGGAAGGCTCAACTGGAGGAGGATATGAAGATGATCCAAGTTCAGGATAACAGGAACCATATCATGGAAGTACTTTGCTCTAATGATCTTGAATGTGATGATCTGGATTCAATTTGTTTTGCAGATACCATGGTTCTCAGTAACTACATAGAAGAGATTGTAGTGTCTGCAATTTCTTATCATTTAATGAACAATAAGGATCCCGTGTACAGAAATGGGAAACTTCTAATATCCTCCAAGAGGTAATCACAATCCTAGACTTGTGTTCCCACTTGTGTTCCCTTAAACTCACATTTGCCAATTCTTACCGTGTTACTTGCGAAACAGTTTGTCCCATGGGTTGGGTATATTCCAGGAAGGCAAAACTGCTAACAAGGAACGACTAAAGTTGGAGCCACAAGCTGGAAGAACACAGGTTTGATAATGTTTAATGAGTTCAAACTCAAAACATTGAAGAGATGAGTTATTGCTGCATTAATAGGTCTGTTTGTACCTTTTCTAATGATTATAGCAAGGGGGAGAGGAAGGCATAATCGCTGCAAAACCAGAGACGAAAGGTGACATTGTGAATCCTGAGAACAAAAGTGAAGCAGAGAAGTCAGAATCGGGGGTGAAAACAGATGGAGACAATTCTTTACCACCAGCACCAAAAGTTGTACGTCCTTCTATGCTTTTAACATGAAATATTTTACATTAAGAACTTGCCTATGCATGAACTTACAATATGTTTCCTCTTGAATATGTCTACTGTGAAAACGGGTAATATAATATAATATCAGGAAGTTCCTCCTGACAATGAATTCGAGAAGCGTATAAGGCCAGAGGTGATACCAGCGGATGATATCAATGTGACTTTCGGTGATATTGGAGCCTTGGAAGAAATCAAGGAGTCACTTCAGGAATTAGTAATGCTTCCTCTGCGAAGACCAGATCTATTCAAAGGAGGGCTACTCAAACCTTGTAGGGGAATATTGTTGTTTGGGCCTCCTGGCACTGGGAAGACAATGATGGCGAAGGCTATTGCCAAGGAGGCTGGAGCGAGCTTCATTAACGTTTCAATGTCTACTATCACTTCCAAATGGTTTGGCGAAGATGAGAAAAATGTTCGAGCTTTGTTCACGTTAGCAGCCAAAGTTTCTCCAACTATCATCTTTGTAGATGAGGTTGATAGCATGCTCGGACAGCGAACTAGAGTTGGGGAGCATGAAGCCATGCGGAAGATAAAGAACGAGTTCATGACTCATTGGGACGGGCTCATGACAAAACAAGGCGAGCGTATCCTTGTTCTTGCCGCAACCAACAGACCATTTGATCTTGATGAAGCCATTATTAGGCGTTTCGAGCGCAGGTAAATATTAACTTGGATTCTTTCCAAGTTAAATTCCTATATGTAAAAGTACTGAAATTTTGGTGTCATCTGCAGAATTATGGTGGGACTTCCATCGGTAGAGAATAGAGAGATGATCTTCAAGACTTTGTTGTCAAAAGAAAAGGTGGAGGAAGGATTAGACTTTAAGGAGCTAGCCACGATGACAGAGGGCTACACGGGAAGTGATCTTAAGGTCTGCGCCGCCTCCTGTTACATTTGATCTTTATAATGGATCCTTATAACTCTTTTTTTTTAATTATTATTTCACAGAATCTTTGCACCACAGCCGCTTACAGGCCTGTTAGAGAGTTGATACAACAAGAGAGATTAAAGGATTTGGTTAGCGACATTGTTCTAGCTTTAACAATCTACTTATCCTTATTCTATATATGAAAAGGCATGATAAGAGTAAATTTCACCTTCAGGAGAAAAAGGAAAGAGCTGCTGAAGCACAAAAGTCAGGGGAACCCGCAGATACTGCAGGGAACAACAACAAAGAAGAAAGAGTAATCACTCTCAGGCCATTAAATATTGAAGACTTCAGACTGGCGAAGAATCAGGTTAGAGTTAGCAAACTATGCAATAATGATATATATATATGGTTGGTTGGGCATGTTTAATCTAAAAGAAAGGGAAATATACGCAGGTGGCTGCCAGCTTCGCAGCAGAAGGATCTATAATGAGCGAACTGAAGCAATGGAATGATTTGTACGGGGAAGGGGGTTCAAGGAAAAAAGAGCAGCTTTCTTACTTCTTATGAGACCCTGTTACTGTTAGACACGAGACAAAACCCACCCTGAAACTGCTTATAGCTGCTTTCCTTGAACTAGCAAGAATTCCCATAATCTCTTGGATGCACTGAAAATAGTAAGATGAAAACCTTTCCTTGGGGATATCATTCAATTGTTGTACTTAGGGGTTTCATTTGATAGCGGATGCCACCGAACTCTTGCCCCTCCAACACATACATACTAAAATAAGAAGCCTAAAAACAACTTATTCCAATATCCCTCTTCCTATTATTTAAGTGAGATTATCTGCTTTCCTTAATGCTTCCTCAATTCTTATATCTATGTATCGCTTCTTATAAATCATTCTTGTTGGTTTTATCCAATCCATATATTATAATTTGAGAGTGACCTGGCTCATTAGTACGCTTAAAGCAATAATCCTGAGGCTAACTCGTCTTACAATAAGGAACGAGAAAAGTGTTGTCAAGGTGTGCTGTGTCTACAGTCAACTTCATTCCTATGTTGATGATAACTATAAATTATACATAGTAGTTAGGCGGCCTTTTCAATTCTATTGTTTTGTTGCGATTTTTAATTTTTGTTTTAATTTTGTTTTTTAATTAAAAAACAAAAACCTATTGAGTTAAGATTTCTAATATAAAACTGAAAATAAAAACCTATTTGGTTAAGATTTGTAATAAAAATTTGAAAATAAAAACATGTTTGGTTTTATCTTCCTATTTCTATTTTTGTAACTATACTCTTATATTAATAATTTCTAATATAATATATTGTATTTTTTAATTAATTAATTCTTAAATTAATTAACTGTATTTTTAAATTAATTAAAATATTTTTTAAATTTTATTAATGTAAAGATTTATACAAAATTTAAAAAAATAATTAATTGTATTTTTAAATTAATTAAAATATTAATGAATTGTATTTTTAAATTTTTTAAATTTTATTAATATAAAGGTTTATACAAAATTAAAAAAATTAAAAATTAAATTAAAAATTTTAAAAATTAGCACTAAATTAAAAAAATATTTAAAAAATCAAACACCGATATAAAAACCGCAACTCCACGCACACACCTCAAACCGAAAGTCTTCCCAATCCTATTTCAACGTCACCAATTTCCATTAAAACTAAAACTTATTTTTTACGGGAACATATCACCTGTTCCACAATTGCTGTGCCAGTGCTGTTCCATTGTATCTGATCCATACATTTATATGGGACCCATAAAAATATATGGATCAGATGTAATAGAACAGCATTGGCACAGCAATTACGGAACAGGTGATTTCATTTGATTTTTTACTACTCAACACAAGACCCCCATTGCCAGTGCTTGACATTGAAGAAACAATTGCCCTTTGAATTATTGGGATTTTTGTTTCTTTTTGGTTAGGTTAAAAGATGCATATCAGATCTTCCACCAGTACTAGTTCATCGACTTCACCAACTTCCCGTCTTTGCCATGACAACTTCACAGACTTACCTACACCAGATTTTACTTCCCTCCTCTCTGATGAGGTTCTGCTACTGGTTTTCTTAAAGATTCTGACATCTCTTTCAATCTCTAGCCTTCGTTGCTACCGTCAAAGCTGCCTCATCTATGTGTGGCGGACAGAGTCAGAGCTTGGGTTTTGTAAAAATTTGCTGGATGTTGTGTTAGGTACGGAGTTATACTAAAGAAGATAATAGAGATAGAAAATAGGAATAGTTGTTTTTCTCTCGAAGAAAACATGTTGTCAAAATTTAGAGAACTCATATTTTCTTATTTCTATAAAATCGTTGTGGTTTTTTTATTTTTAGAAATAAAAAATCGCAACAAAGTTAGAAAAATAAAAAATCGCAACAGAGTTAGAAAAATAGAGAACTGTTTTTCTTTTTACAAAAATGACAATAAAAAACGAAAACAAACAGCCCCAAATAATTCAAGTTGCAATAATTTTAAATCACGGAAATTGGTTAAAACTTTAGCATTCTCCATCAATGTTATGAATACCGTACCGGATTCGGTATCGGATTAAGTTTTAGTACAGTACTGTATTGGTACAGGCAGTACCGGATATCACTTCGGGTAATTTTTTAAATTTATGAAATAGTCCCTAAAATTTTACAATTTTAAAAATTTTGATTATCAATTTTACAATTTCACATTTAATTATCAATTATACATTTGATTATCAATTTCACATTTAGGTTTAAATGTTGATCAACTTCCAATTTTAATAATCAAGTGATCAACGTTGTTAAGCCTCGCACAATACAAACATATCACCACCCGACCGCCACCCCACCCTATTTTATAATTCCATTTACAAATTCAATTTCATTTTTCATATCAGAAATGACAAAATTACAAAACCCAAATCAATAGCTCACGGTATTCAACTTCAACAATTCCATAATCCATTTCAAAATCAAACCAATTCACAAATTCACATACACACAAATCCAATATTGTGAGCAATTCCATCTCAAAATTAAACCAATTCACATTCATACAAATCTAATACCGTGAGATAAGCATGAAATTCATCATCTACCGAAAACATCCAACTCCTAAATTCATCATCCAACAATGACAAAATGCAATTCCAATTCCAATCCAAGTTCCAATACAATAAAATTTGTAATTAACCAGCAATAATTTTGGTTCAGCCTGATCTTGCTGAGGTTGAACGTCGTTGTTTGGATCCATGACTTGTACAACTCTGGCTATGGAATATCTGCAAAACAGATAACGGCGGGCCGGGAGTTGATTCCCGGGAGGCCACTCCGACGCTCAAGTCAGTCTTTTTGAAGATGTTTGGCTGCTGAGAGTAAAGGAAAAATAACTAGGTTGTAATCTCGTACCTGTATCATGGTAGAAATAGTACCTTATATATGCTGTGGATGCTAGGTTTAGGTCTTTACGTGAGTCGTTGTGTTTGCATGGGAGTCTAACACCTGACGGGGCGAACGGGCCGTGGACGTGTAGAGATGGGCCTGGGCCTAGAACAGCCGACCTAACCATAAGCCCCCTACTCCTCGAGCCTGAGCCAAGGGAAGGGTCGAAGGAGTATATAAGTAGGAAGCAGCGTGTTAAGCCCGATCAATTGATTATGACGTGATGCGACCGACCGAGCAGGCATAATGCCTCGACGGACCGGTCGAAGAAATGATGGAAACAACCGATCGGCTGTAACGATATGGCTAGTCGATCGAACATAATGGCAAGGTCAGTCGGGCGTGTGTAATAGCGAGACCGATAGGCCGGGTGGTTAGACTTAAATAGAGCTCTAGGCGTGATCATTACTGACGGTTCGTGTTATCTGACAGGTTGTCATGCACGTCTTTCTGGCTACTGTACAGTTATCGAGTGCGTCCTTTTAACTTCCGTACGGCCGTCAGGCGTGTCCTTTCAATTAGCGTGCCGTTATAGTTTTCGAACAATCCTAATTTACTTCGGCTCAGATTCTGCCGCGTGTCCGCGATGGTTTGGATTTTTACCACGCGTCAAGCATTGGTTGGGGTGTCCGTTCCGCCGATCTTCTATAAATACTCAGGATTGACAAACTATAAACTTTCTTCACGCTTATTTCGTTCTCCAATTTCCATTCTGTTTTCCCTCGCGCCTTCTTGCTTTTGCTTTCAGTTTCCGGAGTTTTCTTTCCGCTGTCTTCAAATTTTCGACTTCCATTACCAAACTAGGTACGTCCCTTCTCCAATCTTTTCCCCTCAAATTTTTTTTCCTTAGTGATGTCGTCAGTTAGTCCTAGAGAGGGAGCTGGTCCCAGGGAGGAAACCGCCGAAAGGGCTTCCCAAGCTGCTGGGTCGCTAGCAGCAGCGGCGGAAATAGTAGAAGTGCCGGAGGCCGGCGGGAATGAGGGGGCGAGTACCCGGAAAGACGGGCAGCTTGTCGAAAGTCCTCCGAACGATCCATCCACAATGACTGCGGTAGATTTAAATCAATCAGTTATCAAGAACGCCATCCCTGCGGCGTGGGGACCCCGATTGGCCACCGCGGGTGAACGGATTCATAGCAGTTCAGGAGGGTACTTTGCTGTTTCAGACAGCTTTTTCTCAGTTGGTGGTGCGAGGCTCCCCTATGCTCCTATTATTGACGAGGTGTGTTGTGCCTTCCAACTAAGGCCGAGCCAGATTCCTCCGAACGGTTGGCGATTCATTAATGGTTTGGCGCTGCTGTGTCATCAGTTCGGGTGCCCCCTGTTGGACCCCACACCCCACCCGTAGGTGTTTGCAGGTTATACTACGGCGTGTGTTTGGGGGTTATACCCCGGCGTGTGTTTGCGGGTTATATCGCGGCATCCAACACAAATCAGTATTGTCCTCTTTGGTCATGGGTGGAATCCACGATTCGAACCCATGACCTCAAGG
>JANKOD010000192.1:22282381-22294668 GCA_026284645.1 Erythroxylum acuminatum
ATGATTATGGGATATGAATTATGATTGTATATGAATATGATTGGTTTGGGTTTTGGATTGAATTATGAAATTGTATACTGATTTGAGATATGATTGTGACTTGGATATGGATGAATGCGATAGGGATTCCGGACAGGAGGTTCGATGCTTCTGATTATGGATTGAGACTTATTGAAGTGTTTTAGGTATAGAATTGTGTTTGTTTATGCTGGGATTCTGGACAGGAGGTCCGATGAATTGTGTGGATTGGTTTAGTACATAGAAGTGAGTTTAAAATGATTTGCAGGTTTTTGGGATTTTTAAAATACAGCCGTTATGTTGCCTAATTTTGTTAAATTGTGTGTGGCTAGATTGTGTATAAATCATGTGTGAGAATTTATGGCAAATGAAATGGTAAGAGTCATAAATTTGTTGTGATAATGATGGAATAAGAAGAATCTTAGGATTTGAGATTTTGATTTGATTGAGGATGAATTTCCAATTGGGAAATTGTTTTGCTTTGTATGAGTTTGAATAAAGATGAAAGAATGGAAAAAAATTTATACCGATTCGGATTAGTTTAAACCGAGTGTGTCTTATAGTTTCCAACGCCATGTTTTCTTTCGATAAAATTTTCGTTCTCAGATGTCGGAATTTTGACTTAAGTTTGTTTTGCAATCGGAAGATTTTTCTAAATTTGTTTCTGCTTTATGACTTCCGATTCGTTTTGATTATTCGTTTTCGCTTTGGGCCTTCCCGTTTTTGCTTTGGGCTTTCGTTTATGTTTTTTCGTTCGTTTCCGTTTTGATTTTCCGGTTGGGTTTCGGTTCCGAGATCGGGTCCCAACAGTGATCGCGAGCGCTCGCGCGCATGGTGACGCCATTTGCAAGTTTTTTTGGTTTTATTTTTATTTTCTGGTTTTTCTTTTTCCAAATTCAACCTCCTCTCACTCTTTTGCTTGTAACTTTTTCGTTTGACCTCCGATTTATTTGATTTTTGAAGCATTGGTTTTCAAAAAAAATCTACCTTTTTATGCAAACTCTAGAGCCTTTGGGATTAAGTTGAAATTTACGGATTAAATCAAAGTGAAGCAATTGGATGGAAATTTTGGTCATACTTCCGTATTTTGATGAATTCTTAAGCTAGAGAAATCCGATTGAGGTGATTTTTGACTTTAATTAATATAGAGACATGAAATTTCATTTTAGCTTAAGAATCGGATTTTAATTTTGGGCCCTAAGAAAATCAATTTTATTGAGGGAAATTAGGGTGTATTTTTCAAGATCCGTTCAGGAGTAGGTGAATTAAGTTCGTTTTTGAGTTTTGACCTGGTGGGGAATTCCTCCCTCGTGGGATACGTGTTCAGATGTCACGTAGGACGTCGAACACGTGACTCACCAGGGTGGGGTTCCAACACTCTATCTCGTCTTTTCTTCTTTTAATCTTCTTCTTCTTGATACATGAAGACAATAAAGTATGAACATTGGGAAGATGACTCAATAAGTAGGATTCTGGTCAATTTAGCTACTTCACTTTCGAAATGTACCTAAAATCAAATACGAGCTAAAGTGAGTGTCCTAAGCATTTTAAGCAATAATCACTAAGTGTAATGGATTAAATGTGTCAACATTTAAGTACATGTCAAGAAAGTCCTCCATTATGGCCTCCAAATTGAGTAATTTGGTAACATTAACTTGACCATAGAGCTATTTTTACGTTCCATTATGATGGCTCTGATACCACTTGTTGGGAGACAAATATATATATTTCTAAAAGATCAACTAAATATTAATGACAAGAAAGAACTCTTCAAATTGTAGCAGCAGAAAAGTATGAGAATAAGAAACTAAATGATGAAACGAATACCAAGATTTAACGCTAAAAACCTTCCAATGTAGGGAGAAAAAGCACAGGACAAACCGACAAATAAATCCACTAAACTCAATAAGGATTTACAAGAAAAGTTGATCTCTCACCACTAAAATAACAAATTGTCTCATAAAGTTTCAGGATTGAATCTAAAGTTAATATTACAATCAACAATTACTCAAACCAATCCCTAAACAATCAAACAAAGATGAGAATACAATAATCTTTACCTTCTTTATGTTTTTCTTCACTTTTGAATGTTGTGGTTGTACTCTCTAGAAAAACTCTCGTCTTTTTCTATTTTATATCAAAAAATAAAATTTTATGTAAGTGAACATGTATCTTTCAAGCACCGCCTTTTATGTATCTTTAAATATTTACAGAAACTTACATAGTTAATCTACACAGTCGTCTATGTCAAGACATGAATCTTAAAATTGTCTAACCATAGTTGGCGATGTTTTTTAAGCTTCTTTTAAGGTGATCTATAATGTTAAAGTTCTTCCCTGCAAAGAATATTTTTATACCAGAATCTAAATTCGATCTTTCAATAAAGAACCAACTTTGTACTTTTCATTCTACATCCATTCAAAGTAGGACATTAATAAGTTGAACCTCCCTAATTCAAAAGATAAATTACGTGAACCTAATTTTGTCTTTATCTATTTGAGACATTTTCAAACTCTAAAGATAATTAATAATATTCTATAATTTGAGCTCATACTCCTCCATCGACACTTGTGGTCGATATTTACGTTCCTTCTTTACGAATTCATTGTCAAATATATATATAGAAACTAATTAGTTGTTTACTAGTATATTTAGATAAATTTTGTTTGGTGGTTGAGGCTAATCGGATTTGCTATTATTGAACAACCAAACTTTTTATTTAAGTGAAGGAGCCATAGAGGAAGATCACCGAAGAAAGCCATTTGCAATCATTGGACAATCTCTGGGATTTTCAGGTTTTTTAAACTTGAAGATGCCAGGGAAAGCACTACACGCCATTTTCTTACTCTCATGTCTTCTATATTGTGTTCCTGGTAATGCCTTGCCTCTGTCAACGAACAGCAGATGGATTGTGGATGCGAAAACGGGAGAACGTGTTAAGCTGCACTGCGTAAATTGGCCTTCCCATGTGGGAGCTATGTTGGCTGAGGGTCTCCACAAGAAGCCTTTGGACTACATTTTATCCCAGGTGGTGGATAACCAATTCAACTGCGTCCGCTTTACGTGGGCAACTTACATGTTCACTCGTCCAGAGATGGGAAATCTCAAAGTCCAACAATCTTTTGACATGCTGAACCTTTCAGATGTAAAAGAAGGAGTGGCCAAGAACAACCCTTCTCTAATGAACAAGACACTTCTGGAAGCTTTTGATACTATAGTTGATGCAATGGGTCAAAAGGGCCTGTTAGTCTTGCTTGATAACCATGTGAGCATGCCGATTTGGTGTTGTAGTGACAATGATGGCAATGGCTTCTTCGGTGACACGTACTTTGAGGCCCAAGAATGGATTAATAGTTTAATTACTGTAGCTCAACGCTACAAGGGCAAATCTCAGGTGTGTTAAAAATTTTCATTTCAATATGTTGCTTATTGGCATCTCTTTTGATAAACGTCTTTCTTTAGGACTAACCTTAATGTTTTTCAACGGTTTGAAAAAGAATATGTAATGTTATTTATTAGGGCTTACTTTTGTTACAGGTAATTGGGATAGGTACGCGAAATGAGATGCGTGGTCCTCATCAGAATGAAACCCTTTGGTACAAATACATCACCGAAGCTGCAAATAAGATTCATGAGGTCAATCCAGATGTGCTAGTAGTGGCCTCAGGCCTAAACTATGCCACAGATCTCAGTTTCTTGAAGGCAAAGCCCTTGGGGTTCAACTTAGATAACAAGTTGGTCTTAGAGGCGCATTCTTATGCATGGAGTACAGGCGATGGAAATAGCTGGCTAAACCAACCACTGAATGAGGTTTGTGCTCAGAAAATCCAACTCATAGATGGAAAGTTTGGATTTTTAAACAATGGAGAGAATGCAGTTCCTCTATTTATCGGTGAATTTGGCGTCAACCAGCAAAATGTGAGCTCTTTGGAAGACTACTACTTGAGCTGCTTGTTGGCATATATTACCGAGAAGGATTTGGACTGGAGTTTGTGGGGGTTGCAGGGAGACTACTATTTTAGGGATAACAAAACTTATCACGAGGAAACATTCGGTCTGTTGGATGTTAACTGGAATCTACTAAGAAACCCTAAACTACAAGAGAGGTTAAGGCTTGTGAAAACCGAACTTCAAGGTTTGCCTACATTCTCATTGCAAATAGTATACTTATTTTAGTATTGCATTATTCTAGATATATAAAATGAAACACCTTCTTATGAATGCAGTGCCAAGTACAAATTCTTCTTCATCCTACGTGATTTATCATCCACAAACTGGTAGCTGTGTTCAAACAAATGATAAAAATGAGTTTTATGCCAGCGAATGCCGGAATTTTAGCCGATGGACTCACGATAAAGATGATTCTCCGATAAAGTTGGTTGGTGTTAATTTGTGCCTTCAAGTGACGGGTGAGGGACTTGCACCAATTCTGTCAACTACCTGTTCCGGACCACAAAGCACTTGGAGATCTGTTTCCAGCTCTAAGCTTCACTTGGCTGCCAAAAATCAAAATGGAGAAGATCTATGCTTAGAGCTCGACTCATCTAATCCTACCAAGATTGTAACTAACAAGTGCATTTGTGTTGCGGGGGATCCTAATTGCAAAGAAAACCCAACAAGCCAGTGGTTCAAGTTGGCTTCAGTAAATGTGAACTAGAAAGGGTTCTTTTCTAGAAATTCTATGGGTAGTTGTCTATAGAAGGCTGATCATCTTCAAAGAATTCTGTCCTGTCCAAATTAATGTTGGGAAATCAAAATGTACGTGATCATATTATGTTCGCCAGTAAAACAACAATATTTTTCGTAATTTCTTTAAAATTAAAATCTCTTTAATTCTATAATAGAATTAATCCACAAATATTATAAATATGAAACATAAATCATAATTTATCATAAAGTTTACTTTTTTTTATTAACCCTTTCACGAGACAGATTTATAAAATATATTGCTTGAAATTATTGTAATTCACAAGTTCTCTTGAAGAACCAACACAAGTTTATATTAAAGTTTAGACCTTTTAATAATTAAATGGAATTATAATTAGAATTTAAATACTAATTAGGTCCCAATAAAATCTAATATCTAATATTGGTCCTTATTAATTAAATATATTTGACTCTAAAATTCTCAAACTTTAGTATTAAGTCTAACTTGATTAAATCGTCTTTTTCTTTTAAATTGTTCTTTGTATTTGTCTCATTAAATTCCTAATTATGTTGAAAATGAATTTAAATTATAATCTTAATTAAATTATATTTAAGATCAGATAATTAAATTTCTCTAATTTATCCTTAATTTTTAACCGAAATAATTTATATCCATTAATTAAGGTTAGTGTCTAGCAATACATCATAGTCACCTATATATTATGAATATAAATTTTTTTTTGACTAATATCTTAGTGCATAAATTTTCTATTAAGCCCAATCATATTATTTCTTTAGCTCTAATAAGTGGTATTCTAATGACATTTGAAAATTATTTTCAAAGTATCATTTCATCTAATCAAGAATTTCGTAAATTGATACTTATAGAGAGCAATAAAGTATTCCTCCTAATTATTTTAGGTAATTAATACTCTATTGATCACTCAACTACCTTTATATATTCATGCCATATAACTACTAAGCAAGTTATTTTTTATAAGGATTATGTTAAAATATAACAATCCTTATATGAGACACTTTGAAGGACTAGATAAAAGATTACTTATACAATCATTATAATGCATATTTTCACACACACATACACTCTCACATACACACAAACATAAGTAATGTTTCACATAGAATTCTAATAATGGGTCAATTTAATAATCTTATTTTCTAGTAAGCACCTACACATTTCTTTAAATATATCCATTATTTAGTTTATAAGATTGACTGCTTTCACTGTAAGGAAAAAAATAACATGTACTATTTTTCTGTTTTTATCAATATCTAGTCTTATAGAGCAACTACTAGGAACAATATAGAGATAGTATCTAGATATAAAATAAATCTTATAATTATGATCTCGTCATAATTTCATTTGCTAAGTATATTTATCCCATAGACTTATAAGTTACTTAACTAAAAAATATGCATAAAATAAAGATTAATTAATTATGTTACAAATATGTAACTAACCAATTTACTGTAAGGAATAAACCAATAAATTTTCACGTATACTAAGATAATTACTTAAGTATCATATATCATATCTCTATGTGATGATCATGTTACTATTGGGACATTAATTTAGTTAGAGAATTCCACAAAATTCTCTTTAGAGAGAACTTGCTTAAACCTTATAACCTACTTATCAATTATCTTTATAATTAAGAGGAATTGCCAAGATTTATCTTAGATCCTTAATATGAGTAATGACTCTAATGTTCTCTAGTATATTGTTTTTTTTTAATAATACGTGGAACTATGCCAAGTTCATCAAAGATCTTCTTGATCTAAATAGCCACTTTTACTAAATAATAATGTATTATAGCTTGATTAGTGATTGACGATGCATTAGAAACTTTCAAACTCAAATAATATCATTTAAAGTAAAATATTCCCTAACTAATTATTACTTTTGTTCTTTTCAAACTAAAGTTCAAATTTATATGAATTTAAACTCAAATTTGAACTCATACGTAAAATAATGAATATTTTTAATACTTTATAAGTATAAGATATTGCAAATGCTAAATATCTTTAGTACATTTTCTATATGCTTAGACTAGAATAAGTCAATAAACTGAATATATATATATGTAGATCATTATTCCTAGAATATAAGTTATTATCTTTTCATATCCAATTAAGAGTTGTTTTTGAATTATCTTATTTTTATTAATTGAAAAATATAAGGTGTTCCTTGTAAATAGATGTCATTACATACTTCCACTAAAGAGTAAAACTATATTACTACTAACCTTCTTGTAGATATGACACAACATCAAACTATATTACTACTAACCTTTTTATAGATATGATACAACCTCATTCATCTTTGAAAAACTCTTTGAATTCAACATGAAAGTAAATATTTCAATGCCTCTCAACCCTTTTAGTATATATAAAAATGTATCAAACAAAGACTAGTTCCATTTAGATGTTTTGTTATTGACCAGATATTTGATGTGTGTAAGTTTTAATAATACCCTCGATAATCTGCAAACGCATAATTCATTCGCTAGTACCTAAGGTCTCAATTCCACGAGGAGGGATAATCTAATCCTAAAATCTAAAGCTAAAACGAAATTCAAGATGTAACGCAACTAAAATAAGAATTCAATTCAATCAATCAGATTAAATCATGAAAATATTAATAGTTTAGCAATTGCAACACACACTCAAGAATGAACCTAAGGGAATTACCAATTAAGATAAGGGAATTTTACCTATCCTTAATGCTAACCTGATTGATTATGAATTATCGGATTATTGGTTCTAGACAATTCTAAGGTTGATTACTCTCTCTCAAGTTATAACCATTAACTCTAAATTATAAACCCTAATCAGATTATGGAAATTGCAATCTCTCAATTAGCAATCTATCTAAAACCCTAATTAGATATAAAGTTGTCCAATAAACTATCGGGAACCTATGCAAGATCTCTCTTTGCACAATTATCGATTTGATTTAATTCTTGTTCTATTAAATTTCTTAACTTTCGTTAGCCCAATTTAATTATTTTTCATTCCATTCACCCTCTCAGTTTATTATTGAATTATGCAATCACAGAATTTAATCATAATAAATCCAATAAACATAAAAACAATCAGATTTCAATAAATCAAAAATAAAACTCCGAAGGTGAGTTTAGAACATCCTCAACATTTAGATCTTATCATCAACTATTCAATCTAATTCTATACAATGATAAAACTAAAAATAAATAAGAAATACAATCGAAATGGAGGATGAGAGGCAGCGATATCGAAAAACCTCCTGATCTGGGAAGTACGACAAATCGACTTCTTTTCCTCATCTCTCTTCCTTCTTCTCTTCCTCAATCTCTTAATGAATTCTCTCTAGGGTTTCTCAAAAGTGGCTTATGCAAAAGCTCTTTTTGCCTCTTTGTCTTGTTCTTTAAATATCCTTTGTGTTCTGACCAGCCTTAGGATTTTTTTGGGGTCCAAAAGTTCCAAAAAATCCCTCAAAACTTGACTTTTTTTAGTGTCAATGTGTTTGCTGACCTCGATCGTGGCCCTGCAGACCTCGATCGTGGGCCACATTTGAGCCTTCTTTCATGATTGTGGCATACAGGTCACGATCATGTGCCATGTCCTGGGTTTCTGTCAAGATCGTGGCATGTGGGCCATGATCGTGGGCCAACTCTAGTGCTTCTATCATGAATGTCTCTGAAACTTACTCCGTTCTTCGATGTTGACCCTGAAACACTAACAAATACATCAAGGGACCTTAAAATCATAATATTTAAGCTCAAAAGCTTGTACTCACCCATAAAACACAAATAATTAACAAAGTAACACAATTTGAACCTAAACATATACTAAATGATCGAATTAACGAGTAAACACCTATCAAACTATTCCCTAAAATACGATGCAATTTACACTTATCACATCTCCACACTTAAACGTTTGCTTGTCCTCAAGCAAATGAAAACAATCAAACAAATAAAAAAATTACAAAACATGCAAATGCAATAATGAGATAATGACTTCAACTTAGCGAAACAAATTCAACTATTAACACTATCCTTCAAGTCGTTCTAAATTATTAACAAGCAAAATCCATGTCTAAACACCTTGGACTAAATATACAGCTAATCAAAATTTTAATTTCGACTCTATTCACCTCTATCACTTGCACACACACATTGATAATCATTTAGTCAAAAGAAAAGTGTAGCTATTCTTTAGTGGGTTTTAATGAAAAATCAAGCTACTAACAAGTTTGGTAGGTTCTATTTGAAAACAATTTTATTTTTATTTTTCTTTAAGGACATGAGCCTAGTCTTTTTAAGCAGAGGTTAATATTTGTGATGAATGTCGATCCGGTTATTCAACTAAGTCATGTTGATATTATGCTGCTTGGTTGGAATGTCATTATAGTCTTTTTACGTGAATGCACATATTTGTGATGCGTGTTGATCCGGTTACTTAGCTACATCACATTCTCAACTGGCTACTAGAGCTATTCATAACCTGAAGACCAACGGAATAGTTATTTTAGTTAAAATTTATACAAATCTTTTTATTTATTTTTTTACACAAAAATTTGCCTACGTTATTGCTTTAGCTAATCATTCTCATAAAAATGTACTAGTAATGCCACCTATTTGATTGGCCTAAAATTATAAATGAATATGGCAAATTCCTAGGGTGAATGGACTAACTTCGTATCCTAGTTAACCAACATATTTAGCTCTAAGTAACTTAGGTCACTAATTTCACAAAATAATAAATCTTCATAACTTAAAAGGCTATGTTTAAGGCTAAATCTATTCTGTTAAGTCCTAGCCATTGACGCATTCACACAATCCACATCATGCAACCTAAACAAACTATCATACAATATGTAAAATTCACACTCAAGGTAAAAACACTCAACCCTCCCCATACTTGAACAACACATTGTCCTCAATATGAGAAGGATACATATAAGTATAAAAGGGGGAATGAAACAATATGCGGAAGGCAAAATAACAAAATAGTAATAAGAATGAAAAGAAAAGGGGTTAGAACATGAAACCATTATGGTGACTGAGATGGTGATGTAGATAGTAAGAGAATTAGTAGGGCAATGCATTCCAGATCATGGATAATTATTTATGGAAATGAAATAACTTTAACTACATAACAATTTAAATCTACCTTAAACATGCTAATTTATGGTCATTAGCTTGACCTTGCATCCTTGGAAACTTAGTCAGGATCAATTATGAGTGGCTTGTTTCCGCTCTTTTTGTTAAACATTAGTTTCGCAGCCTATAGATAGGCTACAAATTACAAAAATGATCAGAAAGACAATATTGATAAAATTATGAAAATCGATTAAGCTCAGTAATGTCCTTTTTTCTAACAAATTGTCAATAAAATAGGGAATAATTACAAAAATGATCAGAAAGACAATATTGATAAAATTATGAAAACCAATTAAGCTCAGTAATGTCCTTTTTTCTAACAAATAGTCAATCCAAAGGATAAGGTTCCATTCATGGACATTTACCCAAGATTTTTCGAAGTTCAAGCATGGTATACCAAGATCTGGCAGATAATATGAGGGTTATCACTTTTTTCTTCATCCTCTTTCCTCGTCTCTTGATCTTCTACAAGATAGGGTTCACCATGATCTTCCACTGGTTCATGTTGTTCTTCCCCATTTCTAAATGTGATAGCCTCATATTGCTCTTGTTGATATAATTCCATATTGCGACATGATTTTTCGTTACTCAATCAAATTGCTCTTCTAGTCTCTTTTGGTTCTCTTCCATATATGTTAGCTTATCCATGATTTTGTCCAATTTGGAATCCCATGAACTGGACTCATCTTACTGAAATTCAAATAGGTCTTGATGTCCTATATGAGTACTTGCATTGTTGGACCAATAAAAATCTGGGTGGTTCTGCCACCCTGAAGTGTATTGGTTCATATAAGGATGGCAATTTTCCCAACTAAATTAGAGCTCATTGAAATCTGCAAGAGTCCTTTGTTCCCTATAATATACATCCTCCATCATTGTTCTTTTTATCTCTTCTTAGTATTCAACTCTTACCATTCCCCATTGTTGTCTGGTGATATCCAAGTCGATATGTCATTTACTTTATACCCAATTTTTTTTAAATTACTCTTTCTCGAGTTATAACCATTAACCCTAAATTATAAACCCTAATCAGATTATGGATATTGCAATCTCTCAATTAATAATCTATCCAAAATCCTAATTAGATATGAAGTTGTCCAATAAACTATCGGGAACCTATGCAAGATCTCTCTTTGCATAGTTACCGATTTGATTTAATTCTTGTCTTATTAAATCACCTAATTCTCGTTAGCCCAATTTAATTATTTTTCATTCGATTCACCCTCTCAGTTTATTACTGAATTATGCAATCACATAACTTAATCACAATAAGTCCACTAAACATAAAAACAATCAGATTTCATTAAATCAAGAATAAAACTCTGAAGGTGAGTTTAGAAGTTTCTCAACATTTGGATCCTATCATCAACTATTCAATCCAATTCTATACAATGATAAAATTGAAAATAAATAAGAAATACAGTCAAAATGGAGGACGACATGTAGCGACATCAGGAAACCTCCTGATTTGGGATGTACGTCGAATTGGCTTCTTTTCCTCTTCTCTCTTACTTCTTCTTTTCCTCAATCTCTCGATGAATTCTCTCTAGGGTTTCTCAAAAGTGGCTGATGCAAAAGCTATTTTTGCCTCTTTATCTTGTTCTTTAAATATCTTTTGTGTTCTGAGCAGCCTTAGGATTTTTTTGAGGTTCGAAAGGTCCCAAAAATCTCTCGAAACTTGACATTTTTTAGAGCCAGGACTATGGTCTTGTAGGCCTCAATCGTGGGCCACATTCGAGCCTTCTGTCACAATCATAGAATGTGGGCCACGATCGTGGGCCAACTCTGGTGCTTCTATCACAATCGTGGGTCGTTGTTTTAGTCCGAATGTCTCCGAAACTTTTCCGTTCTTTGATGTTGACTCTGAAAAACTAACAAACGCATCGAGGTACCTTAAAAACATAATATTTAAGCTCAAAAGCTTATACTAACCCATAAAATACTTAAAACACAAATAATTAACAAACTAACACAATTTGAACCTAAACACATACTAAATGATTGAATTAATGAATAAACACCTATCAAACTATGCCCTAAAACATGATTCAATTTACACTTATCTTTTTTGAGATTTGAACTATTTCAAAATTCAACTTACTCTCACTACTTATCATAAGAATTATTCCCCTATAATTATACATTGAAGTAAACATTTTATTCAATGGGTTTTATATGATTGTATCTATAAGTTTTTGGATTTCTGATGACAATCTATTATCCAATTTAGTTATAAATTTATGGAATACTATAAGCTTCAACTAAGCACCAAATCTAGAATTGTTAACTTTGCTTGTTTAAGAAGCTTACCATTCCACATACTATATGGAATCTTACTAACTAATTTGGATGGAATTAATGAACGTAAGTTACATTAGCTGATGCACTCATATTTTCTTATCTTTTTATACTTTTACACTTAGTTTTTATTCTCATTTGATGTCTAAATCAAGT
>JANKOD010000192.1:22302534-22316974 GCA_026284645.1 Erythroxylum acuminatum
TTTTCAAATTCACTATGCACCTGCAATTAAAACAAATAACGTTTAATTGATGCAATTTAAATATTAAATGGACATTACTTGAATAAATAATGTATCAAAAATAAATACAAAAATGTCCATTAACAACTAACCATACCAACTGCATAAGCAATATTTGGTCGAGTGCACACCATCACATACATTAAGATACTAATAACTGAAGCATAAGGAACTGGTTCCATCTATGCCTTCTCTTCCTTAATAGAAGGACTTTGACTAGAACTCAATCCAAAGTGAATAGCAAGAGGAGAAGTAAGAATTTGACTAGAACTCAATCTGAAGTGAATAACAAAAGGAAAACTGACCACTTTAGTGTTTTCCGTACTAAATTCTCAAACTCTTTATCCACTGTCTTGGTTCCTATTTTAAACTATAGAGGCTCTTCTTCAATCTATAAACATAATCCTCTTTCCCTTTAACCTTTAAACCGTTTGGTTGCTCCATGTATATCTCTTCCTCTAAGTCACCATGAAAAAAGGTTATCTTGAAATCCATCTACTCAATTTCTAAATCAAGAATAGCCGTTATTCGAAGTATTGCATGAATGGATATCATCTTTACTACTAGTGAGAAGATCTCATCAAAGTTGATACCTTTCCTTTGACTAAAACCTTTCACAACTAATCTAACCTTATACCATGGATGTGGGTTATGCTTTTCATGCTTAACCTGAAACACTAATTTGTTCTTCAATGCTCTCTTACCTTTAGGCAGTTTTGTTAACTTGTAAGTCTTGTTCTTATATAAAGATTTCATCTCTTCTTGCATGACCTCATTCCATTTCTCTTTATAATCATCTTCTATTGCTTCCTTGAAGCTCTCAAGTTCTCATTCATCATTCAACAACATATATTGATCAGAAGAATATTTAGTAGATGGTTGCCTTATCCTCGTAATTCTCCTAACTGGAATTGAACCAACTGTGGTACTAGTATCGGATCATAAACACCACCACCACCACCACCATCATCAATTTATAGGAGGGCATCCCCATCACCTATACCCTATTGTTCATCTAGAATATCATCCTCAAACTATCTCGATACTACCGTTAGAAGCACTGCATCATAGTTTACTATATCACTTGTAACCCAAAATCACCCTTCTTAATTTCATTGATATCCTTGATGGTTTGATCCCTAATAAACACAACATTATGACTACTCACGAGCTGTTGAACTAGACAATGAACCTATAGTCAAGCTAAACTTGACCATATCCAATAAAAACGCATTGTCATATCTTAACATTAAGTTTAGAGCTCTCATCTTTTGGAATGTATACAAATGCCTTGCACCTAAAAACATGCAAATGATCATAAGAAATATCATTTCCTAACCAAACTCGTTGTAGAACATCTAACTCTAAAGCAACATAAGGAGAATGATTTAACATAAGTACAATTGTACTTAAGCCTTCACCCTAAAAGGAATTGGGCTATTTTGAGTGTGAAATCAAGCATCTCACTTTCTCCATTATCCTCTCAGCTACTCCATTCTACTGAGGTATCTTAAGAGGTGTAGTTTAATGTCAAATGCCCTGTTGTTTGTAATACTCATCAAATGACCATAATACTCTCCACCATTATCTGTATAAATGCATTTCAACTTTTTCTCAATCTCTCTCTCAATCAATCCTTGCTTAGAGACTTCTTCTAATTTTGGTTGGTGAGTGTCAAATCAACCAAAAATAAATAACCTACTTAGAATATTAACGTAATACAGTGGAGTAAGGTCGTCTCCTCAGGGAATGGTGGTTTATCTCTTTTAAACAATTAAGTTAAAAAAAAGTGTTTGGAAATTATGTTAAAATGCAATATTAAAAATAGCAAAAATGAGTTTATTTGAAATTCAATAAAATAGACTTCTAGTTAAAGGAATTTATTTCCACCTTGATTCATACAACTGATCATTAATGCAAAAGCAATTCAAAACATTCATAAATAAATTAGTTCTAGTTGTTAAGAATATATCTATAATAATCAATATTTCCTTACCTTATACAGTAATCACGAATAGATCGAATAATTACTCCCTAATCGAAAGACAACCTCTCGTAGGATTTAGCGTTTCGACAGTCTTGAGATTTAGAAAGACCCAATTTGAACCAACAAACTTAACAGTTGATTTATTGCAATTAAATTAATTAATTCCGCGACATATATTAAACTTCTTAATGAGGAAATAAAATTTTGTCGATTGTCACTTATTAAAATCAACAAACAATTACGGATTTGTTGTTTTAATTAGTAGTTGATTATTTCAGGATTATTAAATATATGCATCTATTTAATAAAACTCAATACCATAATAAAATTAGGAAATTCAGGAAATAATTAAATATCCATAAACGATTGAATTCAATAAAACCTGTTCAATCTCAAAATTGATTTAGAATCAATGTTTCGATATAATCCTCTAACTAAAATAACTAAATTAGCTACAAGCTATAGAAAAAAGAGAACACATGAAATTATTAATAAGAAAAATTATTCTTACAAAAAAATATCTAATGGAGAACGTGCGTGAGTGCGTTGTTCTCCTCTTGAATACAAAAGGTGTAACAAGACTCAACGTGCGTCTACGCCCTCCTCCAAAAGACGTCTTCAAAAGCTGCTCCACTGTCAACTGTTGCCAACTCCAGAAGACGTCCTCGTTTTCTCCTTAAAAAAAGCCCTCGCAACTGCCGCGTACCCTCCTTTTCTTTTGTTTGAAAGACACATTTTTATATCTCCTTACAACTAAAACCATTCTTACGTTTACAACTGTCCAATCATAAAACGCCCCCTTGTCCCCTGCGTTTTGGACTGTTCCTCTTTGCGTTTTGTTTCTGCTTGTTTGCTTCTAGGTGCTGTCGTTTTGCTGCTTCTTTTGGCCGCTACTATTTGTCGTTTTCCTCTGTGGACAACTGCATATCTATTTCTTCTCTTTTCTCTGGCTCTTTTATTTCTATGTTTTATCCGCCGCGTTTAAGCCTCCCTGCTGCTATGCGTTTTGGTCTTCACCAGCTGCTGCGTTTTGCTCTTACCAGTAGCCTCTTGCATTGCCGTTTTGCTCCAGCAGTTGCTTCCATCTGCGATGTCGTTTTTGTTTTGTTGTGAGTTGAGCTTGCTGCGTCGTCTTTCTTTTGTTAATTGGCCAATGTTTGCATGAAACGCAAACGCCTGTTGCGTTTTCTTCTTCGTTTATTCGCTTTTGTTACTTTTCTCCGAAATAATTTCACATCTCCTAAATTTCAAAAACAATGTAAAAATACCCTAATCATATCAATATTCATCTAATATGCTCCAAAAATATCCCAAATTAATATATAAATTATTAATCTATCAATATTAATCATGAGAAGACAGAATATGGTTCAGTGTCGTTGAGATAATGAATAGAACAATTGTACAGAAGGTTTGTTGCATACTCCAAAGGTCCAAATTATCGAAAATATTTTAGGATGAACTAGTTAGAACTTTCGTTTATTTAAAATTCTCTTGACTTTTGAGTTCCCTAGAAAGTGTGGATAGATTATGAGAGTATTTAGTTGTAATGTATCTAAAGATCAGAGACATAAGCTTGACTCAATGATAATACATTGCATCTTTGTTAGTTACAGTGATGATCAGTTTTACTTCTGACTTTGTCACTTAGAGAAGCGTAAGTAGTCAGGAGTAGAGATGTATTATATTCAAATAATAATAATAGTAGTAATAATAATATATTAATATTAATAATATTATTATATTAATCAAATTATTATTATTATTATTGATATTGTTGTGATAAATTTTTAAATATAGGCAGAGTGTAGAGTCTACTATCAAGAATTGGACTTGGGTCAACCATTGTCCAAATAACTAGAACTAGTTGTTTGGATGGTTGACCCTTACCACTTATAAGCCCTTTGACATTTTCATGTCTAGGCAATATGGGACACTCTAACAAAAATTAAAAGTGCTTTTATTTTTATGTTGTCAAAAAAGTTATTTTTTAAATGACAATCAAGCAGTCAACTAACTTCTTAGCAAAGTTTTTCTCAGAAAACATCTACTGACAAAAGCTCTATTGACAAAACCTCTACTAGTATAAACTCAACTAAACAGAGGCGAAGATAGTAATGATGAATATTAATTAACAAAATATAAAAATATTATTCTTAATAAATTATATAAACCGATACCTAAAATTAGAACCGGAATTTAAGGCAATATAAAACTTAAATTTTGGCAGGTCAGAATAGCAAAGAAATCAAGCGTTAGTCAAAATTAGTTACATTGTGTTAATGCTGGGAAGATATCTATGTGCGGCGAGATTTATATAATAATGATTTTTATATTCTGATATATTGTATAGAGTTATTATCGACTAGTATTCTAATAATAAGAGTTAATAAATAGGTAAAAAGGTCAATTTGTAACATAAATTTTTCCCTAACATTTTTATTACATTTTGTAAATTGAACATCCTAGTTAACAAAAAGGGTTCACAAATAAAGCCCCCTTTGAACGTAGTTCCGTATCGCTTGTACACCTCTATAAAAATTAGAAATCTAACGCAACTATTTATTGTTCTTTGTTGCCTTATTCCATCGTTATCACTTTTGATTTCTTTGTTAAGCTTCTTCTTCTTGTTGTTGCGTTAGTACTGGGTCATGATAATAATATTGTTGGAATTCTATTAAGACACGTACAAGACAAGCATGGCCTCGAATTGCCTCAGTTAGCTTGTGTCTGGGTGGGTGTCACTTGTGACTCAACCAACTCCTTCATTGTCATTCTTTGCCTTCCTAGTGTTCGCCTCATCGAATCTATTCCAATCAACCCACTCAACAGACTCTACTAACTTCACGTTCTATTCCTTTCTTCGTTAACAATTTGGTTCAACTTTATCTACAGAATAATCATTTCTTAGGTGATTTTGTTAGTCCTAGAGCTTCTTTAATTTGACAAGCTTCAATGTCTCCTATGACAATCTACATTGATTATATCCTCAACATTCCAGCAAAGTCCTCAGCATTCTCATTCACTAAGTACATAGATCTCTGTGGAGGCTCGTTATAGGTCTCTATGGAGGCTCGTTACCTTCATAAAGCTCAATTTTCTGTCTTCCAGCTCAACAACTGTCAGAATTTCGACCAAGCTTTCGATGACTATCATCATTTTGATTCCAGTTGGTTCAGCTTTAGCAATAGGTAATGAAAGCTACGTCTAGGCAAGAGACAAGGGATGTCTATTTGTGGGCCCCTTTCATTAACTGGGAGCACAGTTGACAAAAACAAGCCATAAAAATAATAAAAATATTATAGTAAAAATTTTAATGGATTGATGACATGACTGTTATATTGAAGTTTGAAATTGAATTTTTTAAAAATGTTAGGGTTAATTTTAAACATTATGAAATATATATGTTTAAATTAAATTTTATTACAAAGTTATGGTTCAAATCAACCCATTTGCCTTAACAAATATAATACTTGGAATTTATGATAATTGGCATCACTTGCATCTTATAAACCCTAGGGCTTTATGATAATAACAAAATTATAACGGAAATTATTCTTATAATTTGAAATGGTTTGAATTTTCTTTTATATAAAAAGAATATATATAATGGACCATAAGCTTTCACCGTTTTGTATATCTATTTTTTGTCCAAATCAGATTGACTTAAACAAGTTTGTATATAACTCTCAAGTAATTAAAGAGAACATTATGTTAGATTGAGTTTGGATTATCAATATTTACAGTCGACTCAATTCTTTTTTCTAATTTGAGTTTAATCGAATTAAAGCTCTTTAACATTAGACTCAGCTTGATCAAGTTTCAAATAATTTAAACCTGACCTGATTCGAAAGAAATGACCAAGTAAGACCTATTAAGAATTTTTCAGTTTGCTTACCAAAATAACAGTAAAGAAATGATGCAAGGATGTTTAGTCTACTTCTCATTAGAATTAACAGCAATTTCTTTTAAGATATGGCGATTAAGCAACTTTTGCACCTGGAGAAAAGAGAAATCAAGGGCTCGAGAAAATAAAGAGACAACATGGAAAAAGTGACAAAAATAAAGAGAAGTCAACAACCAAAAAAAAAGGGTTCAATGGATAACTAAATTAAAAGAGGGTAGAGATTGAGAAGGGGGGAAAAAGTTACTTTAAAGATTTCATGAAATAAAGAGAAAAACAATCTAAATAATGAGAAAAAGAGAAGTCATAAAAATTAAAAAATAAAGATCCTAGTCAACATTAAAGCAAGAGAGAATGGTTATTAAGGTTAGAAATAAAGTAATCAAATAATCAAAAATAAAGTGAAATATAGAAACTTGACTTTTAAGGGATGCACTAGTCAATATTCGATTCGAATTAAATTCAATACATGCAAATTTGAGTTTAAATTTAAAAAATTAGGCTCAACTAAAATTTGACCTAGTTTAAGGGGAGGTTACCAATTTTAGTTTACAATATAAAATTAATATTTTATTTTAAGTTAAACTAAATCCTACAATTAAAAGACCATATATATTAATTTTATATCAAGTTAAACTAAGAAGACCGTATAAAATTAATAGTTTATATTAAATGAAACTAAATCTTATAATTAAAAGACCGTATAAGTTAAACTAAATCCCACAATTAGAAGAACGTATTTAAACTAAAATTGGGAACCTTCCCTTGAAATTTTTTCTAATCCCTTACAAACCTAATTATTAGCCCACTTCCCTGGACAGTGTTAGTTGGTGGGTGCCTACCTGCCAAACTCTATACATCTACACCCCAACACGAAAATGTACACGTGGTCAGACAACTACCTAGCTGACTTCCAACGCCTCGGAACGATGGTAATTTTAAAGGTCCCACTGCACACGTCGCCATATATGAACAGTTGATGCATGATATTCTTCGCACAGTTTTAGAGTATTCATGGTATCTGAGTCAGGAATGTATATCTTAATCTCTTCTATACTTCGTCCGATGAAAATTACTTGTCTGTTTATAGCACGTCTTCATTGGCAAATATGGAAAGATCTCTGAAGAATCTTACCTATATATAAACATATATTGCTTCTTCTTCCCTACAATGACGTGAAGTCCCCAGTACGGGGAACATCTATCTAAGTTCTCAAATTCTAAATGGTCCGATCTTGTCCATTTCAATTCCTTGTAATAGGGGATAAGAGATTTAATGATTTTGGACATGAACGAGGTTGATTCGGGGCTTTGCTTCTTGTGATAACTTGATTGGTTTAGGTTGTTGATTGTTGAGGACTAAAGATCAAAATTCGTGACAATGAGAAAAAATATCCCAGAAAGATCCAAAAATAACAATCTTACAAAATAAATTAGATGAAGGAGCAGAGAAAAGGTCATCCAAGGTGTCTTGGCCGGCCGCTCATAGTGACAGGAGCAAGATCAGTCTGAAATGACTGATCTTGTAACAACCAATAGTTAGAGGACAAATGCTCAACTATTCTTCAATTATATATATAAAGAATTTGAGTGATGATGAGACAATTGCCAAGAGAGGATTAAGAGAAAAGTTCCATTGATGTTACTGTTGAGACTTAAACTGGGGAGACCTTAGATAATGGAGGTCGGCCGTACGTGTATGTCCCAACTGCATAATTGAGCTAAGATTGTGGTCATCATAAATATTTCTAAGCATGGAACCTGCACCTTTATATTTTGTATGTTAAGTAACAAATGAGAATTTAGTTATAATGAAATTGAGGTTTCGAAATCTGGCTGAGTGTAATATTTTTTAACATAAAGTCTTGATCATGGATAAGTTGCTTAAATTGGTTAAGATATGCTTTTCAAACTTTAATATATTTTAATTGCTATTTAAGAAATAAACAAGGTTAGACATGCAGACATGTATCTCAGTAAGGCATATTTCTGGGATGGACAAAACTTATTCATCCCAATAGTCACGTTATCACGAAGCCAATCTTGGACAAAACTTCTATGCTAGGACCTTATTTCTTCGAAAGACAAACTTCATAAGGTTTCCCAAATTTCAATTTAATTGAGAAGGAAGTACCTTAATATTATAAACATTTCCATTTCAGTGGCACTGAGTTATGTTACACAATAATGGGAAAATCGTACGTTATGTCCCATTTCCGTAATTGATCTCCCCACAAAGTTAGCCTCTTACCATCGAACGAAATTTTTTTGCATTGCATATATAAGTTATCACAACGGAAATCTTTAGAGCAGTTTCAGATTGTGTAAACTTAAATTTATCCGACCACTGCTACAGTCATGCACACGAAGTGAAGATCATAGCATCTTACCTCTAAACCTTTCCAATCTTTTAACACCTCGGTCCTCAGCCAAGATGTAGACATTGGCCCTCAGAGTCTGATAAATGAAGCAGAACCATTTCACATCTTGCAGAGATCATTAATTTACCACATTCAATGCGTACGTTTGTGTCTCAACACCATGATAGGCTGTCAACAAGGTTGGTTAATAGCTCTATCTCAATTAATGATCTGCAGTATATTCTGCAACTGCTAAATTCCAAAAACTGACATGACAAACCAAGTTACGAAAAACTATATTGGTTTTCCATCACTCAGACCTGAAGCATATATGTTTCTATAAGAGAATCTCTCATCTGTTCTTATTATCTCGTAAGAGGAACCATTAACGCCATTAACACATTTGTTATGAATGACTGTACATAATAACAATTTGTACTCATTTTTGCTCGAATTGCTAGCTAATGTCTTTGATAAATCCGTAAGCATCAAGATTCACATTTGACATCTGTGTGCCATCGATTCATAACAAAATTCATATGGAATAACTCCTTCTCTTATGGTTTTCAATTCCCAGCTAATATAAAAATTAATGAGAAGCTAATCGGTAAACTTTATGGACAGTACCGGGATGCCTAGTTGTCTGTGATATAAATGTTTAAATGTGTGTATATATATATGTATGTATGTCTGTATAATGTCGTCTTTTAGTGTGTAAGTAATTTACAGTTCATAGATGTTATTAACGGAATACTCAATCACACTTCCATTTTTCATGTTATATCCACACCGTTTTCTCCATCATGTTTTGGGTCGAACTTACATAATTTCTCTACATCCACCAGACTCTGAAATGAGTAGGCAAATCCCCAGTGATTTACTTCTTCGTTTCATAACATTTTTTAAAAACCTACTTCAACTTGGATGTGTTGCACTTCTATTTAGATTTTAATTTTCTATATTTCTATGACCATTACCAAGTTTGAGTCTTTTTAATAAAGAAGGATGGGGAGTGACAACGAAAGTGCCTTTGAAATTTTCTTCATGGTTTGAATTTAATTTTAAAGACCCAAGTGATTTTATTGTTATGAAATTAATAAAAATACTTGTGACTAATTAATTTCATTAATTTTATAAAATTAAGAATATATTATGATAATTTAAGTTTGATATAGGTCAAAGAACTTAATTACAAATAAAAGGATAAATTATAGGGATCTCTATAAGTAAAATACATATCAGAAGAATATTTTAGAAAGTAAATAATACAACGAAACAACTTCTTGTTATTTACTATAACACATGTGGAAAGTCAATAAAATCGTTTCTGAATGTCATTCGAAGAACTCTCTCCAATATTGCACGGGACAGTCATTTCGTTATTTCTTGGCTTTAGAGGGTTGTAAAATGCTGCAAGCAAAACAAGAAATATTTGACAGAAAATCCAATATAAACAGCCTTAAGATTCCACCTTACGTCCCATTTGTTTCTATACTTTTCCATCGTTTCTTGTGAAAAACACTCATACCTAACTCATCAACATGAAAGAAAGGAAGAATTGGAATCTTTAGACGATTCAACAAACACACGTGTCAGGTCATCCAACACTTAATTTTCTGTAAACCTTTAATTATATTATTTTCTTTATCCCATCCATTGGAAACCAAGTCCCTCACGCACCCATGCGCACATGTCTCCCTTCTGACAACCAAACAATATCCTATCCTTTTTCATTACATATATATGTAAATGTACAGAGACCAAAGAGTACATAGTAAAGGTTGTCGGGGAAGATGATATTTTCCTTTAAATCTTTGTCAAGATCAGTCCATCATGAGCGTCAAGAACCTGAGATCAAAACCGATGGCACCGCCACTTGGTTAACTGTGTGGGGAAAGTCACTTGTTATCAGTTGCAAGGGTTTTACAGTGATCAATTCCAATGGAGACTTGGTTTACAGAGTGGACAGTTACACTGATCGTCCTAGTGAACTACTTCTCATGGATGGATCAGGGAAATCTATCCTCACCATGCGTCGTCGAAAGGTAATATACGACAACTGCGACTGTCTCTGAATATTATTCTGTTACTGATCGTTGCTTTTCTGACACTACCGTATTGATAATGATTATGTAGATGTCAACAAGCCTGAAACATGTTTGTTTTTAAACCCATAAACTATGTATGTAGCGTTTAGAGAAATACCGTTGATTCTGATCATGTTTAATTTATTAATGGATTTCATCCGTTTACAAACGTCAAATAAAATAAATGTGTTGTTAATTCTGCCAGAAGCTTGGCATACCACTGGATAGCTGGCTTGTGTATGGAGGAGGAGATGCTTGTGCAACAAACCAAGTATCAAGCAACACAATTTGGCATGTAAGAAAACACATTAACTTGCTAGATTCCAACCAGAACGTAATAGCGCATGTTTTCCGAGGAAAGTCAGAGAAGAGGCATTGTTACGTGGTTGAAGGGTCTTACACGTATCGATCATGCAAAATATTAGATGAATCGAGAAGGGTAGTGGCGGAAATCAAGCGAAAAGAAGCGAGCATTAATGGCATTTCTTTCGGGGTAGAGGTTTTTCTTCTGGTTGTAGAGCTGGGTTTTGATCCTGGATTTGCTATGGCTTTGGTATTGTTACTGGATCAAATGTTTGCTTAAATTTTGTTTCTAAAATTCTTTCTGAACGAGGATACATTAAGTTTTGGCCCCTTTAGAATACATCAGAATTTCAATTTTAGACAGTTGTTCTCTTTGCGGAGGGAGATGAAATGTCTTGTTAAAGTGCCGTTCAAATTAAACGAAATGGTCAAAATACCTTACACAGGGCAAAAAATATCCCTGCTCTAAACTACAGATGTCCCTTTAATGTCATAACATCGCCATCCAGCAGCCCTTCTCACAATCAATGCCGTCCCTGATATGTACACATCCAACCCAGTTTGCCTACTAAGGCAAACAGCAGTGGAATCAACCCCTCACAACATCGCCATCCAGCAGCCCAGCCCTTCTCACAATCAATGCCATCCCTGATATGTACACATCCAACCCAGTTTGCCTACTAAGGCAAACAGCAGTGGAATCAACCGCTCACAACATCGCCATCCAGCAGCCCAGCCCTTCTCACAATCAATGCGGTCCCTGATATGTACACATCCAACCCAGTTTGCCTACTAAGGCAAACAACAGTGGACATCATCGATCAACCACTCCCCATTTTATGCAGGTTATGGAATTTAGGTTGACCATTGAAAGTTCTATTTGAAGATTTTGCAGGCGGTGGCCTGGCCCCATTCATAATTGTACCGGGAAAAGACTTTGTCTAGGACTTTAGAATCAATTAGTAAACTATTTAGGAGGGAATTGTGTGATAAATGACCGTTCAAACTCCCTCATTTATTTCTTTGGTCAAAACATTTTTCACTCCACTACATGTATTGTATTCTTGTACCATGTTAAACTAGTTTATAATCTTTATATTTGTTAAGATTTAAGTAGTATGAAGAGGTTGTTTGTTTAGGACGGGGGCATGGTGCAAGTTACTGATTCAAGTTGGGCTATTTTTTAATATCTTAAAGCCAATTTCGTTAATTTTTCTAGTGGAGAATTATTCTTTGCCCAAGTCTACGTAAGTTTCTATTTCTTCTCAACTATTTCAAACGTTGCAAATGTGGCATGAGATCCTCTGTCTCCAAAAATATATACCTATTCTATCCCATTAAATCTAAGCCTTCTATTTGTATGTGAGATTTTATATACATATTTGTCGGAATCTCGCGTAAATATATGGATAAAATTTTATCGAACAAGATAAGAACTGTTTCGTATTTCATATAATTTTTAACAATTTTAGAGTAATTTTAAAACGTGTATAATATTTTCCAAATATAAATCATTTTTTACCGTAATCTTCTAATATAATATTAAACATTTGTTCAAACTCTACCATAACATTACTGTGTGAATTCTAAACTCCACGTAAAATTGTATATGTCATGGGATTTTAATTTAAAAGAAATAATTCTAAATGTACTTTTAAAAACTAATTTTCATTTAATTTATTATTAGTCTAAATATAACTGAATGTATCGTGAAGTACTGTACTAAATACTAATAGTGATAAAACTCCAAGTTATTCGAGCAAAAGCTAATGAATGTCTAATACAAATTGATTTCATAATTACCTAACAATTCTTATTACAGGCTGTTTGGAATACAACGAATTGAATTCAATTACATTAATGAATTGTGGTTCTGCCAGATTTTGCTGGGGCTGGATGTTGCTGTCTGGATCCAGAATTCTGACAGATCTCGCTGTTGAATACCTACAAAAACAAACAAGGCACGCCGGAGGTTGGTTCCCGGAAGGCCCCTCCGACGCTCAAGTTAGTCTTTTTTGAGAGGTTTTGATAATTGAAAACAGAGACAAGTAGGGTTTTTTGTCTCATACCTGTATCAAGGTGAAATAGTACCTTATATAGGAGATTCCTGCTAGGTTTAGGTCATTGTCTGTGAATGGGCCGACCGACCCACATTGCGTTCTGGATCTGGGCCCGGGCCTAGTAAGGCCGACCCTACCAATGTCCATTCTTGTTAATTAGTAATTGATTTATAATTGATATTTGAAAATACTTTTCAAATGTCAATTTATTCTAGCCAAAGAATTCCTTAAATCATTACTAATCAAGAATAATGGAGCATTCTCTCCAATTACTTTAAAGTGACGAATCTTTTGTTAACTTACTCAAATATCTCTATATGTTTCATACTATATCTAATACTATCAACTTAGCTATCTTAATTAGAATAAGTCATAAGTAGCATTAAAACACAGTAATTCTCACATTAAATGCTTTGGTAATCTTAAGTTCAATGATTAATTATAATGAGAAAATTCACAGATATATAAGTAATATTCTGTTTGTGATCTTCACAATTGGGTCAGTTTAACGAACTTATTCTTTAATAAGTGTCCATACATTTATTTAAATATCTCCGTACTTTAATTTATGAGATCAAAACTGTTTTCTTCATAAGAAAGAAATATAACATGTGATAGCTTTAACGTTTCATCAATATCCAATCTTGATAAAATTACAACTAAGAATAATTTAGGAATATCACATAAACATAAATGGAATCTCTTAATTATGATTTCATTATAATTTTGTTTACACAGTAATTATTCTAAGAATGTTACCTTTAGGATTAAAATATCAAACATAATTAGCAAAATATAAAAAGATAAAGAATGTCTTTATTGATTAAAATAATAATTTTATACATAAAATTGAAACCAACCAATTGGCTACAAAGACATAAAATGATAATCTTTCACTTGCACTAAAGCCAATTACCTACCTATCTAATATCATATCCATCCATATGTTGATCATGACTCTTTTGAAACAATTATTTCATGAGAGGATTTGCAAGATTCTCTTTAGTGAGACTCACTCTTATATTATATCTTTCTGCTTCATTGTCTCCTTAATAAAGTAAAACTTCCTAAGTATATGGTTAGACTGTTGGCAAGACCTTATTTCCTTTGCCTCTGCAACTGCTTCATTGATGTCACAGTACAATCCTATTAGTTCAACAATGCACCCCAAGTTCGGTGGTGAACTTCTTGATCTAAATTGTTTCCTTTACCACCTTTGATACTGAAATGTACTCTATGTAGAATTCATGATGGTTGTTTAGAATTCTTTAAACTTACTGCACCACCATTCAAAGTGAAGATGTACCCTAACTGTAGCGCCCCTTTACCGTAGGGTATATACCGAGACGCCCGTAGAACATTCCAGTACATATCCTACGATAATGGTGCGCTACATTCAGTCACTACGTTCACTTAACCTGGCATCATATATCTTTATTCTATTATGAATGTCATTATAAAAGTCACAATATTTTAAATCCCAAAATTTTCTCATTTCATTTTATAAAAACCGAAGATCTACAATATGTCTTTCAACATTTCATACATATACATCATCATAGCCTAATACAAAAGTGTTACATGAAAGAGGAAATACACAAAATCTATCTAATCTGTCTAAATCCCAGCTGACCGACCTTTGAGCTATGACTTCTCTTCCCAAATCACAAGTCTACACTGCTTGTAGAGTCTCTCAGTAG
>JANKOD010000192.1:22350855-22362441 GCA_026284645.1 Erythroxylum acuminatum
TGGTTGTCTCCAAAAGTTACCGATCCTCCCTTCTTATACTGAAGATCTAGGAACATAGACCTTCTTCCCGTCATGTGTCGCGAGCATCCACTGTCCAAGTACCAATGGTGCTTGCTGCCTCTTCCAAGGAAGGATATCTGCAGGAGATATTATTTGCTTTTTAGGTACCCAAATTTTCTTGGGTCCTTTGGGGTTAGTTCTAGCATATGTCATAGTATGATGATGATGCAACTGATGAGATTTCTGATGATAATGTGACTGATGAAATTTCTTTTTATGAGGAATCGACTTCTTTTTCTGCTGAATATGGTTTTTAGTAAACCCTAATCCAGTTTTATCACTAGGGTGTCTATACTTCCCTAACATGTCGTTCATTTTCCTTGTACTCTCAGTAAATGTTGCTAGATCAGCTGAAAGACTGTTAATTCTTAGCTTCAGCTGATTGATCTCTTCAGATCTATCTACAACTCCCTTTTTCTTTATCTCGTCTACTTGCTTCTTTAAGCAGACGTTCTCTCTTTCTAACTCTTGTGTATTTTTCAGACTTTCTACGTACTTTTTCTTTAATAGTTTATACTGCTTTAGAATTGCATGAGAATCTTCTAATAGTTCTGAGTATGCATCTTGTAATTTACTAAATTTTGAAGTTACCTCCTTGTCACTTTCTTCTTCGGCTACTAGGCAAATATTTTCTTGTTCCAATGTCTCTGAGTCAGTATCTGATTCAGACGAATCTAGATCTTCCTAGGTTGCTATCATGCTTTTCTTGCCTTCTCTACTCTTCTTTGGCTTTCTTTTTAGTAATGGACATTCTGACTTGTTGTTAAGTCATTTAAAATACATATATTTTGGACTTAATTTTGATTGATTTGTGAAATTGGTATCCAAAAATTGATGGAATTGTTTGTTAAATGTTCACAGATGGGTTTCAATACCGTAAAGAAGAAAATGGATCAAAAAGAGGAAAAAGATGGCAAGAAATTCAAAATTTCCAGATTGGCCGAAATTCAAAGATTAGGCATGGGCACGCCTAAGGACAGAATTTTAAATCAGTAGATTTTCCAGAATTTGTTCCCAATTGAAACACAATCGCCCAACATCTGCTGGACTTCTTTTCAAGATGTCTTCTACCAAAATTGAAACACCACCGAATCTGGACGAAATCAATTGAAGATAATGGAGAGATTCAATTCAAGGAGGAAGCTAATGTGATTGCCGTACATATATGGTGTTAGGGTTAGAAAGAAATATATGTAATTTCCTGAGGCTGCCGCATCTTGATTCCATTATTTTTCTTCTGCATTATTCAACAGTATCATCGTATTCTCTTCTTGGAGGCTGCCGCACATCGATTTCTTTGGTTTTATGGTTTATTTCTTCTGCACCTTCCAAGTAGTGTAGTCGTAGGCTTAGGGGATTTGGCTAATTCAATTTTCTGGTTTCTTGTCTTTAAATTTCTGCACAATTTCACTTGTCATTATCGTTACTTTCATTAAAAGACCAGCTATGGAGACAATTTCTTTTGTTAGTTTCTTTGATTTTAATTCAAGTATGAGTAGCTAATCTTCTTGTCTTAGTTGAGGGATCCATGTTTCATGTTATTGTGGTGAGATTTTCTGGATATTTTTCATATTGTTAATGAGCATTGGATAATTTCAGATCTATCTTTTTAATTGAATTCGTTAGTTTCTAGGTGCACAACTAGGGATTAATTGATTCAATCGCCAGGTTAACAAAATCTGACGTTCAATTTTGGTAACCATAAGTAGCAATTAGGATTAACCCCTCTAAGTTAGAGTCAGAAAATTCTAAGAAATTATCCACTTGATTAATTTCATGTCGTACATGTTTATCACTTGTCATTGATTCTTGATTCTTAATGTTATTATCCAATTTAATCTATGATTGTATCTAGATTATTGTTTAATAAGATTGCTAGGATACATGTTTCTAGTCACTACACTTAAGAGAAAATTCCCTCAATGAATGTTCAATAATAATTACAATTTTGTGTCGAGTATCCATAATAGCATGGTAACATCGGTGACCGAAACCAAGGTATTTTTCCTATTGACTTTTCAGACTTAATTATTATTTCAATTTGCAATTTTCCTTTTTGATTTTCATTATCATTACCGTGAATAACAACAACCCCCTTTTTATTATTTATGCCGTTTGAATCCGTAATTTTCATAATCGCAAAATTCCTCGTGGGAACGATATCCACTTACCGCTACTACATTAATTTGTTTTAACAGGAGTGAAAATCTTTTGTATTTGGTTGCAGGCGACAGCATCACCAACCGGAATCAACTATGCTGATATTCTATATATCAATTGTGGCATGAAATCAAGAGCCAATTTTGCTGTATTCATATCTTTGTAAATTCTTTTCGTGAATAAGATGGAAATTCTTCAATTTTATTAATGATAGACGCGTGTGAATATGTAATGATGTTTGGATGCGTGTTAGGATTGATGTATGATCTGTAGAACATAGTATGCATCTTTTGTTGCTCCTATTAGATAAAGGTCTAAAAACGCAAATGAGAAAGAAAGAGGATGAAAAAAACCACAATGGGACTTGCGTGTAGATGTCCAACTCAACGGCAATAAATTATAGCTGTAGCAGATGCACACAGTGGCACATGCACATGCACATGCATATGGATACGAAGAGCGAATAGAAGTATTTTTCACTTCCATACCTAATCTTGAATATGGTTGTTTCGGTAAGGAACTGCTTTTGAATTGTTGCTTTTCCGTATGTTAATTCGATATTACAACAATATAAAAACACTACTGAGAATTCTGTTAAAATACGATCTAATAGTACATAGTCTTATCTCTTCTTTTTTATTAAAAAGACCCTTTTGATGTATCTCTGCAAACTATTTAGAGTTGTTCTAAGATAAAAGAGTCTGATGATACTTTTTATTCTATTGATAATTAGTAGAAAATCAATGACTAAACTATAAAATGATAAATTATCACGTCTTAATCTTTCTAACTTCCTCTACATACAACAACTCAGTTAATACGTAATTGGACAAAACAAGGAAGGAAAGTAGTTCACTAACGTACAGTGATAAAAAGAACAATCAATAATAATTTTAATTGCAACTTCATACTGTACGCTGGGAAAAAATAAAAATTCAAAACCTCTTAAGTGACAATATTCATTATCTCTCCTCATTTAGGAAAAAGAATATATAATGCTGTGTGATTAGAATTCTAGAAGTAGAACACAAAGGTACTTTGTAGGATGCATTGTAAAGGAAATAAAGGTATATATATATATATGTGGTGAGACGTAAAGTAACGGAACAAAACGTGTGTTGTAACGAAGATCACATAGGATAAACAAGGTAATGATGATTACGTTTTTAAAAGTGACAAAATTTCCACATGATGAACTGCACATTAATTTTATGTAGAGCAAACAAAGGAAAGAGATGCGTGATGTTTATCTCATTACACGCAACCAAACACCACCAACTGCTGGGACGTCCAAATTCCAGTGCAAGCCATTGAAGCCAACGTTAGAGAGTATACTAAGAGGCTGTTTAGTTGATCTACTGGACTAATAAAAAATAAAATAATTATTTCTAGGAATATAATAGAAGAAGAACATAATAAAGTTGGTATTGCTCAGTTTGGTTTATTCCTAAGAATTTCTAATGATGATGTATGCCAATGTTTGGTTTTAAAAAATAAATTTGAGATGTTAAAAGAATAACTAACAAAAAAACCAAAATATCCATTATAGTCTCTACTAACATTTTTTATTTTTTCGTATTATTAATTTTCTTATAATAAGAAGAAGAAGAAGAAGAAGAAGAAGATTGATAAATAATAATACTAAATTAATAATAATAAGAAGAAGAAAAAATTATTGATAATAACAACAACAATAACAATAATAACAATAATAATAATAATAAAGAAAAAGATTGTCTTTACCTATTTCGTGTTTCACAGAATAGGTAAAGACAGGAAAAGGTATCTTTAGTTATTTCTAAAAGTGTCGGAATATTAAACCTATGATTAATTATTTTGTACTTTATTTTTAATCAAACAAAAGAATAACTATACATTAGAAATATATTAGTAATAGAATAGCCACGGGCTGAGCGTATGTTGAGGCGATTTGTATTTGATATTTAAATATTTATAACCGGAGTTCTTCAAAATTAATAGTGACATATTTTACTTTTTTATATTAGATTTCATAAGTTATTGCAAAGTTTGACTTACAGCTTATGGGCTCCAGTTTAGGTTTTTGTCATTTAACATTGTTTTTAGATAATTTTTGGTATTTTAAAAACATTTTGTAGAAAATCAATTCTATTTCGACCGCTCATATTGTATCCAAATTAAATTAATTACCATGAAATTTTAATTTATTATTTGTAAACATTAAATATCGTTGTTGTTTCGTACATATATGTTGAGTTTAAATGTAACATATAATGTTTCTCAGAAATTAAATTTCATATTAATATATTGATCTTTCTATTGTTATATTCCATATTGTTGTAAACTATTATCTATATATAGATTGGCTAAAAGTCTCCTCGTCCTAGTATTCCCATATCCTATTAATCCCACAAGTAAACTAAACGACATTGACGTAAAAACAGATGTTTCAGGAATTTAAAATTTATAATCCCATTTCGGAAACATCAGTTCATGGCGACGCACAATGGAGTAGATATAGTTTGTAATATGGGAATGGAGGTTGCTAATGACGTTGAGGAGTGGGTGCTAGTATATATCTTATTCTTAACAAAGGGAACATTATACAATCTTTCTGATTCCACTCAAATTTATTCCTTGGCCACACTTGCATATACCCGTCACGCAATCTCCATTCCGCCTTGATCTCATATCCTCCACTTTGATCTCTAAAAGTACTGTCTATATATGCACCACTATGAGAGAATGATGACTTAATTTCAACAACATTAGAGCTAGCCAAATAGGAATATAAATACCAGTCAGCCAGTCCAAACATAAGGATGCAGTTAAGTTACAATGGGGTACAGATGGGGTCTTGTAATAATACTCTTGGCTTGTGGAAATAGGCTACGAGGACTAGGCACTGAAAACGAAGGGTTATGCTTGACAGCTTCTAACTACGAAGACGCTCTTAGCAAAGCAATCTTGTTTTTTGAAGGGCAACGTTCGGGGAAATTGCCAGTAAATCAACGAGTAACATGGAGGGGAGACTCTGGTCTCTCAGATGGCAAACATGACAATGTAAGCTTAATTACAAATATTTCTTCTTTCTTATGCTTAAAATTGATTTCGGAATAACCAACTCAAGAGTCACAGCTGAGCTGACTGTCTTTATATTCAGGAGCAAGCAATGCAAGTATGTAGGTATCTAAAATGTACTTTTTGACAGGTGAATTTGAAGGGAGGTTACTATGACGCTGGTGACAACGTCAAATTCGGATGGCCAATGGCATTTACTGTTAGTTTGTTAAGTTGGGGTGCAATTGAGTTTGAAAAAGAAATTTCTAATGTGAACCAGCTGGATTACCTCCATAATGCCATACGCTGGGGCACTGATTTCATTTTACAATCTCATACTTCATCCACTACATTTTATACCCAGGTACTGTATGTAACTTACTCTCCTATCAGTTGGATTCAATAGCAACTGTGTTGAATTTTCTTATCTCCTAGGTGGGAGATGGCAATGCAGATCACCAGTGCTGGGAACGGCCAGAAGATATGGACACACCTCGCACTCTCTATAAGATTACTGCTTCTTCACCAGGCACTGAGGCGGCTGCTGAGGCTGCTGCCGCTCTTTCTGCTGCTTCCATTGCCTTAAAATCTGTCGACTCTAGCTATTCTGAAAGGCTACTACGCCATGCACAATTAGTGAGCGCAAATCCTTTTTTTTTATTAGTTCAAATTTTCCCAGTAAGTTTTTTTTAAAAAAATGTTTGGCCATATGGATGTCTACGCTCCCAGCTTTTTGATCTGGCTGACAAGTACAGGGCACCATACAAAGCATCTTGCCCTTTCTACTGCTCTTATTCAGGATACCAGGTAAAAAAGACAGGAATTTACATCAAGCAAGGATTAGAGTTAATTATGTGTAGGTGGACTTCACGTAGAGTTTCTGACAAAAGTGTTATGATTGCTCAAGGATGAGCTTTTGTGGGCTGCTACTTGGCTGTACAAGGCAAGTGGAGAAAACAAGTACTTTAGCTATGTCCTCACCAATCAACGCTGGAGCCAAGCTGTGTCTGAGTTCAGTTGGGACAACAAATATGCTGGAGCTCAGACATTACTGTCAAAGGTTCAATCTACTGAGTCTACTTTTTATTTTCTCTTGACAGCCTGAAAGGCTCATTCAATTTCTCTGCAGGAATTCTATGCTGGGAAGAAGGATTTGGCCAAATTCAAGACAGATGCAGAATCATTCTTCTGTTCTTTGTTGCCCGGAAGCAGCTCTGTACAGATTAGGACAACTCCTGGTATATGTCATTGTAATCAAGCATGTTTATCTTCATTCCTTGACACTTGCTAATTATTTTTCCGATGATTGATTTAACATCTGCTACTTAAGACGGATATATTTTGACCATTCTATCAAAGAAAGAAATTCTATTATTCGGATTTTTAAGACCAATTGATCAACGTCCTCGGTACTAACTCTTGGCAGGTGGACTTCTTTACACAAGGGATAGTGCTAATTTGCAATATGTCACAAGCTCTAGCATGCTTATGTTCATCTACTCTAAAACACTGACTTCAGCTCATGGTAGTAACCTCCAATGCGGCTCCGCAAAATTCACTGGCCCGAAAATTAAAGCCTTCGCTAAATCACAGGTATAGCACACGAAACGAACAATAATATACACTGACTAAGACAACCAGAAAAAGGACCTATAATCCATCTCTTGTGCTTGGTTCTAATTCTATTCAAATGGTTTTCAGGTGGACTATATTCTGGGGAACAACCCGATGAACATGTCATATATGGTGGGCTTTGGGACCAAATACCCCACCCAACTACACCACAGAGGTTCATCAATACCGTCCATCCACGAGCACCGAGCAAAGGTGAGTTGCAGTGATGGTTACTCAAACTATTACTACTCCAGCAAATCAAACCCCAACACACATGCGGGTGCCATTGTTGGTGGACCTGATTCTAATGATCAGTACAAAGATTCGAGGTCAGAGTACTCTCATGCTGAACCTACTACATATATGAATGCCGCCTTTGTGGGTTCGGTGGCTGCTTTGCTAGGTGAAAGCAAACCAGAATGTTCATCATTATTGGAGGTTGCTACGTCCAGGAAAGTTGTTGATTAAACTGAGGGTGCGTAGAGCTGCCAAAGCCGGTCATTGTCATGTTCTCAAGTGAAAGAACGAAGTCTCAACTTATGGGAATGCATTAGTTAACTCTTAAATCTTAATAATTATTATATATGTTATGCTTCTTGTTAACTGACACAAAGAACATGCTTAGAACTTTCCTTTGCTAATATTATGTTACAATTTCCAAACAAAAAATTATACTTTACTTTTTTCTTAATTTTGTGGCTTTGAAGATATTCCGTTAGATGTGATTAAAATGACTAGAACAGGATACAATAGTAAACTTAGAGCTGCAACTTTTACTTATGAGCCAAATGATTTTTTTTTTGAAAAAGTAAAGAATGGCAAATGAATACAGTTGATTTACTTTTGGCTTGACAAATTTGGTAAACTACTCTAGTAAATTTTAAAATGAACAAAGGTGAACAATGAGGCCAGTGAATTCAATATTGATATAATTCAGTGTTTTAAAAATCTGATTAGATATCGAACTGGTTAAAAAAAGTTTAAGGTTTAAAGGGTTAACTAATATTAATCCGCTATAAAAATTGGAACATAATAAGTAAAAATAAAAAATAAAAATAAATCTAATAATTTAAAGTAAGATTGAATCTAACATAAAATTTAAAATAATCATAAACATAAAAATTATATTTCTATGTTATCATTTGAATAACTCATAAAAGTAAAGTATCTTCAAAGAAAGTCAATAGAATGATTCCTTTAATCATACTTCTTTATAGTTTCAATATTATTTTTTAACATATATATTCTTAAATTATCTTAAGCAAAATTACTTATATATTCTAATTAAGAATTTAATTTATTAAACAAATTCATAACAAAAATGATAATTAGTTCTAATCAATAATAGTTTAAAAATTTTCAATAAAAGTATAATGAGATAAATATATAATATAAATTTTGACAAATATAATTTATTAGTGAGATTAATTAAATTTAGTATTTTTTAAAAGATAAAAATATTAACTTATTTTCAACAATAGCAATTTAAATCAAAAATTTTATTTAGATTGTGGGAGTCACCTTAAAAAAATATTGAAAATTTTGAAAAATACCAGTTAAAAATTAAAATCTCAACCTTTTTACAACTCTTCAATTTGCATTAATCATATATTAACAGACGCCAAAACTCTTTAAGGACGTGCAAAAGTGAAGCGAGGCCTACGTGTGACTGACAAGCTGGTTTTTCCAAGAGTGAAGCTCGTCCCACGTGCTCAAAATATTACAGATTCTTATTTTAAAGAAAATTTGTCGATTTTTCTCAAGAAAATTGACCGATTTTTGTCTCAAATGGGTTATAAACATAAATCCGACTGAAAATTAAGTTGGCTCATAGATATTCTGGTTGAATCGATCGGTCTGGTCTGGTTTAATTTTAAAATCATTAATATTAAGTACCATGTTTTAAATATCAACTTTGATCGTAGGTGTTCATTCTTACTGTTTGAAATGGACGGAGACCTCCCATCAAAATTTATTTTTAACCGTATTAATTATTTTAAGATTACAAAGGAGCCACAAAATGATAACTGAAAACTGTCTTCCTCGTAACATCCGAAAGTATGTCCTTTCTTTATTCCTTTTAATCAAAATGAGTACTATGTTAGAAAAGCCTATTTGAAAAAGGATAGAACTATTTAAATACACATTATCAAAACAAAATTGAATTTGAACATATAATAGCTTGTCTATTAGATTATGCTCCACAACCAATCTATTATTTGTATTTTAGTTATATAATTATTTAAAGATATTCTTTATATTACACATATTCAGATGTATATTATAAAGTCCATATGATAACTATTTATTGTAAACAAAATTATAATAAGATTATAATTATAAGATTTATAGTGTATTTATGTATTATCCTGAAATTGTTCCTATTTATTGTTCTATTAAGATTGAACATTAGTAGAATGTAAAAAGACTAACATAAATTATATTTTTTCTTATAAAGGATTTCGTTGATTTTATATACTAAAGTATAGATACACACTAGATGCTTCTTAGAGAACAAGTTCACAAAACTGACACTATATGAGAATTCTATTTATGACATTACTTGTATTCTTCATTGTGATAATTATATAAGATTATCATTTAACTTGAGATCATCAAAGTATTTCATATAGGGATGGGTATATTTTGATACTACTTATGCATATTCTAGTCAAAGATAGTTTAATCGGTAATTATTGGATACAACATAAACTATACGGAGATAGTTAAGTGATCAATATATGATTCATCATCCTAAATTGAGTAGTGAGAATTTTTGGCCAATGCGGAATAACTTTGTAAAATAGTTTATCAATATCATTAAAAAAATCAAATTTTAATGGTAGAGAACTAAAATGATTGAACTCGAGTATAGTAGACATTAATTATATGCTTTATGTCTAATAAAAAATGATTGGACTCAAGTAGAGTAGACATTAGTTATATGCTTTATGTCTAATCAAAACATTATATGATGATAGAATTGAATTATATAGAAAAATTATGTACAAAAAAGTAAGTCAAAATTACTTTAATATTTTTAAATATTTAAGTGGTCATGAAGCATTGCAAGATATCAATTTTGATAGATGGATTATTCCAATAGATAATTGAAGATATTGTTGATAGAGTTTAAGTTATCTAATCTTGAATATGATTCAGGGTTATAAATTTTATCCATTGCCAAGATATTTTATAAAATAATGGGTCACACATAAAAAATGGCATTGAAAAAAAAGTGTTTTAATCAAGTTAGATTTTATAGTAAAGTTCAAGAAATTTTATTTTTAAATATAAGATATTTAATAAATAAGGATCAATATAAGGTATTAGTTCTTAGTTTGGCACAAATGGTTTTTAATTAGAATTAATTATAATTATAATTGAATTTTAATTGAAAATATAATTTTATTTTAATTAAATTACTAAAATATCATAACCTATTATAAATAAGCTTAGGCTCCAAAAGAGATAGCACTTCTTTCCTAATTCTCTCTACAATAGTTTTAGAATTCTCTCATACTTTTTATGGATATCATTAGAGACTGGACACTCGTGCAATTACGGCGGTTGAGATTAATCAATTTCCAAAAACAGTTTAAGGGATATGATAGAATACGATCAAGCTTCACAATAAAGTACCAATTATGATTCATACTTTTATTATGCTTTATATGTTAAATTTATTATAGAATTTTAAGTGATCTTGGATTTTAGGAAATTATATAAAAATATTTCGTAATTATTTTGCTGCGTGGAGGATCAGATCCTACCCCGATTTTTCAATAATAGTATTAGAGCTATCTTAATTCTATAACTTGATTAAAATATTTTATTGTTACTAGTCTTGAATTTTAGAATTCCAAATTAAGAACCTTAAACATCAACCTCCATTTAAATTTTAAAATACTCAAAACCCCACAGCTCAGGATAGGGTTTATGGAAAAGTGGTGCTAGATGTGCAGTTTTTGCGTGATTATTATAGGTTATTCCTCTTGGTTTGGTTTTGTGGTTTTGTGAAAGATGTTATAATAGGTGATGGCCGCTATGTATGATAATTGGAGATGGTTTAAATGGTAGCCACACGGTTTATGCAATTATGGAAATTGTGGTTGTATTTAATATGGGTGAGTTGTAGCTAAAGAAGGAGGTTGACAATGGTAGAGTTGTGCTTTAGATTAGGTTTATGGTCGGGAGACAGGTCAGGGCTAACGAGTAGCAGCATTAGAGGAGATGCCTCTAGGTAGCAGTAGCTCAATTACGACATATGCTGGAGAGTAATGAATGATCAGAGGTAGCGCCAAGGATTTAAGGAGGGGACCGAACGACCAAAATAAATACAAAAAGGCTTGATTTTCAGTTCGGTTTGTGTTTATAAACTTCCTATAAGGAAAAACTGACTAATTAAGCATAAACCAGCTGGTTTTCTTGAACAATGAATAACCAAAATTTTGAAAAAATAAATAACACAGAAAAAGAGAAAATAAATGTTGTTATTTAACGATTTTTCTTCAGAATCTTCTCATTTATTAGTTAGGCAATTCACAAGCTTCCTCTTTCTCAAGCAATGCCATGAATACTGTACTGGGCTCGGTACCGAATTGAGTTCTGGAATAAAACTATACCAGTACCGGTTGGTACCGGGTATCATTTCGAGAAATTTTTTAAATTTATAAAATAGTCCCTAAAATTTTTAAAAATTGCAAATTAGTC
>JANKOD010000192.1:22382605-22400130 GCA_026284645.1 Erythroxylum acuminatum
TAATTATACCTTATATATGCCGTGGATGCTAGGTTTATGTAGGTTATTGTGTTTGCATGGGAGTCTGACACCTAATGAACAGAATGGGCTGTGGTCGTTGGGCCGCTGATGCCCAGGCTCGGGGTTGGGCCGGCCAAGGCCAATCCAGCCGACCCGACCAGGTTTCAAAGTATGGGACGCAAACAGAGAGAATAAAGTTGAGAGTTTTCTCCGATCATCCATGTTGTGGTCGAGAATCTGTGGACGTTGGTAGGGCTACTGGGACTGTAACGCTATGTGTTGGTGTTTGGTGGAGCTTGGAATCTGTGAAGTTGGCCTGGACTATGACGCTATGCTACGTGTTGGTGTTGATGACGCTAGGTGCTGGTTTGCTAGTGGAATTTGCTTGCAAGATGTGAAACTCATCTGGACTGTGACGCTACACTACGTGTTGATGTTGGTGACGCTACGTGCTGGCTTCTTAGTGGAATTTACTTGCAAGATCAATTTGTTGCCAAAAAACAGGCGATTAGTTTTGATACAGGCGATGATTGAAAGTTTCAGGTGGAAAAATCGATACATTAGGCACTGTTCGGACACCATGTAAAACAGCAATGTTTTAGCGTAAACAAAAACTGCAGTACATTCTTCTTCTTCTCTTGTATGGAGGCAATAGCTATAGATACAATTATACCTCGGGTAGAATTCTATTATAAGAAAATCTATAACAAACTTCCATAATTATTTAATCAACCTCTAAATATTTCTCTTATGTTTATCCAGTCTAACAAACTATAATTAACATTCTATATACAACAAATCAACAAATCATGTCCATAATGTTGTGAAAATCGATCAGATTAGAGCAAGTTTGCAGCTAAATAGGACTGAAGAAATAGTAATGAATACACAAATTTTACTTGAAAACTCCCCAAATTAAGGTAAAAACTATGGGCAAAGATAAAAAAAAATTACTGCTGAGAAAAACTGGAGAATTACAAGAAAAAAACTAGACCAAAAAATATACAAAATATTTTTGTCTCTCTTTCTCTTTTTCCTCTTTCACCTCACGTCTCTCTTCTTCTGCTTGCTTATAAATTTCTTCATGCTACTCCTTCCTTTTTATAGGTACGAATGCCTTTGTCTGTACTAGGCATGGTAGGCACCAAATTCGGTGCCTACTTCTCACTTAAAGATTTGATTGATAATCAATCTTATCTTCACACCATTCTTTCTACCTTACCGCTTTATGTTGCTTACGTCTCTGTCAGGCCACATGAGGATCGACACCAAATAAACTTGTCACCATTGATTGCTTTTGTCATAAAATCTATCAGATTATCCATTGTATGAATTTTCTTCATGTTCACCGTTCATTCTTCTACTTTCTCACGAACAAAGTGATGCTAAACTGGAATATGCTTTGTCTTTGAATGAAATGTTGGATTCTTTGCAAGATGCAAAGTACTCTGACTGTCACAATACAGAGTAATATTCTCTTGATTATTCCCAAGTTCTTCCAACAACATCTTCAACCACACTACTTCTTTACTAGCTTGTGTAGCTTCCATGTTCTGCTTCTGTTGTTGATGTAACCACAACTGACTACAATTTTGAAACCCAGTTTACAGCTCCTTTAGCTAGTGTAAACACATATCCTATAGTGGATTTACTTTATCAAAATCACCTGTATAATCAGGATCAACATATCCTTTGACAGTAAAATATGATCCTCCATAATATAATGCAACATTTGAGATTCCTTTGATATATCTAAGAATCCTCTTAATAGTATTCTAATACTCTTGACCAGGATTTGCCATGTATCTACTAAGTACTCCCAATGCATGTGCAATGTCTAGTCTTGTACAAATCATAGCAAACATTAGGCTCTTCACTGCTGATGCATACGGTACTCGAGACATCTCCATCCTCTCTTCTTCATTGCTAGGACTCGTACTTGAAGATAACTTGAAATTAACAGGAAGAGGGGTATAAATTGACTTACAATCTTGCATAATGAATCGCCACAAGATCTTCTTCAAATAATTCTTCTGAGAAAGCTAAATTTTCCTATTATTTTTGTCTCGGTGAATTTGCATCCCTAGAATCTTGTTTGGTGGTCCCAATTCCTTCATTTCAAATTCCCTAGCCAACTGTGCCTTCAATCCTTTGATACGATCATTATTGGGGCCTGCTACCAACATGTCATCTACATACAACAGCAAGATTATAAAATCATCTTTCTCAATTCTCTTGAAATATGCACAAGGGTCTGCTTTTAGTCTGTTGTATCCAAGGCTCATGATGAAGGAATCAAATCTCTTATACCAACACCTTGGTGCATGCTTTAAACCATATAGAGATTGTTCAACATGCAAACCAAGTTCGCTTTCCCTTTTTCATCAAAACCTTTTGGTTGGAGCATATAAATTTCTTCTTCAAAATCTCCATGAAGAAATGCATTTTTCACATCTAACAGCTCAAGTTGTAAGTCAAATATAACACACGTTGCCAGAACTACTCGAACTATAGTGAGTCGAACCATAGGAGAAAATATTTCGTTAAAATCAATACCTTCTTTCTGAGCATATCCTTTTACCATCAATCTAGCACGACATCACTCCACTTGATCGTTACCACTCCGCTTGATCTTGTAAACCCATTTATTGCCAATAGGCTTTCTTCCTTGTGGTAGTGATACCAGCTTTTATGTCTTATTTCTATGTATTTCTTCTTGTATTGCTGCCATCCACTGATATGCATCTGAACTATTCATTGTTTCTTGAAGAGTTGATGACTCTTCATCCTCAGTTAAAAGACAGTATGCAATATTTTTTTCGATAATATAATCTGAGTGCCAGCTCGGTGCTCTTCTTATGTAAGTTGGTCTCCGAGTATCTGGAAAATCATATTCAGTTGGTTCTTGCTCCTCGTGCTCTGGTGCAGCTTTAGAAGAATCATTTTGATCAACTTCTCTATCCACTTGTACTGTTGTAGTTTGTGGATTCTCTTGTACAGTGTCAACATTTTCTGCTTGCTCTTGATCCTTGTCTTCTATGAAGATAACATCACTGCTGATAATAATCTTGTGGGCAGTGGGATCCCACAGACGATACCCCTTAACACCTTCAGCATACCCTAAGAAAATGCATCTTCTAGATTTTGGATCCAACTTTATAGTTTCTTAGGCATTGAACATCACATAGGCCGGACTTCCAAATATATAGAGGTTGGAATAATCCACTAGTTTACCAGTCCACATCTCCATTGATGTCTTTAACTCAATTGCAGTTGATGGAGCTCGCTTCACCACATAGCATGCGGTATTAACTGCTTCTACCCAGAATTTCTTATCTAAGCTTGCAGTTCACAACATCGCTCTTGTTCTTTCCAACAGAGTTATATTGATATGCTCTGCTACTCCATTTTGTTGAGGAGTGTATGATGTCGTGAACTACCTTTTGATGCCTTCGTTCTTATAGAATTCATCAAATTCTTTTCTAGTATATTCGCCTCCATTATGTGAACGCAAACACTTGACCTTCTTACTAGATTCAAGTTCTCCCCAAGCTTAGTAAAATTTGAAAGTTGGAAATACATATGCCTTCCTCTTGATAGGAAACACCCAACATCTCCTCGAATAATCATCAATGAATGATACAAAAAAATTTGCTCCTCCTAGGGATGTAATTGGTGCTTGTTATACATTAGAGTGAATCAATTCTAGAATTTCTTTGCTTCTGAACTTTGATGTGTTGAACTTCAATCAATGTTGCTTACTCACAATGCAATGCTTACAGAAGGATTGTGATATCTTTGTGAGACCAAGAAGTAGATTCTTCTCTGCAAGTTTCTTCATTCCTTATTCTGACATATGTCCAAGCTTTTTATGCCACGTCATTGAAGATTTGTCATCTGAACTAGTCACCGCAATGAATGTCTCTCCTTCTTGCAAAGTTACTCCCTTCAGTATATAAAGATTTGCAACAATCTTCTCTGTTTTCATAAATACCAGCACTTCTTTAATCACTTTCATGATCTTATTTTGAATCTCAAATCTGAAACCGAGATCATCCAGTTGTCCTACATACAACAAATTCTTCTTCAGACCCTCCACATGTCGCACTTTTTCAATAGTTTGAGTTGTCCCATCATACATATTTAACTTAATGGTACTGATACTAATGATCTTTAGGGCTTGATCATTATAGTTATACACAGATCCCCGATAGACAGATTCATACTGATGGAACCATTCTCTTCGAGAGGTCAAATGAAAAGTATCTTCTGAATCGAGAAGTCAAACATCAACAAATCTTCTCTTACCTCTAATAGTCGTTGCTGCTTCACAGACCATTGCACCTCCATCATCTGAAGTATTTGTCACATTTCCTTGAGGAATAGAATTTTTTTAATTCAGATTCCAACAATCCTTCTTCAGGTGCCCTTTCTTGCGACAATTGTAGCACTTGAAATTCTTCTTACTCCTAAATTTTGATCTACCATGACTATGACTCCCATTTGGGCCACGTTCTATTGATCTTCCTCTCGTCACCACCAAGGCCTCCGCTTATTGCGACTTTGTTAGCCTGTCTTTCTTACTTTTGCGTCGACTCTCTTCTTCCAAAATAGCAGCTACAATATTGTCAAAGACTACAATGTCTGTGGTGTCTGTTAAATTGATGACGAGTTGATTATACAAATTTGGTAGACTTTGGAGTAAAAGTTACGCACGTTCACTTATCTGTCCCAATGATGTGAGTTGGGAAAATAAAGCATTTAAAGTATTTAAGTGATCCGTCACTAAAGTAGATTTCGCCATGCATAAAGTATATAGTTTCCTCTTCGAAAATTTTTTGTTGTGGAGTGATTTGGCCTTGTACTATTTTGTGAGGTAATCTCATATTTTCTTTACAGTCTTCTTTTCCTCTATGCTGAATAATACTCCATTAGCTAAAACTAGGTGAAGATTAGCTACAACATTCTCATCCATCTCGTTCCATTTTTCATCTGTGACCCCAACTGACCACTCACTAATAGCCACCAGACAATTATCTTTCCTCAAGATTGCCTTTATTTTCAACTTCCACAATGGAAAATTATTCCTATTGAACTTTTTAATATCAAATTTTGTTGTCATTGCTCCTATCACGAACATAATTTAGCTCTTACTATTTCACGTGAATAGTACCCGTATGTCTGAATAGTAATTGTACGTATGATATTTCTGTATATGTGAATAGTACCATATGTGTATGTGTGAATAGTACCGTACACGTGAATAGTACTATATACTTGAATTACAGTAACTGCATAGTTTAATGCAAAAATAAATGAATAAACAGTTGTCAACTTTTGGTTACTATTCACTAACTTTTACTGTGCTCACCGGAACTCTGAATGGATTGCGCCAAAAAATTCGTTGTAATTTTCTCACCTCGCTATGATACCATTTGTTGTGAAAATCGACCGGATTAGAGCAAGTTCGCAGCTAAATAGGACTGAAGAAATAGTAATGAACATACAGATTTTACTTTAAAAAAACTCCCAAATTATGGTTAAAATAAGGTCAAGGATAGACGAATTTTACTGCTGAGAAAAACTAGAGAATTACAAAGAAAAATTAGACCAAAAAATATACGAAATATTTTTGTCTCTCATTCTCTTTTTTTTTCTCTTACCTCATGTCTCTCTTCTTCTATTTGCTTATAAATTTCTTCGTGCTACTTCTACCTTTTTATAAGCATGAGTGCCTTTGTCTGTACTAGGCATGGTAGGCACCGAATTCGGTGCCTACTAGTCACAATTGTTGACACACAAGAAATTAGTAGGTTTATAAATGCACGACTAAACTTATCCTACTTGACTTTGATTTTGTCAATTAAGTAGTGTCACACTTGAATTAAAAAATCCCCCAAAACATTGAGCTCTGGTATAAATTATTGGAATCGGTAGGAATTTAGGAATCTAGATACAGTTTGGCACGTTATTTACGATTGCATCTTATATGTATGTGTGTTTACGGAACAAATCCTCTTCTTTTCTACTAGAATTTACATATTTTATATATATTTCACTTCTATCATATCTAAGTCAAGAAGATCCCACCACACAAGCGGACAAATGTTGAGAATCAGTCGTTTCTTATTGTACGTCAAGAAAAATCTTATATCTAGATAATGAAACGACGTTAATAGCCCTCAGTATTATGCTCAACGATTGATAAACTTTGAAGTTCGAAGAGAACATTTGTAAGTTTCTCTTTTTTTTTTATATCGGCGTTAATTTTGTGTGCATTAAATAAATAATTAAAATATATAACAATTAGCAAATTACGTATTTTAATAAAATATTCTACAAGATTCGAAACCAAACGAGAGATTTGATTAAATAATATTTTAAAGTTTTTGTGTGTCTCCATCACCTTCTTCAAGGCTGAAGCAGGTGATATTTGCATATAACTTTTCCAAAGACAATTGTGAAATATTTGTAATAATACTGTATGCTAATAAATGAAACAAATATATACAAACAGGGAAACGTGAAAATAAAAATGTAAATGAATATAAGAAACAGAACTGTCCTGAGAAACATATAATACACGATTTACATTTTTTAAAATTAAATAACAATTTATCTTAAATAATTATATAGCATTATAGCTTGATTCAGGGATTAATAACCATAAAATATGGGCACAAGAATGGGGAAAATAAGAAGATAAATTAGGAAAAAGATTTGAAGAACCAAAATACAGAGGGAAAAAAATGAACAGACAATAAGGAGGGGAATCTGCCTTCCTAATTAATTAAATTCTGATTCCTCCAAAGGGCTAACACTCCAGTAATATTCTTAAATGCTATTAGATTCGTACCTAAAAAATTAGAAGAAAGTGTTATACTTAGATGACAACTTCATTGGAAAAGATACAAGAACGGGACTGAAATTGATAAAATAGGTAACTTTCCTGATAGGGTGAGTCCAATGATTAATCCATCCCTTCTCACATTCTTGCAGCCCTACCTTATCTGGGCCCAAATCCTTTGTCTCACTTCCCCTGGCCTTATTATGTCCCCCTCCCATAGGCCAAAGTAAGGGACCAGAAGATCCCCTCCTTATCTGATGCTCTCAACTGAGGAACAAGATTCTCTGACTCCTTATTCTGGCCCTACCCTGTCCTCTTTTGATCCAAGCCATCCATCTGTCCCCTTTTGATTCAAGCCATCCATTTATAGCTTGGATCAAAAGGGGACAGGGTAAGGCCAGAATAAGGGGGAAAGAGGCACTGGTAACTGAATCATCCCTTTTATCCGGATCAATAAACACGTGTCTTTCCTACTAATAAAATCTGCAATAACAACTAACATATGGTATACGGTGCGTTTTCTCTTTTGACCTATAACGGAAAGCTTTTTCACCTTATAGCTTAATACATTTTGAACTCAATTATTTTTTATTTTATTAAAATAATAATTTTTACTATTTTACGATCATGATAACTAATAACCGTTCCAATTTTGAAAATAGAACAACATACAAGGTTCAGTTTCTACTAGTTACAAACATACAAATTCTACCCCGGACGTGTTTGATATCTTGAAAGAATTAATTGAAAAATGGGACTATGGTACTCCTACAAAAGCGAAATTACAGAACTGCTCTAAGAAGATCGTAAATTGAACGCCGAATTTGTTGGCCTGTTGTCCCGAAACATCCCGCAGATTAATTGATGAACAAGTGGTTATGGACCTAAGTTTGCGAACTCATCCGAAAAGAATCCTTCAAAATCTTCTAAGCTTGGAAATAAGTCTGCGCCGAATGCCATGTCAGATAGCATATCGAAAGCCTTATCAAATGTATCATCTTCCAATGTTGGTTGTTGCTGTTGTTCATTTTTAATGCTCGCACGTTGTAAAGGCTCGTCTTCAAGGAAAGCCGATGAAGGGGTTTGGGGAGAAGGAACCAATTCCAATTTCGGACTTGAGGGATATTGTTCTTCATTTAGGGTCTTCGAGTCTTGTTCACGGGGCGTGGGTTCTTTGGGAATGTAGTTCTTGGCACGGGTGATGCCAGCAAGTGCACTCCTGCGAGTAGGATGGGCGTGGCTGTGCTCCGCCGAGTAAGTTATGATGAATACTGATGGATTCGACTTGCTTCTTTCCACTTGTTTTCTTGCCAAACATCCTTTCAAACTGCTACATCTGTAGTAGCTCCTGTTTCATGTTCACCAAATTTAAGGTTAAAAGCCACTTCAATAATCAAGTATGTAAGGTCAAAACAACATAAAAATTGAAATAATATTCCAAAATAATGGTCGCTGGAACTAAAAATAGACTTTTTAATTGTGTCGCGGGCATAATTGCAATGGTGTAGCAATTTAAATCCCTGGTTCAAAGAGAGAGATTTACCTTGGATAGGGAGATCCCTTGATAGGTTTCTGCCCATATTTACGCCAAGCCCACATATCAGACGACAGACCATCTGCCGTCACCTGCTGAACGATCTTTTTGTTCTGATTCTTCCTACTGATATATTTGAAAGCACGGTATTTTATTTGTATATTACCAATTACTTAAATCGTTTCAGTAACCCCATCAATTAGCACTGAAAAGCTAGTACGAGTCGATTACCTTTTTCTTGATTTGACTGCGCGAACGGCAGAGTCACTTCCAGAATTATCAACGGGTTCAAGAAGAGGATGCTGGTCTCTCGGCACCTTTCGTGGCTCTTTCACTTCTATTGGTGCCAAAATGGAAGTAGTAGTACAAGACATGGTTTTCGGAGACAGGGGTTGGTGCAAGACAGTGTAGAAAGAGTTATAGAACCCTTGAAGCCCAACTAAATCATCATCAGTTGTCATTTCTAAACCTTTTGGGAGTTTGAGAAGCTCATCGTGATTAAACCTCAAAGGAGCAAACAGTGATGGTGGGTTGTCCAGAATGTCTTCACAACTGAAGCCTCTTACCACGGCTTGTAAGTCCCAATCCTCCATGCGATTATCAAAATTTAACGCCACTTTTGAAAAAAGTTTGATGGGAGATTTGAGTGGAGAAGTGGAGCGTGGATATTGAGATTTGCAAAGATAAATGAAAGGCTGGTTAGACTTAATATATATATACGTGTTGGAAACGTGAGCTGATGTGTGTACAGTAGCTGATGCACGGCCTTGTTTGGGGTTTACATTTCCATTGATTTGACTTTGTTAAAAAGTCAAAAGCGTTTGTAACGATGACCCATAATTTGGAGCTATTATCACCCTTTCCTTGTGACTGCTACTCTGTCAGTCGGCTGTGTGAACTCTCGCCATAATTTCCTCTTTATGCCTCCTTTTACCCAGTCTAGTTTAGACATGCGTATAATTATATTTTAGGTTTTAGACATGCGTATAATTATATGTGTTAGAGATCAAAGATTTGGTGTTTATACCGACCTTATTATCACACTGGTATTAATATTAACTCAATAGGAGATCACGTTTAAAAAATTGTTATTCTCTATCAAGATTTAAATTTTATGGATGACGTAGGGAGTATTCTCAAGTCTTATGCTGTTCTGGGAGCTGGGGTATCATAGGGTGGTCGCCAAAGTGGACTCTCTCAAGGTCCTTAATATTCTCTCCGACCCCTCATATTGTGCTAACTAGGGTTAATTTTTTGGTATCAAGTATATGGGAGCTTGTTCAACAGGATTGGGAGGTTCATTTCCAGCATGTCTTCCGAGAAGAAAATCAGTGCGCCGACAGCTTGGCAACCTTCACCGACCTTCTTCGTCCAGGCTTACATATCCTTCAGGAGCCACCAATAGGCGTCCAGGAGCTTCTCCGCAGAGACGCGCAAAGAGTTTTGTTTTCTAGAGCGTTGGGCTAATTTAGTAGTTCCCTTTGTAATAATTTTTTTTTAATGGATGAGGTAGATTGAATTTATATCAAGTTTGGTAGATAGATTTCGACTTGATAGGCCAAAGTGTCGCTCAATCTCAATTGTTGACTCTAATGATTCATAATTGTCCATCTTTAGAGATGTCAAAAAAGATTCGGCTTGTCCGGCCTAGCTCAACCCGATTTTGGTCCGGACTGACAAGCCACAAGTGGGCTACGAGTCGAGGTCTGGTGGGCCATAAGTTGGGCCTGATCGGGCTACCTGTGGCCCAAGCATTGCCTCCAAAATGACGTTGTTTCCGAAATTTTTCTTAAAAAAATGATAGATCGAGTTGGCTTGACCTGCCCGTGGTCCGTTAAGCCATGGGCTGGTTAGCCCATGGTTGGATCAGGCCAGGTCACTGGTAAACCCATCCCGGCCCGTCAGGCCATGGGCCACCTCGATCCGACCCGACCCATTGACATCTCTATCCATCTTTATATATAAGAGATTCAATGTTAACGATGGCTCATTTTTTTCCATTTTTAGTTGTTGGAGAGAGAAATCAATCATATCTTTGACTATCAACATGTCTCTTTGAGAAAATTCCAACATTAAGATGATTAACGCAACTTCAATTTTACAAAGAGTAAATTCATGTGTACTTTTTATTTGCTAAGTTATTAGAGAATACCAGAGATGATAAGAGTACCTTAAATAGTTAGTTTAGTAATTTTAGTAGTTCTAGATCAGGTAGCTATAATAATGTAAGATTTGTGGCTTTAAACTACAGGAGTCATACCCCTCTATCCAACAAGTCTATCAAAACCCTACGTACATCACTTATAGTAGCCATGCCCGCTTTCATAGTTTATATGAACTTAGTTCAATTAAGTATATAAAAGACTTCAATTGTTAAATTCCATGCATGATGATTTCAATAAGAACTTCGAAACATGCTTTTACTTTAATAAATTATGTAGGGTTGAGTTTGATCAAATGAAGGAGAAGTTCCATATCTTTGATGAGATATCACTGAAGTTTCGCTTTGGCCTATGACTTTTATACTTGTAGATTTTTCTTTTGAGCAAGGAAATTGAAATAACTTATAATAGATTGATAAGTGTGAATTGCATCATGTTTAGGGTTTAGTTTGATATGTTTTTAACTGTTAACTTAATCGTTTAACATGTTTTTAGGTTAGAATTGTGTTAGTTTGTTAATTAATTGTGTTTAAGAGTTTTTTTATGGGTTAGTACAAGTTTATGAGCTTAATTATTATATCTTTGAGGTATCTTGATGTATTTGTTAGTGTTTTAGAGCCAACATCGAAGAACGGAGAAGTTTCAAAGACATTCGAGCCAAAACAACACCTCACGATCGTGGTTACCACGATCATGACAGAAGCATTGGAGACAACCCACAATCGTGGTCAAATTGCCAGGATCGTGACAAAAGCCCAAGACACGGCCCACGATCGTGGCCCATTTGCCACGATCTTGACAAAAGGGTCAAATATGGCCCACGATCGTGGCTTGCGTCGGACAAATGCGCAGACACTCAGAAAAATCAAGCTTCGAAGGATTTTTCAGACCTTTTTGACCCTTAAAAAACCCAAGGGCTGCACAAAACACAAAAGATATATAAAGAATAAGACAAAAAAAAGGAGAAGGAGCTTTTGCATTAGCTACCATTAAGAAAACCTAGAGAGAGTTCATTGAGAGATTGAGAAAGAGAAGAAGGAAGATAGACATGGATAAGAAGTCAATGCGAAGTACTTCCCTGAACAGGAGGTTTCTCGACGTTGCTGCCTCCATCATCCATTCAGATCTTGTTTCTGGTGTATTTTCAATTTTATTAATGTATAGAATTTGGAAAGTTGTTGAGATATGATTTATGAATGTTGAGGATGTCTAAACTCACCTTCAAGTTATTATTATCTTTGATTTAATAAAATTTTGATTGTTTTATGATATTTGGATTGATTGAGATTGATTTCTGAGATTGCATAATTCGATAACAGACCGAGAGGGTGACCCGATAAAAAATAATTAAATTAGGCTAACGAGAGTTAGGTAATTTAATAAGAATGAGAAATCAATCAAATCGGTAATTATGTGATGAGAGATCTCACATAGGTTCCGGTAGTCTAGTCGAAAACTTCATATCTAATTTGAGTTTGGATAAATTGTGAATTGAGAAATTGCAAATTTCCATAATCAGATTAGGGTTTATAATTTAGGACTTTTAGTTATAACTCGAGAGGGGGTAATCAACCTTAGGATAGTCCAGGACCAATAATCCAACATTTCATAATTAATTAGGTTAGTGTTGAAGATAGGTAAAAATTTTCCCAATAATCCGACATTTCATAATTAATTAGGTTAGTGTTGAAGATAGGTAAAAATTTCCCCTTTCTCTCAATTGGTAGTTCCTTAGGTTGATTTTTAGTATGTGCATTGCAATTTGCTGATTTGTTGATATTTCATGATTAATTCTTGAGTTGAATTGGTTTATTGAATTGCATTGTTGTTTTAGCTTAGTTACAGTTGAATTTTTGCAATTAGTTTCGGCCTTAGAGTTTAGGATTAAATTAATCTTCCTTGTGGGATTGACACCTTAGATACTGCGCGAATGACTTATATGCTTGCGAAATATTGAGGTTAAAATATTAAAACATACACATATCAAAAAACCGCGATCATAGACCTAAAGCTTTTATGCCTATAATTATTTTTGTTTATAGTGATTGGATTTCAATTATATGGAAAACAAATATAGATACTTTATTGATGATTATGTACTTATACATAGAAGATTTTTGGAATTTATCCTAGCGATAATCCATTTTCAAATGGGTTAAGGTCCAAATAAGAAGCATTTTTAATTTGTCAAGTCTTTCATATTTATAATTTCTAGGCATGATAGTATCTCAAATGCAGTATGATTCAAACTAATATGGAGATAGATTGTCTTAAAAGTGTTTTTTTCTAAGAATTCTAATTTTAACAAGACTAATTCTCACAATAATGGTTTGCTTTTTTATCTTATGAATATTCAGCTACAAATCCTTTATTCGCATGCTTCACTTTTTATAGTCACAAAATCCATTTACTCTTTAACTAAGTTGAGCTTAGAACAAATTTGTTCTTTATCATGAGATTTGTACAATTGTACCCTTAGACTTAGCAATTTAAACTTTATAAGAATTAGTGATTTAACACTAAATATTAGGTTAAAGGGTGTTTTTAGGTATTATTTGATATGCTCATGGTATACCCAAATGTTAGAGATCTTTTCAACCCAAGTGCCTTTTATATCTTTATCTTTGGCTTGTAGCCATTTCAATACTTTCCTATTTGTAACCTCTTCATAACCTTGGTCTATATGCAAAGGACCTAAAGCAATGTTTAATTTTCAGTTCTTCACAAAAGTCCCTTAAGCCCTTGCTATTAAATTGGGTTTCATTGTTCGTGATTACTATTAAGGGACTTCATAGCCATTTATAATATTTCTCTTAAGAAGTTTATGACTATCTTCTTTATTATGCTAGCTAGGGGTTCTATTTCTACCTACATTATGAAACAATTAACTATAATAAAAAGGAATTTGAGTTTCCTTATTATGGGTCAAAATCTTGCAAGGACACCTATTTTCCATTACACAAAAGGGGGGATTTTTGATACTATGACATGGTTAGTAATAAGTGAATGGTGCAGGTTTGAGTACCTTTAAAACTTGTCATAATTTTTTACAAACTCTTAGCCATCTATGAAAATTGAAATCTTGAAGTGTCCTTGCCTTGAAATCCTATAGGTTAATAGTTATCTCCCATTACGAGCTTTACATTCCCCTTTACAAATTTCCTTGTGAAAATGTTATATTTGAATTTTAAAAGTGCATCTTAAATACGACAAGGTGAAGGACCTTTGATATAATTGTTCATCTATTATTAAATATATTGAGGCCTTGGTTATGATATTTTTTGCTATATTTTATCCTCTATTGGCTTTCTCCTCTATGGCATCTACCTGGCTGACCTACTTACCTATTTCTCATAAAATATCCATTCAGGGACAAATCTATATTGGCTTATATTTTTGAAAGATGATAGACCCTAGGTATTTAAAACACTCTTTTTATGGTATAACTTCTAAACCAATCTTTATCTCCACATCAGAAGTCACCCTTTGGCCCGAAAAGTTACACTCTAAGTATGTAGTCTTATTCCTACTCAATTTAAAACCCTTCGACTCTAATGTACATTTTAGCCTGACATTGACACCCTTTTTGTCTCATACACTAAGACAATATCGTCAATAAACAATATACACTAAGGCACATCCCTTTGAATATTCTTGGTGAGCTCATCCTTCACTAATAGAAATAAAAATGGGTTTAAATAGGAGTCTTGGTGTAGCCCAATATTGATAAAAAAATTTCTTTATCTCCTTCTATCATCCTTGCTTTGGTCCTTATCACTTCATACATATCCATAATAACTCTTATATGGGTTAAAGGAACTCCCTTAACCTATAAAAACCTTTACATGATTTCCCTAGGTACGCTGTCATAATCCTTCTTTAAATCAATAAAAACTAAGTGTAGATTACTCTATCTTTCCCTGTAATATTCCATTAATCTTCTTAGGAAGTGTAAAGCCTCTGTCGTAGATCTTCCTGACATGAAGCCAATTTAGTTCTTCGAGATATGAGCATTGTCCCTCACTCTCTTCTCAATTACCTTCTCTCACAACTTCATGGTGTGACTAATTAGTTTGATGCCTCTATAATTGTTACAATTTTAGATGTCCCCTTTGTTCTATACTGAGTTTCCACTCATCCAACATTTTGGTGGAGTTAAGGATCACATTAAAAAGCTTGACTAGCCAAGTAATACCCTCTTTGCCTAGGCTCTTCCACACCTCTATGGGTAACTCATTGGGCCTTACTGGCCTTATACTTTTCATCTCCCTGAAAGCTCTTTTAATTTCTTCCCTTGTATTCTACCTGTAATGAGTCAAGTTATGAACCTCTCGGATGTGCTAAAATAACCTAAAGATATGTTGTACTCTATGCCTTCATTAAAAAGGCTATAGAAGTATCTCTTCCATCTTCTATTAATTTCATTTTAAGCTATGAGCGCTCATCTTACTTCATTTCCCATACAACGAACTTGATTTAAGTCTCTCATTTTTCTTTTTCAAGCTCTCGCAAACTTAAAAATGTCTTTTTCTCTATCTTTAGTTTCTAATTTTTGGTCTAATTTTTCGTAAGCTCTGCTTACTACTGAGATTGTCTTTTTTGCATCTTTTTTAGCCAATTTGTACATTACTCTATGAGTTACTTTCTCTAATTCTGTGGTGATATCAAATAGAGCTTTATAGGTTCCCTTCTTGATTTTAACCTTTTCTTGTAAATTTTCATTCCACCACTAGGACTCCATCTTACTACCCTAGGTCCTTTAGAATCCTCCAAGATCTCTTTATCTATATTCCTTAAAAGATTTGCTACTCTCTCCACATTTGGCTAACATCTTCTTCCAATTTCCATTCATCTCCAAATATTACTTTGTTCCTAAGTTACTTCTCCATGTCCCCTTTTAGATTCCACTATTTGACTCTAGTATACCCCTTAGGAATTCTCTCCTTCCTCCATCCCTTAATTTGAGATCCAAAACTAACAATCTATGGTGAGTTTACGAGCAAACATGTAATATCACCTTACAGTCCTTGCACTTAGATTGATCGCTTCTCCTTGAAAAGAAGTAGTCAATTTGATTTTTAGTGATTCTTCTTTTAAAGTCACCAAGTGTCCTTTGTTTTTCTTGAAAAAAGAATTGATTATTATTAACCCAAATGCTACCGCAAGATCCAAGAAAGTCATCCTACTATCATTCCTATCTCCATTCTCGAGACCTCCTTTATTCTATGGATACTTGTCCGAGGTTGCCCCTGTATGACCATTAAAGTCTTTTTCTAGAATAACTTTCTTGTCGAGAGGATCTGCTAAATCACCTCATCTAACTCTTTAGAGAGCTGACATTTAATTTGTTCGTCCAAAATTACTTGAGGAGCATACGCATATATCACATTGAGTACAACACCTTTCACCATAATCTTTCTATACATAATCCTATCATTACTCCTCTTTACTCCCATAACATGACTTATAACTTCCTTATCAACCAAGATGACTACCTCATTCTGCCGTCTTGAACACTCCAAGCAACAAAGTTTGAACCCATTAATCTCTTTCGCGTTGGCCCCTCTCCACTTTGTCTCTTAGATGCATACTATATGAATCTTACATTTATCTAAAATCTCCATTAATTCCAGAGACTTCCTTATAAAGGTCCTAATGTTCCAAGAATCTATCTATAATATGTAATCTTTTTTTCTCTAAGACCTAAAACTTACCTGAGGACTAGCCCTTGCTCTATCATTGGTAGTGAAAGCCACCACTCCTATCCCAAAGCTTAATACAAGCTAAAGAAGACAAATCCCTAAATGACTCTAAAATACCTTAGGAGACTAACCAAGTATTATTAATAAAGGTTTAAAAATCACAAGTACACACGACCACGAGCAAATAAAAAATTCGTTGGTCTAAATTCTTACCCACTACTAACACTTAGGATTATGCATGATGCTAAAATTCAGTATTAAACAGTTAAAACAAAACAAACAAAATATTGAATTATAAACACATAGAGCACCCTTCTTGAGTAATTGAATATCTTAAATGAGCCTAAAATACGTAATTCTATAAAAACTTTATGGATCTACTAAACTAATCCATATCGAATTCGTACATTCGTTAGGAGTATATTATTAAAAATTTTCATCTGTGATGGTAAATCTATGAAAATAATAATCTTGTGGACCAATTAAAATATCTTAAAGTAAATATTATCATTTTTATAAACTCATTATCTACCGATTTATAAGAGTATAGTTATCTACTATTCAAATAATCTTAAATTGAGGCAAAATTTTGTCAGTTAAAAATTTCACATAATTAGTTGTTAGTACAATTGTTAGAAAAAGATTTATTAAATTCATCAAGTAAGAAGTTTCTTTATATTTATACACTTTGATAAGTCCATAAGAAATATCAATAAAAATATCGATATCGTTCTTCGAAGCACTTGCTACCATTTCGAATATTTCTGAAAAGAGTTGACTTGGGTTAGGAGATTTTAAAAGGGAATGGATAAACGGAACCCATATACCATATATGGGTACGGTAATATATGCTTCCAAAGAATATGACCCCCACACCCCTAGTTCGTAGTGTATGGCTATGTATGACCACAAGAATAAGTTTTTAAATTGGTCCCCCTACGCACCCTAAGGAATTAGGGCCTTCTTAAATGAAATCAGGAATCTTTGAGAATCTAAAATCAACTCCCACATCCCTGCTTTTAATTTCATTCCTGACGTGAAATAGTTAATTAGTACTGGTTCGAGACCCTAAGGGTACGTTTACTTCTAGAAAATAGTTTTTTATTTTCTATCTTGATTTTTTTGCATATATTTTCAATTTTCTTTTTCAGTGAAAAATTGTCGAAAACATGTTTACTAATTAATATTGAAAAAATTATTTTTTAAAATTGAAAATTGCAAAACATGTTTACTAAAATTGTGTTTTGATTTCAAAAGAATTAGAAATACAAACTGCCCAG
>JANKOD010000192.1:22401443-22417982 GCA_026284645.1 Erythroxylum acuminatum
TTCTTAGGCATAAGACTGTTAGAGCTACTCCACAGCAAAATGGAGTAGCTGAAAGATTGAATAGGACCCTCATAGAAAAGACTAGATGCATGCTTCTCTCATCGGGTTGCTCTCATTCCCTATAGGGGGAGACTATTAAGACAGTAGCCTATTTAATTAATAGGCTCCCAACTTCTGCTAATGACTATAAGACTCCACAGAAAATTTGGAGTGGAAAGAAGCCTAAACTCACTCACCTAAGGACCTTTGGATGTGCAGCCTATGCATATCAAAAAGAGGGAAAATTGGAGCCTAGAGCAGTCAAGGGAGTGTTTCTAGGATATCTCGAAGGTGTCAAAGGATATAAGCTCCTTCTGCTCTAAAAGGGAGCCTTTACAACAATCATTAGCAGAGATGTCATCTTTAAAGAAGATGAATTCCCTCTGCTGAACAAGAATTCACAAAATTCTGACTTCCATAGTGAAATTCAAGAGAATTTAGGGGCAGCAGGACATTCAGCCCATTTTTATGTACCACCAGAATCTGAAGAAGATGGTGGTTCACAACAAGAAACTGTGGAGCCTCCAGAAGGCACAGCACAGTATGAAGATAGGAAGGAAGAGGCAGAAGTTGAGGGCGAAGGAGAAGCCTTAAACCCACCTATGGATGACATTCAAGAGAACCTACAAGACTACCAACTCACAAGGGATAGGCAACCAAGAATCAACATACCTAACCGAAGTTATACTGAATTAGATATGGTTGAATTTGCATGTTTCATGGCTGAAAATGTAGGGAATAAGGCACCTGAAACTTATAATGGAGCCATGAGAAGTAAAGATGCTAAAAATTGGAAAGAAGCTTGTGAGAAGGAATACTTTTCATTAATGAAGAATAACACTTGGACTTTAGTACCTAGACCTTACAAAGCCAAATTAATTGAGAATAAGTGGCTGTTTAAATTGAAAGAAGGTGTAATAGAAGCAGAACCTAGGATTTATAAGGCTAGGCTTGTAGCTAAGGGATTTAGGCAAAAGGAAGGGATAAACTATAAGGAGATATTCTCTCTAGTAGTTAAATTCAAGACAATTAGGCTTATTTTAGTCCTAGCAACTTTATATGATTGGGAAATCCATCAAATGGATGTTAAGACGGCTTTCCTATATGGAAAGCTAGAAGAGACCATATATATGAAGCAACCAATTGGTTTTTAGGACAAAACAAGCTGGACCATGTTTGCCTATTGCAAAAATCCCTATATGGGCTCAAGCAATCCCCTAGACAATGGAACAAGAAGTTCCATGAGGTTGCTGCTAGTATGAACTTCATTCGAAGCTCATATGATTACTGCCTATATTATAAAGATCTAGGAATGGCTAAAGTAGTGTTTTTGTTGGTCTATGTAGATGATCTAATCATCACAAGGAAGGACTTGAACAAAATTCAAGAGGTTAAGGCAGAATTATGCGCTCATTTTGAAATGAAGGACCTAGGAGAAGCACAGAAGCTTCTAGGAATGCAGATTATTAGAAAAAGGAGGGAAGGAAAGCTACGACTTGTCCAAAGAAACTACATCTGAAAGATCCTAGCTCAATTTAATATGGAGCAAGCCAAACCTACTTCAGTTCCCTTAGGCTCACACTTGCAGATGGTTTCTGACAAGTGTCCTAAGACAGAAGAAGAAAAGAAAGCCATGACTCACCATCCCTATGATGTAGGTGTTGGAAGCTTGATATACCTTATGTTATGCACAAGGCCTGATTTAGCCTATGCTATAAGTATCCTGAGTAAGTTCATGGCCAATCCAGGTCTAGAACACTAGCAAGGGCTCAAGAATGTTCTCTGGAACAGTGAACTATAGTTTATGTTTTACAAAAACAGAACTAAATAAATGCAAGTATCTGGCTCTAAATGGCTATGTGGATGCTGATTATGCAACAGACAAAGACACAAGAAAGTCAATCTCAGCATATATATTTACACTATCAGCAAACACAATATGTTGGAAATCACAACAACAATCAGTGGTAAGTTTATCTACCACAGAGGCAGAATACTATGCAATAATAGAAGGTGTAAAAGAATTAGCATGGCTATCAGGAATTTTGAAGGAAATAAACACAGAAGTCATAACACCAGTACTATATACGGACAGTCAAAGTGCATGGTACCTGAGTCGAGATCCAGTCCTCCATAAACGATCCAAGCACATTGATGTGTGTCTGCATTTAGTCAAAGATCAAATCTCCAAAGGAACCTTCAACAGAACCAGCAGATCTCACAAGGGTAGAAATTAGGGTTTCGAGATTTGGGGGTTTTTCAGATTTGGGGATTTTCTCTTAGGGTTTTTCGGATTTGGGGATTTTCTCTTAGGGTTTTTTCAATTTCAGCTAGGATAGGTGAAATAGAAGGGAAACCACATGAAATCAAAGATGATTTCAACAGATCTCACAAATTTTTTGAAAAACTAGGGTTTCGGGTTTTTCTAACTCTGTCGGGGGTTCAGATCTGAGCAAAGATGATGGAGTAGGAGGGAAATTTGCGACATAAATCACTTAATACTCCACCAACTTAGCTCAGATTCAACAGAAATGCATGAAGAGATTGATGATAAAAGTGAAGTGTGTGTGTCTGAAGGAAGAGCTGTCGAAGAGAGAAGGAGAAGCCTCGTATTAGCTGAAGACAAATGACTTAGATAAACACTCATTCACGTGACTCACTCACAAACACATTAGCCAAAAAGGTCAAAAAGCAGGCTACATCTACACAAAGTCCCAAGCATTATGCATGGAGCATTGCCGTTTCACTTACAACACAAATCTAAATAAAACAAAGTCATGTGACTTACTTTTAAAGTAGGTGAAACGCAGCCACTCCAGAGCAAAAAACCACAGCAGCACTTTGGAAGCATTTAAGTGACAGACCCAAAACGCACAACATATAAGGCTCATTAAAAGTCACATGGGAGGCACGTGAGATACATAAGCTTGGAGCATCCGAAAGTCATCTTCATATTCAGATATAAAACAGAGGCAAAAGACTTCAGACAGAGGCATAACAACATAGAAACTTCAATTTTCTATCTTCATTGTATTCAATTTTGAGAGTGCAAAAATCAGTGTGAGGGAAAAAGATCAAAGAGTGCTAAAGTGCCAACCTGTTTTGGGTATTGGAGAGTTTGTGAGGCTCTTGTTGCAAGTGTTCAAAGAACACTCAATCTTTGTATCTTCTTCTCCATTTTCTTCTGCTTTAGTGAAATTTCCTACACCATTATCAAGTGGAAATCTTGGATGTAGATAGTTCTTGACTTTCGAACCAAGTAAAATCTAGTCTTCTTACTTTCTACAATTTACATTTCTGCAAAATATCAAGTGTTTATCAGTTTCTGTTTGCGAAAAGATAACAGTGCAGTAGCTTTAACCCAACAAGTTCAAATAAACATAATTACTGGTCAGATAATTTTCATGTTTTGAAATAAAGTCATTATTTACAACAGGGAAAGGCGTCACTCATAACAGATTGCTGGCGTTCTTTCAAGTTTCAACTTTACAATTTACAATTTATGCAGGGAAGCAACAAAATGATATCTTGGTCACATAGTTCAGTCCACAAAGTTCTTTTTAACGTGAAGAATAAAGCAGCAAGTATGCTAAAATTATTTATATGAATCTTTACGACACATTTTTGTGCTTCAAAACGTAAATTTCAACCATGGGGAGGTTCGTGGCAGACATAAATGCTCCGTATAACATTTGACTTGAACTACGTTCCACTGCAGAAAGAAATGTTTATTCCAAAAGTAGCGAATACAGTATAAGTAACATAAAATTGCTAACATCTTAGCAACTAATCGAGCACAAGATACTAGTATTTAGCTACAATCGTACGACAGATACTGACTTTACAATCATCTTGGTGTCTTTACGAAAGATGTCAATATAGAGTGAAATAAATAGTTATCAATTGCAACTTCCAAGCTCAGTTCTTTTTGTAATATTATACAAGATTAAAGGACAATCTCCAGAATCAAAACTTGAGCTTCTGTGACCAATTTACTTCTTCATGAGAAGAATAACAGTGTGTGCAGCGATACTTCTGTTCTCGCCAAGACTATCAACCTTCTCATGAGTTTTTGCTTTCAGATTTACGACAGAAGGGTCTGCTCCGAGCAACTCAGACAAATTGTTTCTGATAATCTCCTTGAATGGGCTGAGTTTTGGTTTTTGAAGTATCAAGGTCGCATCTAAATTTCCGATCTCATATCCAGCTTCGTGCATGAGTCTCACCTGAAATCAAGCACATGTCACATTGATTGAACAAGGTATATCTGCTTAAATTATAATTTCTAGTAAGATTTTTGGGAATAAAGAAGAAGAAAATTCACAAGTAGCTCGCATAAAGACACTAAGATAATGCAACAGCATGATAAACCCCTCATATGTCCAACAAAGAGGAGCCTGCATGAAATTGAATACTATCATATCCTTCAGCAAGTAACTTTTCCCCCCATGATTTTAGCTAAACCCTTCAGGTTGCGACCCCAAAGGCTTTCCTTGCATCCGGAGATGACTACTATAACACTAAAAAGGAGCCTTCTTAAAGACAGACTGGACAAGAAAGCACATGAGTTAAACATTTACATGACAAGTAACATCATAATTACTTACGCAACCTTTTCAATAACAACTATAGAACTTGAATTACTAAAACCACAGGTAGAAGCATTATATGTTTTTGTGGGCCATGAATTTACAGAAAAGGAACTCCTATGACAAATTGCACCCATGTCCTGCGAAGTTTCCAGTTCAAACTAGAGAAGGCTGCAGTAGTTCCCTATAATTGTTTGTAAGTCAACAGAGAAGCACATATATGAAGTATCTTTGTCTTCCATAATGGCAGAGACTAAGAACATTCTAGTGATCCTTCAACGCTAACATGAATAATAAGAGTTTCAGATCAAAACATTGGAACAGAATAGCAGGTAAAGACTTGGTTTCATCCATTGCATAATTGGCCACTACCAAATGCGGGAAGTATCAATCAGGAAGCTAGGTTGACAATTCGGAATGGAGTTAAAATCTTTAAGTTTCCCATAAATGGATCAAACAAATAACTCACAGCTTCTTTGATAAATACGGATGACGGTGCTCCTTTCCACTTCGGATCGTTATCAGGGAAAATCTGTCCGATATCAGGGAGCCCTAGTGCCCCCAATATTGCATCCACAACACAGTGCAATAACACATCACCTGCCAAGGTCAACAACAATTCCATGAAAGAAAGAAAAAAAAAAGGGTCTAACTTCCAATTATCTCCCACAGAAACTCGTACAAAGAAATAATCAGAAGCCTAATTTTTTGGATCCTAAATTTCTTATCTTAGAGACCAAGTCAGATTCAAGCAATTCCTAAGAAGCCAAAGTTGCTTTGTTTTAAATTGAGCAAAAAAGTTTAGAAAAGAACTACTCTTTGTAGTCCACTTCATGATCAAGTACAAAAATCGGACAAGAACAAAGATTATAAATTCTGAACAGGTCAGTTTTTAAAAGACAAAAATCAACCAGAAACCCAAATAAGAATCAGAGGAAAACAAAAATACCATCAGAATGAGCCTCGCAGCCTCTCTCATGGGGCACATCAATCCCACCAATGATCAAAGGATACCCAGGCTCCAACCTGTGGAGATCGAACCCGTGACCCACCCTGAAAGGCAGAGACTTTGACGCTTTACTAGAAGTTGTCGTTTGGTCTACTTGTACGGAGGTGGACGCAGAAGCCGTAATGGAAAACTTGGGCGTTCTCCGTAGAGAAAGGGCCGATTGTAGGAGGAAGGTGGGACGTCTAATGGTGCATATGGGAGGGACCGAGAGGGTGGCCTTGGCGCTGTGGGTCTTGCTGCTGGTGGTAACTGGCGAAAATGTGGTGTATAAGTTGGTAGACATAGCCATCTCTCGAGGTCTCTCTGCCAAGGAATGGCCTGTGCTGTGTGGTGACACCGAATGAGTTTTGTGTTATTATTTTGCTTTTTATTTCTGGTGGTTGGCTTTTGTTTGTTTAAAACGTGGGAGTATCCATAGAGGGTCGATTCTGATGCCTTTTGTTTATCGTTTCTTGGGAGTTGGTAGAGCACAACTAGATTGACCGTTTTAATTATGCTAAAGAATAAACATATTGAAATGTTTGGCTTAAAACACTGTAAATTATGTAATAACTTAATTATAGCATCGAAGAAAACAAAACTCATTTCTTGTGTTGAATTCAAAGCCAATTTTTATAGCACACTGTCATTGACTATGCCAAGAATTCTTAATCGGAAAATGTTGACCTAAAATTATGATCTGGTGAGGAAGTCTCCAAAATAATTCCACTTTTCGAGGGAGAAGCTGATCAAGTCTGACCCAAAAAGAGAAGCGTAAACTTCTTGTTTAATGGACCAGCAACTACTAGACAGACTCCATCTTTTAGCTCAGGAAAAATGGGTTTTATAGATAAACAAGAATTATGTTAGATGCAAGATCTGATAATACTTTTTATGTCGTATACCTGAACTCGCAAGCGCAGCAAGTGCGTGACTTTTGATTATGGGAGATGAATGTCCTATTTCTCACCATATTTTCTACGCAAAATGACTATAATACAATCTCATTTTCTCTCTGTGGCTGCTACAAACCAACTCTTGTGTTACTAGCACCCGCTTCCTCTGACCAAAATTCTAACTTTGAATTGCAAGAAATAATGAAGTGGAAAACGTCAATGTGCATAGTAATTAGCTCAATTTTGGTAAGAAGTACCTAGCAAGTAGCAAGCACAGACAAGACTTGCAACCAAAGCTCCACAACTTGCCAGTTAACTAAAATATTAAGACTTTGATATATCATCACCCAGATGTAACCTCTTTTTGTACATACAAAATCTAACCGTATGGCTTTACACTTTTCTTAACAATAAGCAATACCTTTAACTAAACCAAACGCATGTGGGATATGACTTATATATACACCAACAGTTGAATTCATGAATTTGATACGAGCAACTCAAGTTTCTTATGAATGAGATGCCCTAGGGTGCTTGTTTCCATGCTCTGGTACTAGATGCTCTGAAGCAGCTCTCTTAAGTCTCAACTGTAAGAAGAGAAAATCGCCAATAAGCTCTAATGAATACTAAGCACCCAACTGAATGACGTCGAATTCACTACAAACCTTGTCCTCCGCTCGCTCATAGAAGTTCCTCAGGAGAATATTTTTGGCTTCAGTAGTTATAACTGCAAACAAAGTTTCAGGAGTGTGAGTAAAGTTGATGCTATATCATTTCAGACACACTGGATGAAGCGCTCAATAAGAGTTAACAAAGTTACAGCTGATTATTTGCTAAACTATGCAAAAGCTTTTCTATGCACAATCTTTTGCAAAATGCATTTCACAATGCCAACAACATGCATTTTAGTATGCTTCCAGATATCCTTATTACACTACAAACCTGATGCCATCTCAAGCGTACACTTGTGTTAGGATCTATGCAAAAACCAGTGCTGTCAGAAAGTTATCCCACTGACCTCAAAATGCAATATCATCATTGAAATTTGTTCATATTATATTCCTTTAAATTTCATGTGCTGAAGAATTTAATATGTCCTTAAGCTAAGACGTTCTACTTGATTGATCTCAAGTGAACAATGTTCCTATTTTTGTCTAGATGATCTATAGAAAATAAATTCAATTCTTAATTGAAGTTCTTAATGGGTTTAACTTAGAAAATTGGGTAATTGTAAAAAAAAATTCCCAATTTTACAATACTAGTCCGAACTTTAAAAAGTGACGTTAAAGTACTTGAACTTTCAATTTTTTGCAAAAATAACCTGACTTATAAGTTCTTTGTTAACGTTGCTAACGTGATATGCATGTTAGATTTTTCTCTTCGCAACATGGCAACCATGTAAGATGGTGGTATCACATTTATTGAAAAGCTAATAGGCTTCCTTCTCCTCCCTGCTATTTTTCAATGTGTTTTTACTTCTACAAAGCAATGAAACCAAACCGATTGTTAAAATGCTCTTTGCAATGGAATCAACATCACTCGACTCATTATATAGGCCTCTGCTTCGTACGATGAGTAAAATATTATTATCATTATGTTTCAAAACAGAAGCCAAAACATCAATCAAAGGAGGACTTGCAGGACTTGTACCATGAATGAGCTGTTGCAGAATCTCTCTTGCACCCATTTCTATTAAAGACTCGGTTTTAGGAATCAGTGGATTCATAAGCTTTGGAATCAATGGTGCCACAGTGCCTGAATAATTTTAAGGTTAATTAGTTTTAACATACTTTTCATTAACAAAACAAATATCCTACTCGGCAACATTGTGTAATGTGGCAGCCATGTGACGAATAAGAAAAATCTGACATGACATGCCATGTCAACAATGTTAACCGAGAACTTAATGTCGGGCTATTTTTGCAAACAAGTTAAAGTTTGAATATTTTAGTATCACTTTTTAAAGTTCAGGCTACTATTGCAAAATTGAGTTAAGTTAGAGTTTTTTTTTTACAATTAACCTTAGAAAATTTTATCAAGTTATTTCTCTTTTGGATGCATCATGAGACCCATTCTTGAAACTGAATAAATTTAACATCAAGGTTTACTACAATTATCCTTTTTAACCTTTTGCAATCAAGGTTGCACTATTATGCATGCTATGGAGTTGCATGAACTTGACTAGATAACAGCTAACAAAGAGATGGAACAGGAAGTACATAAGTTAAGCTGGTAATTTCAGGGTAAGATAGTCAACTTGGTCATCAAAGGATACTTCATTCATATTCAACCTAAGTTTTCCTCTCATATTATTTTCTTAGTTGAAGAATCTTAAATTATTTACCATGAGTAATTTCTTCCCATCCAACAAGACATGAAGAAAATTTATTAGACATGCAATTTTAATATTGCACCTTGCTCATCACTCCTCTAGCTTGCTAAATGTCTCCATTCGTTCCAAATTTTCATATCCATTACACAATTCTGAAATATGTATACTATAAAATTGATCAAACACAATATGCTTTCCTCCAACCAAGAGAAACATTTAATTATAAGCAGAGTGAGAAAATACAGCAATATATGCACATACAAATCAGAGCAGCAAAAACTGAGAGATAACTTTCAGGCCTACCTCATAGTCATCTAATGTACGAGGGCTTAAAGTGCCAAAATTTCCATATCATAACCAAAGCCCAATAAAACAAATTATGCATAGGAAATCTTTTCCTTACCTTGATCTGGTGGTGGAAGAGTCCGACTATGAGTAGGATGATAGGTGGTAGGAGTCATTTTCTAATGAGAAAAGAAAACCAAAAAACTATTAATGAGGTCTTAACTAAGAGAAGTGATTACCTAGCATCTCGTCACAAGTAAAGCAATTGAGAATGGAAGGTCAAAGATCATCTGTTCATAGTAACAACAAAAATAACAATAGAAAGCAAGGAAGTTCAATATCTTGTGCTTAATTGTATGAATAACTTAATTTATCACTTCTATAGGCATTTAATTCTGAAACAATTGTGAGTTCATTTTCTTTCTAGAACTTGTCCAATAAAATTCATAACTGCATTATGGTTTCCATTGACAAGCACACTCAATCCTGGTGCTGTGCTTAATTAGCAACCCATTGGCAAGGAATCTATTTAAATGAAAAAAATTAACCTAGGAGTCTATTATATTTCAAGAAGGATGAAATTTCAGGTCATTGTATGCTAAACATGAAAGCTGTATGTTTTCCCTTATCGAAGTTAAATCAGAATATCATAAATAAACCAGCATCTTCAGTTAACAGCCACAGACTCTACATTTGGTATATAGGTTAACTGGAAGTAATTCTCAACTTCTACAGATTCTTCAATTTGTTAACTCCTGAATCTTAGTAGAGAGTTTAGATTTTTCCATTCTCTACAGAATCTTGAAGCTCTTTGTTGGCACCAGTTTGGTTGATAATAAAGCATACCATCACTCCTTTTTTCCACAAATACTATTCATTAATCCATCAAAAACGAAAATGTATAACCATAACCTACCTCAATGAACTTGGGACTGATTACTAGAAGATTTGCCAAATTTATTGATACACTGTCCTAACTCCCCCCATCAAGTTCAGTAGCATTTTGGGCAGAAGATTGGCACATGAAACTCCTATCAATACAGTTTCTTATCATAACAATATAACTACTAAGCTGAGCATTATGTTTCTACACCTTGATGCATGGAGGCTTCTCTCCCCTAATTATAGCTTTCTGAAACTAATATGAACATGCCAAGAAACATTTTAAATCAGAGTAATGATACATCTATAGGATCTCAAACCTGTGAATGCCAAACAAAGTCATGATCATCAGTCTTTGTTGGTTATTCCAACTTGGTCCGTACAAGGAAAGATAAATTAAAAGAAAAAAAGAAAACAATTGACCTTATGATGAGACATCTACGTTGTTTCACTGAACAAACAAGCGTCTTATATTATGCTTACATTTTTTATGCCAAATTTTATGCCACAGTTCGAAATTATTGAAGTTGATTGACCTAAAGCTTGCCAATCGATGAACTACATGTCAAACCAAAATGAAGCCCCCTTGACTGCCAATCTGCTTGCATCAACCCACCTCAACATGAATTACCTGGTAACTCATCTACATTTCTGCTCATCAAAACTTCTAATAATCAGGTATACCCACTTAGCTTCGTCAACTGTTGTGCCAAACCATCTGATTCTCCATTCATCTTTCTGATAGACTAAATCCCTATCTCAGTCGAAGGAAAAAAGAGATTAAAAAGTAAAGCTGCCATAATTTCTGCCCAACAATTACAGAGGGAATCTACAAAATCACGTGCCGGAAAAGATATGGCCTTTATTCACAACTCCAGAAGGTGGAACCTAATGCAAAAATAAATGACGAAACAACTCAAAATCGAAACTCGTAAACACAAGTCGAGCCCGGATACTTAATCCTAAAGTCCAACAAAAATATATCATAAGAATGTAGCTTTCTTTACAACTAAATTTAATCAAAACCTTATCTCAACTAAGCCAAGAAGCACGTCTTGCAAGAGTACTCAGGAAAGGACGCGACAATAAAATAGGAGAAATTTAACGGATCATGACAAAGACTAGAACTTTATACAACCACCAGCATTAAACAAGAGAAGAAAAGAAGTGGCATAAGTATATTGGAAACTCACAGAAGGATTAGAAGGATCGGAGGGTCGAAGTTGGCTGAAGTTATGGGGGTCGAATGAAGGCCAATCACCAATCATAGACCCCATGAAAATGTCAGGCTTCTGTGCCAAAGTCTTGAGAAATAAACAGAGATCAGAAAGAAAGCGAAGTTAGAGACAGAAGGGAGCAGTGGGTACCGTCCCGATTTTGGAGCAACTATAGCTTCCACAGTTTTTGCGTCATGAAAATTGGTATTGGGAGTTCATTCATACAATACAATCGATGGCGAGAGAGACACAAACACACTCATTCCAGTTGGGCTTTTGAAGCTGTCCCACCACTCGCCTGGGTAATTTTTTACACTCTGCATTAAAAGGTAATTTCATTGGCTTAGTAGAAATTCAAAAGCATGTTCACGGTATGCTTACCTTTTCTGGCGTCCATTTAAGCATTTATAGAGGAATATTGGAGTTCAGGACTTTTTGATAAGTTTTTAAATCCACGTTATATTAAATTTATTTACAGCTTAACTAATTGTAAAGAATTAACATTTTAGAGTTTAAAAATATAGCCCTTCTTATAGTTTAAAAAGCTTTTGAAAAATCTCTTAACTTTAAAATTCTCTGAAAAAATTCTTTCTAATTTTTTTATAAATAAAAACGCATTTTTTAGAGTTCGATTAAAAAATAACAATGAAATACACATATCATAAATATTACACTTATACTAATCAAATATTATTTATATTTTGATTCAACTTTGTTTTAAAAAATGAATCGAACTAATTAAATCTAACTCAAACTAATAATTTATTACAATAATCTTAAATTAGTAATTTAAGCCAAATTTAATTGATTCAAATCATATTTAAATGTTAAATTAGATTATCATATTGGTGATATTTGATTAATTTATGTCTTATATTCATATAACGTATCATTGTAATTATTTTTTAATTAAAGTCCAACAGAATAAGTTTTTTGGAAAAACTAAAAAAGTGGAAAAAGTTTTTTCCAAGAATTTAAAAAAAAATTAAAGGTTAAACGAGACCCAAAGTTTTCATCAAAATTTAACTTAGACCCAAATATTTTTAAACATTAAAATAAAACTCTAATGTTTGATAACATTTAGAAAGGCCCCCATATTAATAGAAAATTAACCTCTATTAAAATTTTCTAACATGGAATTTTTAATTTTTTTGGATTCACATAGACAATTAATCTGACATGGGTTCCATATGAAAAATTGGAAAAATCCCTAATTTAATTTACTATTTTTTTTGGGGAATATCCTTAATTTCACTAACCATTTCAGCCCTAATTTCCCAAATTCTCATACATAATCATCTTTGTCAGATTACACCTCTCTCAACATGTTCTCTCTTTGATAATTTATCTCCTTTGTTAGGATTTACTTCTCTAGACCACTGTGTTTTGTGTCTTGCTTCCCCGTATGGCCTGCTTTTCTATATTACCTTGTTTCTTTGCATTGTCTTCCTTCTCTATATGGCCTTCCTTCTCTGCATCACCTTGCTTTTATGCTTGGTTCTATCTTATCTCTTGTTCTCTATCAGATGCATAAATTTGTTGTATGTTTTCAATTTCTATATTTTTGTAAGTTTTCCTTAGTTCAATTTTTCTCGCCTTGCTTCTATGTCTGGTTACATATTATCATAGTTTTTACATGGTATCATTTACACACTTCTTCAATCAAGTTTTCAATCAATAGTGGGAAAATTGCAAGTTCTCAGTTATATTACTATATAGTGAAATTGTAGACAATTTATTTCATTACTACATAAATAAATTTCACACCTTATAAATGAAAAGAGATCGGGATGATCAATATATGACAGCATAGTAACTTAACGGACTTTATATAAATACATTTCACTGCATCGACAAAACTTCATCCACCTTATTAGGAAACATTAATATAGTTTATGTCTAACGTAGATGAGAAAGAGATACCATTGCAAATTATAAAACCATTAAAGCATATGCACCTTAATATAATGTTTAACTTTGATATATGTAAGATTAAGTTGTTGATAGTTAGTGAAGAAGGTGTTTAAAGTAACTTATGCAAAATTTTAGTTATGTAATTATTAGTCATGTAATAATGTAATTATTTAATTTGTTGTTATTACTTTATAATGCTCAATCTACTTTGATTTATAGGTCCTAATCTTATAGGAAAAAAAATCTAATGTTCTTTCCCCTATGCAATGTGTTTTATTTATAACTAATTATGTTTGAATTCCTTGGATAGAGTGTTTCTTGGCATGTAATGCTAACAAGTTATGTGATTAGTCATATAATGATGACTAATGGAATGCAAACATGTCTAATGTATATAGTTTATTTAACTCTGCAATTTCACAAAATGGAATTTGAAGACTCTACCAGTTCTAGCTACAATAATGGGCCAAAAGTCTTTTGCTATTGTGGCTAAAAGTTTCTTTAAGGACTTCATGGAGTGATAATAATCACAAGAGAAAATTTTGGGATGTCCTAATTACCCAGTTGGTAATTGTAAGTTTTTACAATGGTATGACAAGCGATTTCCTAATATAATTGTCTATATTATTCAAAAGTTAAGGAAAGAGATATTCATACTTAAAAAAGGAGGTTCAATCAAGGAGAAGTATATAATAAGCAGAGGCACTTAATTAGTAAATGAAAATTATTAAGCAATATATTGAAATGTTGACTAAAGAGAAGAAAGAGAGGAGGTTGGTGTTTTTAAACATAATTATGGGCTTTATTTTAATAGTGGCTTCACCAATCATTTTTTATAACATTGTAAAATAGGTTCAATTTAATCTTCATATATATGGATGTAAATGTATTAAATTTTAGATTTGACTTTATTTTTATCTTTTACTTAGTTTAGTCTTTATATCTATTTGGATTAGTTTGAATTGAAATAGTAATTAATAATAACTATCATAAAAATGAATTAAAGTATATATAAAAATACCATATAACAAAAAAGTATATTATCAAGAGTAATCCTGGAGGGAGAAAAAAATGGTAATAAGCTCATGACTTAAAACTCTTCCAATTTAGTTCCAACGTTGTAAATCTAACTTTTCTACGTTTAACATAGGCAAAAGCTTTCACATGAGCATCAACTAATTTGTTGGAATGACTTCATAAAGCACTAGAAACTCAGCCATACTTGCACAGTTCAGGCTTGGAGCTTCACCTAATTAGCTATATATTCATATAACTAATTATAAGCATAATAATGTACATTATAAGCATGACTGCAACAATAATGGAGGAGTTCCCCTCTAGAGTCCTTACAATCTATGGGTAAACAAAAAAAAAACTTATATTATCATAGCTATATAGAATTATCATAATAGGATACTAGCTAGTAATAAAAATGGTAATAAGCTCATGGCTCAAATTTAATACCGAATAGGAGATGAATTTTTTTAACCAAAATACACTTGTTAATTTATAATGTTTACAAAATAAGCTTAACACAAACTATAATCTATGGCCAAACATGTTTAACTATTTGTTAGGTCAATGTCTTGGCCACTATTCCCAATTGCTACTCTCCTTTTAGTTATTGATGCTTGTAGTTATCTTGAAGACATGCTAAAACAATTTGAAAGATTTAAGATCTTCATGTCCAAAATTTTTCTTAGTCATTTTTATATGATTGGCAACCTTTGAATCAACCTATAAAACACATGTTGATTAATCACATATTAACCATTTTAATAGTGATAACAAATATAAGTAATTAAGTACATGTTAAACTTACATTTATGCTTTGTTGATTAGATATACATTCCTGATTAATTGACATGCTAATGTTAATATAAGTTTCATGAAATAAAAATTTGTCTAATGATTAGTATATTTCATAAAACCATATTTCTTTAATAAAGTGATGTTAATTCTTCTAAGTTTAATTGACAATGTGTCTTTGTTAATATTGGTCTTGCTAATCCTTCTCCAATAGTTGGTCACTTTGTAGAAGCTCTTGAAACCTGCATAATAATATGTATAATATTATCGTTGAAGACTAAATAAAACAAATAATGTTAAACTACTTGTTACTTACATTGATAGGTTGTTCATTTGGTGTTGTTATAGTACACTTTCTGTTATTGTGCCTAGAAGTTCCATATTTCCTACATTTCTGCACTTAACCATTTTATGATATTTTGTATGCACTTGGAACTTTCTTCATTTCATTCTTATCTCTCTTTCTTCCTTTTTTGGTCTTCCTGACGTTACCCTTTTAGCTAGTGGATGAATTTGCTCATAATAATTTTCTGGTCAGAAGCTTTTCCCCTTAATAGGTTACAACACTTGATCATAACCTTTAGAAAGACGTTCTTCTTATAAAAATCATTAACAAATGCCTCAGGCCTTTTTTTTGGAGTGATTGATTTCATTGATATCATATTTACATGGATAACTATATAGGTCCAATACTTTATAACTACAACAATTGTCTCATAGGCTCCCTTCCCATTCCGTATATCGTCCATTGATTGCCTCCTTATTTTTTCAATACTTTGACAACTGCAGGTGCAATATCAAACTTCCATTTGTATGTATATGCTCTCCTTTTAGCATGTCTATTTATAATCATTATATCGATGGTCTCTAATATACTAATCATTGTTTTATCCCTTGTTGGTAATATCCATCAATTAAAAATTTCGCTTATGTTATTATCGACGATTGGGCACTTTGACTTGAACAATTGATATGGCCTAGGCTAAGTCTCCTTTGGATATTCAAGCAACACAATATTATATCAAAGTCTAATTTTGTTCAGCCTCTTAAGTTGTTCATTGAAATCCTCAACATATGTTGATCAAATATGCCTAAAATTATCTCCTTAGGTCTTTTCCACTCTAATATGTATGCCAATTATGATAAATATATATGGCACACATTCTATAGCATGCATTTAGTAGTGTGGTCTCAATAGCTCTATCAATCCTTCTATGCACAAATCAGTGAAAAGATGCACATATATTAGACGATTGAGACATATATCACAAGGCAATACTTTACTTAAATAATAAACAAAAATGCATGTTGGTTCAGTCTGATTTTGATGGGGCTGGGTGCTGTTGCTTGGATCTATGTGATTGGTTGATTTTGGCTGAGAGATACTTGCAAAACAATAAAGGCACACCGGGGGTTGACTGCCGGTAGGCCCCTCCAACGCTCAAGTTAGTCTTTTTGTGAGAGTCTTGGTGGCTGGGAATAAAGAAATACGAAGGTTCTAAAGTCGTACCTTTTTTTTCATTTACACATCATTCTAAGCTGTTTCAATTTCCAATTTGATATTCATCAATTCCTCAATCCATTTAAT
>JANKOD010000192.1:22427503-22439047 GCA_026284645.1 Erythroxylum acuminatum
ATATTGCAAATCTCAATTAAACAGGTTTTCGTTTTTTTAGAAAAAAAAACAGAAACTAAAAACAGAAAAAAGAAATCAAAAACAACAACAGAAAAACAAAAGTGGAACCAAACAGTCCCTTAGTTAATTCAATTTCTATTTTCTCCAAAAAAAATTGTTATGCCATTTTTTTGTTTAAAGCATATAAGTTGCCCACTAAAATCCAATACTCAAATTTTCTTCAAACCAAAATAAAGTCAAATTCTCTACTCATAAAAATTTAACCAACAATATTAAATACAAATTCAGAAAAAAAAAACATATTTGATATTACACTTGATGTTATTATATTTTTAATTATCACAATAGTTTTTTCGCAATTTAATATTCAATCTTATGAAATTATTGATACAATTATGAACAGTAAGATAAATAAAATTATATAGCAAAAACATAATTATATATTAATAGTACTATTGTAGATTAACTACCAATAGAAACTTATAACAAAACATTATCTCCTAATAATAATAATTTATGAAATTTGATTTAGACTACAGGAGATCACAGTCAAACATTAAAATCTCAATGTTACTAACTAACTGAAATACGGTAATAATATAAAGTGAAGATCCTGAGCAGAGATGACTTTGATTTCTTCTGGACTTTGTACTTTGAATACAAAGGGAGAACTGGTGGCGTAAGTGTTGAGAAGGAGAATACAGTTCCCATTGAGAAGTCCAACTTGACCCAATACGAGTCCCTCACAAGCTACGAACTAGAAATTTGAGTTTGGCATAAGCTTCTGGGCCTTGTTACTCTAATCAATATATTAAATACGGTGTTATTATAAGATGAATAAAATATAAAAGTTCTAATATTGTTCTAATGAAAAAATAAAAGAAGAGTTTTTAGGTTGTAAGGAAGGTTAAAAGCCAGCGGAGAAAACATTGAAGCGTATGTATATCTTTGATTCAAGTGTATAATAATTCAAGCAATGACTGTGTGCATCTTAAAGTTTACCAGCACAGCAGACCTTGAATTTGTGATGTCTTCAAAGAGGAAGGGGCTGTGAAACAAAGCCTGTTCTTTTTTTATTTAAGGTTGAATATTTGCGGTCAAACTCACTTTTCGTAAATTTGAAACCACCATGACTTGACCAGAGTTAACTTTGCTCTCCGCCTTAACTTTCTCATGTCTTAATTTCTCATTCAATTTTCACGCTGTTTCTTGTTCTTTGCTTTCCTAATCCTCTCACGGAATAGTATCCTAATAAGACATTTTGTTAGTAAATGCAGCTCTTGGATGTTGGAAAAACTTTGGCAATCGAAAGACCACACCCTATATTCAAACTTCGGCTGCAAGTGGTTCCAAGCCAGAAACCTCGAAACCTACCATGTCCGCTCTAAACAAGTTTCCTTGACCTTATATATGTTGTTCTTGGAATGGAAGAGCATATCAAAAACTCCACATGTTAAACAAGGCAATAATCATTCATAAAAAATGTAGCAAATAATCCAATCAATACGGTTAAGTGGTTTGCCATAACAGATTGAGCTTATGAATTATAGGAAGGTTGCAATTCTCAACTTGGCCACGTCCAAGAATTCCAACATATGACCAAATGAATGTTGAAAAGAGATGAGATTCAACTGGAACTGGAACATAAACAAGCGGTCCAATCAGTCATCTTGGTGGCTTCAACGGTTATGGTCTTAGGAATCAACCACAGCCACCCACATGCATTTGACAAGTTAACTATGATTCCTCAAATAAGGTTATTTTCTACACCTTTAGGCAATCCGAAGAAGTAAGTAATCCGAATCGTCTGACCATGGCCAATACAGTAGCTAGGTGTCAATGCACTAAAAAGTCAATTAATAAGAATATGAATAATCAAACAACTTTATGAGGAAAAGGTGTTGACTCATTTATAGCCTTTTGAATTGTAAGTTACTGGACAAATCGGATTTTGGCATTTTGCAAATTCCTAGTGGACCCAACTCGGCTTACGTTTGTCGTTGATCGTGATCCTATCCAGCTCAGTAGAGTAGATACTAGGCGAATTTTAAGAATTATATATTTTCATAACCTTAAAACTAAGTACTAAAATATTTAAAAGTAGCATTAACTGTAGAATTTTTCATCAAACTAAAATCTTTTATTTATTTAACATAATTTCCAAGATATAAAGTATATAAATATGCAACTATTTTTTTTTAAGCAGTTATAATGATCTCTTATCTTACTGATTTGAGATGTTCGGAAAAATTAATTTTTTTATATTAATAAATAATTTAAATTAAAATTCATCATCCTATAAATAAAAGGATAAAAGAAAACAATTCAAAGAAATCCTATCATCCATCCTTGGTATCTTTGTTGGTCAATAATAAAACGTGTGACCTGTAATCTAATCTGCCATGAAAGACCGTATTTGGTGTAGGTCCAGTTCCAAACTTCCAATGAGACGGAGAAGCACTGGTCCCCTCCCGTGTGCACCTACGTCAACTCCTCCTTCTACCTGGCATTTTGCATTTAAGAGTACTACCAAACCTGAACTCTTTCCCTTAAATCATGAAATCAGATTTTTGTCCAGTTTTACTCTGTCTTATTTTGTCTCATGAAATCTCAGTCATTTATTTTACAAGACCTACGCGAGTCCTATGCGAACTCCACATAAATAAATGACTGAGATTTATTAAACACAATAAGACACCATAATATTGGACAGGAGATTTGGACTCTTAAATCATGGCCCATTTGTCTTTCCTCTTTTGTGGATGAACCACCGTCACGAATTTCTGTTTCATACGAAGTTTCGTCGTATCAATGTCCTGACTCGAAGAAACAAATTTAATTAATATAAATTGATAACTTAGCAAAATATTGTCTTTCTCTTAGACATTTATCTTATCTATACTAATTAGTCAACCTATCCAAATGCTAGTTTTATATTATACAGTACCAGAACCATTTATATGCAAATGCAGGAAAAAAATAGCAAAAATGGCTTAAGTTGATATCAACTCTTAATTTAATTGATTAATAATATATTAGTATTTCTTGCCCTATTAATAATTAAGGAGTTGCATTGCCCCATCGGCCGATAGTTATTCCTATGACAAAAAGGGTTGCCGATAATTTTACAGGTCCACAAAAGAAAAAGTAGCAAAATGTTGGACCTGAGGGGCTAAACTTGAAGCAATCGATGGAACAGAACAACTAAGACAGCAACTCATCCATATGGGAGTATCAAGTATTAGTTGAGTAAAGGAGTGTAAGGCAGAATCGTCTGCTGGGTCACATGACAACCCACGCCGAGCACTCTTTCCACACACAAACGCGTATTTCTACGTAATTGTCTACAAATTATGTAGCAAATATGATTAGATATCAAACCTTGACATAACCCTTAAACCACCGAGGGAATCGTATATCATCATCAAGGATGTGTTCAAGACGGTGCAAACTGAAATATGAGATGCACGGGGTCTACTAACTTAACTCTACCTAGCCATGCTTATTGCTAGCTTTATAGTCATCCCATGCTGCAGTATACCCCAACCAAAATGCTTGACACACTAATTTAGATATTCCAACTTCAGAATTAGTTACCCCATTAATTTGCATAATTTGGTGTCATATACAAGTAGTAACCTCACTTACGGAGACGTATGAATGAAGCAATTAAAGTTTCTAGCCATTTAATAAGGTACTATATTAACTAAATGTATCAGTTGGTATTTTGGGGGTTATACTTGGTTGGGTCGGTTGTGCTAGGCCCAGGCTTAGGTCCACATGTCCACGGCCCATTCGCAGGTGTTAGTCTCCCATGCAAACGTAAAGACCTACGTAAAGACCTAAACCTAGCATCTGTTCCATATATAAGGTACTATTTCGCCATGATACAGGTACGAGATTAGAACCCTGATACTCTTTGCTTTTAGCCACCATAACCCTCACCAAAAGACTAACTTGAGCATCAGAGGGGCCTACCGGTTATCAACCACCGGTGCGCCTTTATTGTTTTGCAGGTGCTTCAGAGTGAACATCGACCAACTTCATGGATCCAAGCAGTAACGTCCAACGTCGCCAGAATCTGGCAGAACCAGTTTCTATTATTAACGTTTCAATGCCTAATATATTGATGTTGAATAAGTTCATGCAAATTCATGGAGGTTCCAAAATAAGCTAATCTACTTGATTAAGGTTAGTGAGGGCAAGCCCTGAAATTGGTAAGGTTACCTTTTTGTAATTAAAAAATCGCGAGTTTGAGTTATAAAAATAGCCTTTTTGTAAAATATAAAGAAAAGGTTGTGTATAATTGATAAATCTCTCCCAAAGTAGCCTCTTTTACATATAATTGATGAGTATCTCTCAGCACTTGCATTCGATTCACAAACATCTTGATTTAAATATAATCTTCAAGCGCATAAAAGGAAAATCTTAAGCTAAAAAAATGAGTTTTAAAGAAAGCAATTGCTACTCTAATTCTTAAATTGGTAGCGTAAATAATGTACTTGAAATCTTCAATACTTTCTATCTGGCGTGTTTTAGATTTGGATGAGTTTTAAAGAGGGTTGTTGCTCTAATTCTTAAATTATTATTTAAGTATACGGGAGATATAAGATTAAAGGGTAATCTTATTCAATTTAATCACATAGTTACAGCATGTCACACATGATATAATATATGATAAATATCAACAAAAAGTAATAACATCGACTAATTTTTTTTTGGAAAATAACATTGTTTAATTTTGAAACAGATGTGTACGAATTCTTAAATTTAGTGCTATTAAGTGTTGAAAGATAAAGTTAAAATATTCTTCATAAAACCTTTAAAATAATTTACTAAAATTATCAGAAATATTAAAAATTCTGTAAAACTCTAACCCAAAATAAAATAGTTTGCTCCTTATGTTTTTAGTGGTTGAGGTACAACTTTTATTCAATATAATTAATTTTATACAAATAATTAAATAGTTACACGTAACTTTAACTTGTCTTGCATGACATAACATATAATAAATGTTTGTACTAAAATTTAGTAATATTGTTCAACTTTGAAATAAATGTGTATTAATTATTAAACTTGGTGATATTTAGTGTTGGAAGGTATAACAATAACAATAACGTCTTAGTAGTCTTGCTAAGGCGCGGAGTATAAGAAGATCTAGAAGTACACATTTTTTTCTTAAATGATAAAGAGATTGTTTACGATAGACCAACAGAGACTAAAATAAAAAAGATTAAAATATATACAATAACAACAATACCCAATAAGAATCCCATTGATATGTGAGATCTAGGAAAGTCTAGTAGTAATACATAGTCTTACCCCTACTTAGTAGAAATGTTGCTTCTGATAGACCTGCATAAACAATATATATATATATACATATTAAAATAATATTAAAATAATTAAAATATGGATACTAAATAATAATATATAATATATAATAGAAATAGATATGAAGAATAATAAAAGATAGATAATAAAATAATAAAATAAGAATAAAATAGACATAACAAAAATAAATATAAATATAAAAAAGTAATAAAATAAACATAAACATAAACATAAACCTAAACATAAATAAAAATATAAAAAAAAAGTGTTAGAAGGTCAAAGTTGAAATATTCTTGATATAACCTTTTAAATATTATACCCAAAACTTTATCGCGGAATATTGAAAAGTCTAAAAGAGTATCCCAAGACATAATAATTTGTTCCTCGTCGTCCTAAAGTCGAGCCAAAACTTGAAAGAGGAAGTTACAGTCTCCTCCTGAATGGAGCATATTCGACCATCACTTCATTGTCCTCTAGCTGCTAATTTTTTGTAATATATTTACTTTTCTACTGAATGTACATTGTCATCAACAGAATAAGGTCAGATGATCTGAGCGATCAGCATTCTAAAGGAATAGTTTGTTGGGGAAGATGACATACCATCCACTATATACCTTCATAGTGTTTTTGTCTACTTACATATTAGACAAAAAAAATGCGTACAAAATTTAAGTTCCGGAGGATGGTTCAATGCAAAAGTAAAGAAAGGAAATATTAGACACTCGAGGAGGAGATAATGGATGAAGGATATTCACGAGATTAGGTTCAATATGTTCGCATGAAACACATAAATATGTACAAGCATCTTCACCTCATGGTTTCTTCTTTTTTTTCCTTTAAAATTTAGAAAGTATGAAATATTTCTTTATAGTTTTTCATTTCAAAAAATAAGTTGGAATATGCTTATTTTCCCTTCATATTTTCTATTTCTAAAATTTAGAAAATATTTATGACGCAATGAGGTTGTCTATGGCAAAGGGGATAATGTTTTTTATATATTAATCTTGTGTCGTAATTATTGATGGTTTTTTATTAACAAGGTCCACTTTAAATAAAATGATCTTTTAAAATTTTTAAAGATAAGATTACAATTAATATGTTAAGATAATGTAATATAACACTTATCATTTAAATTTCATAAAAATAATATTACAATTAATGTGTGAAGATAACGTAATACAACATTCAAACAAAATTTGTCAATGTATTCTCTACAAAAGGTCCTTTAATATGTGAAAATTAGATAATTAATCCAAGTAAGTCATAAGTTTAATAATTTTAACTAAACTATTGAGTATTCTTTGGAATTTAGAATAGCCTACTCTAAGATCATATAAATGGTTGCTGATAACCTTTATGAGAGAAGTTTGAAGAAAAGAATTGATTTAGACTTTATATTTAACCGTCCTTTGAAACGAAATTATTAGAACAATAGTATATCAAGCTTTTAGGACTTTATCACATGAATTCATTAACTCTATTCCATATAGGGCTCATTATTATGTATCGAATTAAGTTGTAATGAACCATATAAATTATATTATACATATATATCAAGTTTGATATTATACGGTTTTATCATAATATAAATTATATGAATGTTCATGTTCGAAAAATCTTTTTTAGTATAATTATCGGTATTTAATTGTCATATGAATGATGAATGAGAACATATGTACTCTTTTGATTTCATAGACAATTGAAATCTAATTATTCAATATATAAATGTATGACATGACAATAACATGCATGTATACTATTTCTTTCTGTTTCCATTATGGCTACTACATCAAAAAATATTGTTATTAAACTTAACAAGGGTGAGAAATTAAATGGAAAAAATTATAAGATTCAGAGCATGAAAATCCAATATCTACTAGAAGAGCAAGAGGCTCTCAAACCTTTAAATATAACCATGGATGTTTATAAGGAAGGAAATACGACTCAACGTGAAAGGAACTATGATGCTTATGAAAAATTAAAGAAAAAGATCTCAATGGCTCGCGTTACGTTACTGAGCAGTATGGATAACGATATTATACATGAGTTCCACTGATATAAAACTGCTAAGAACATATGATTCGCTTTAGTTGCACGTTTTTGAGGCACTTCAATGACCAAAGCGAGGTCACTCACTATCAAGTTCAACACATATAATAAAAAACAACCAAATCACACAATGTAAAAGCATTTGGGGCATATGTCAAATGTGATAAGTGAGTTATCATAAACTATCAGATGAGCAATAAGTATAAGTTATGATCAGTTTATTACCTTAAATTTGAGAGCATATAAAGATGCATATAACTCATAATGAGATTATCATGATACCTTGGAGGACATTTTAGAGGCTTTAAGATGTTCTTATTCTAGTATGAGATGCCTCGTAGCCTTTTTCATTATTATGACAATGTAAAAGGCCATGAGGCATCTCATACTAGAATAAGAAAATCTTAAAGCCTCTAAAATGTCCTCCAAGGTACATGTAATTAGATATAGTTTATATGGAGTTGTGAATCGAAAGCGTAAGCATCATAGTGGGTCTAACTAGAAAAAGGGTAAGAAACATACCCGTTATACTCAAGACTCAAAGAAGGCTAAGCAAAACTTATATGTAAAAGAAAAGCATCCTTTTAAGAAGCAGAGCAAGAAAAGTTTTTATGGCTTTAAATGTGTCAATAAGGGTCACTTTGCTTATGATTGTAGCGAGCCAAAAAGAGTACAATTTTATTGTACAAACATTTATTCTATAAATGTCTTTTTTTTTTCTAACTGAATAACATCTTTATAGATTGCAGATTCGGAAGCAACCAACTATATAGCAAAGGATGGAGATGCCTTTACGAAATTACAGAAAATCCTATATGGAACATAATGGATTTATATAGGAGATAAGGATTGTTATATAACTTATTGGAACTTGCAAGTCAGGCATACATACTAGTCAATCCTTTATCCTCTATAAAGTGATGTATGCTCTAGAGATTCAACAAAATCTAATCTCTATGATGGTTTTAATAAGTTCTGGTTTTGATGTAAATATTCACAGTGGTGGTATAGATTTATATCTTGAACATATTTGTTTTAGTCATAGTTTTATGTTATTTTGTGGATGTTGTTTATTCAAATAGTAATATAAGTTATTCTTTGTTTACATTATCTAGTAATTCCAATAATTATGCAATTTTCTGGAACATTAGACTATGTCATATTGGTTAAAATTGAATAATTCTACTAGATAAAGAAGGCCTCTTAGGTGTTTCACATCAAGTAGATTTACCTATTTGTGAACATTGTCTAGCTATTAAAATGACACCAAAGTCATTTGGAAAGGGAATTTGAGCTTACTATCCATTGCAATTTACATTTACCTATTTGTGAACATTGTCTAGCTATTAAAATGACACCAAAGTCGTTTGGAAAGGGAATATGAGCTTCCTATCCATTTCAATTTTACATTCAGACATTTGTGGTCCAATGAATATAAAGATACGACATAGAGATGTGTACTTGATCACTTTTATAGATGACTATATTTGGTATTACTATGTATATTTGATTTCTCATAAATCAAAAGCGTTAACTTGTTTTAAAGTATATGAATTTAGTAGAGAATTAACAAGATAAGAAAAAGCATTAAGAACTAATCAAGGAAAATAATACTTGTTTGATAAGTTCAAGATATTATGTGATGAAAAAGAAATAGAATAATATTTAACTATTCCACAAACCCCACAATAAAATGGTGTTGTTGAAAGATATAGTAGAAAACTCCTAAAAATGATTAGGTTTATGATGGCACAAGCAAGTCTACCAACCATCTATCTAGGTGATGCATTACTTCTAGCCACTTATGTACTTAATAGAGTACATGCAATATTAGCTACAAACACTTCGTCTGAGTTATGGACATAAAGAAACCCAAAATGGAACATCACAGAGATGTACTGCCTACATTTATAATCACTTTCAAAGATATAGGAACTAGGCTCAAAAGGAAAGGAAAATATCTTTATTAGATACTTCGAACACTCAAAAGGATCTATGTTCATAGGTGAATGAGGTAAAGAATGAGTAACTAAATTTGAATCACGATATGTCAAGTTCTTAAAGAATGACTTTCTAATGCAGGGTGAAATAGGAAAACATCTATTTCTACATGAATTTCTTGGCTAGAATGATTCCATTATTAGGAATCATTAAGAGGGACCTTATCCGAGTGGGAGCAATCTAGAACTTAAAGAATTAACTCAATGATAGATAAGATTATAACCCAGTAAAATTTTACCTGTCACATATGATCTGAGTGGTTGTAATCAAGATGTTGAAAAGTTTGTTTCTCATGAACCACATTTATGTCAAAGTAATTGTTGTATTATTCCATGATCTTTTCTTAAAATAGAAGGGGAAATTCACATGATTATCCCACAAGAAGATGATGAGTTAAAGAATGTACATGAGGCTCTTAATGGTCTTACTAAAAAAGAATGGATGAAAGCAATGACAGAAGAAATGACTTTTTTAAGCTCAAATCAAGTATAAGACTTGGATGATCTCCCTAGTGAGCACAAAGCTACTAAGAATAAATGGTTTCTTAAAATAATACAAAACAATGATCGTAGTATTGAAAGATACAAAGCACGTCTTAGCCTCCTGGCAAAAGAATATTGATAGGGTTGAATTATCTTATATTTTCTTATGTATTTCTATGTGATTTCAATCCTATTTTTAAGATAAAATGCTTAACTGATGTTCAATTTGTGTTTATTGCTAGGTTGGATATGTTGATATATATTTGAGACCAAAAAGCCAAGATTTTAAAGCAAATTGGGGCACAAATGTTTAACAAGAAAAAGGCAAGAAAAAGGCGACATAAAACAAAAATGAAGACAAAATTATTAAAAGTATTCTAAGAGCTTGCAAAAATGTCGTGCATGACAAGGAGCATGGAGGTTACTTGAGGAATAAAAAGGCTACAAGCCGTAGGCGCAACAAGCTACAAGGGAGACTGAAGTAAATAGAGGAGACTTGAGGGCTGTAGCGCTAGCGCATATGGAGAGACATAAATAAATCAACAGGAGAGGCCACACTGGACACAAATGACATGAGCAAAAAGATCAATTGGCAGCAATTAAATCATGTGAGGGGCATAAGTGACGGACGCTACAGATGAGAGGGTTTTAATTGGAAATCAATTGCCTAATGAGGGAATTAATGAGCCAGAGATACGCGGCGTTGAGAAGCAGCAGATGCAACACGTGATAGACACAAGAAGGGGAATTAATGTTGCATGAAATAAAGAAATAGAAGCAATATACAAGGCAAAACGCATGAGAGCGCAGCAGCGCTAAATGAATTAAGAGGGCTTGACAAGTGACCTTTATTGGTCACGTCGAGCTACAGTGAGGGTCAATAAATAGTGGAGAGGCAATAAATAGAAGGGGAGGACTAAGGCAGCAAGGAGTCACGCCAGACGGAGAGCAAAAATTATTAGAGAGGTGTGAGACACTTAGAGAAGCATGAGACTCCACAGGAGACAAAAGCAAATTAAATCAAGCAGGCTTTGAAGTTGACAACGTAACTGATCCGTCAATTAATGAAGGAGCTAGAGAAATAAATCAAGAGGCAACGCATACGGACAGAGGAGCGTCGTTTTGAAGAATGAACAGCAGAGGATGCGCGAGAAGGTTTTAACTGAGGTTGACACTTATTTGTCTGGGGAAAAAAATAGTAGACACTAGCAACAAAACAAGGCAGGAGTGAGGAGCGCAACAGGGCAAACACCACAGGGGCGTGAGGCGCAGGTAGGCGCAGTCTTGGAGCTGGACGACGTGAGTCTTCGGTGGAGGCTTGACTGGTGCAGGAAGCTTCAGGCGTGGAGCAGTGTGGAAGCAAGCACCACGCACGCAGAAGTAGCCAAGGAAGCCAAGCTTTTAAGTGAGGAAACTTATTTGTCACATCATAAACAGTGACATTATTGGGCTGAAGTAAATTAAATGCATAATCAAGGGGTTTTTGCTAGGGATTAAGTATGGAGATGAAGCATTTTTATCGAGAGAGACCCATGAAAAGCTAAATGTCCCGACGCCGGTTCGGAGGTGAAATCGGCACCGACGTCTCGGGTTAAGTATTTTTTTAATTATTTTGTTGTTTCTTTCTCTCATTAGGAATTGATTGTGTTATCCGATTTTAACTGATTTGGGTATTGTG
>JANKOD010000192.1:22458340-22481912 GCA_026284645.1 Erythroxylum acuminatum
GTAGAATTAAATTTTCGCATAATCCCTGTGGACACGACTCGGTTCTTATCGATTTATTACTCACTTCGACAACCGTGTACTTGCGGTTCACGAACAAATACTCACTTGCTTTTGTGGAGTAAGAAAAAGAAAATTTAAAGATAAGAAGACAAAAAAAAAGAAAACATAAAGAAGATTTAAAGTTACTCACAGCACGTGTATGAAACTTGCATGCAATTACGTGAATTAACAGTAGTCCTTGCAACGTGTTTTATGGGAATTAAATGAAGACAAGAGGCTGCTAAAAGAAGAAGCAAAACGTAGACATATGGAAGTAGCAAATGACCAAAACAACGCATGCAGTAACTGGAAGCATGAAGCAAAACGGCAACACACGGACAAGAAATAAGGAGAAAACGCAACGCAACACACTACAAGAAATATGTGGTTATCGACGAAAATTACCAACAGTAAACGGAAGAATTCCGTCGGTACTAACAATTACCGACGGATAAAGGTATCGTTAATACGGCTGTAGGAAATTTTAACGATGCACATTTTTTGTGTCCTTTCGTCGGTAAATTTTATCGATGGATGGATTTCCGTTGGTAAACCGTAGTTAAGATAACTGCAAAGGTCTCAATATTACCGACGAAATTAGAAGAACGGTCGGTAAATATCGAACAATTTACCGACGATTTAATTGTTTCCATCGGTAAATAAATTGCTTTTTGCGGCGGTATTATATATTCTGTTGGTAATTTAAAGTAAGAAATTTTTTTAAAAATCCCGACATTAATTTTAATTTAATGATCTTATGATAAATGCAAAATTTCAACAGTTATGAATTATTTGTGCATAATAAATTTATTTGATTATATATTTAATTTGTTTAAACAGAAAGTTGATTGATGATATAAAGTTAAAATTTTCTTAATTGATAATAAAACCATTACAGTGTACATAATAAGTCTTTATAATTGAAAGCAAATGACTACAACAATCCTAATGTCCTGGTGATAGCGGGTGCTCTGAGGTGCTATCTCTCCCCTTCAACTACTCCATCTCCTATCTTAGCTGAGTCATTTGCTCCATCAATGTCTACACTGTGGTCCGAAGCTCAGTGATTTCGTTGGTTTGTGCTTGTTTAGTAGACGTTACTGTACTGGACATGGAGGATTGCGAATAACATATGTTCATAAATGAACCTAGCCCGAATATCTGTCCACGACGGTCCCTACCACCCATAGCATCAAAATACGTCTGAGTCTCATCAACAGGTTGTTCCTCCTAAGACTGTCGCTAAATGATTTGTTGTATTTGGTCCTATTAGGAAGTAATGTTTACATTAGTAAGGGATTATTATTAAAAATAATAATAATGATGTATTAATTTCACATACATTCAGTTCTCTACATCGGCTATTGTCGAATATCACATCGTCATGCTTCTCCGTGTGAGTGTGCAAAAATAGCTGAGTAGGTGTAGACCTCATGCCCATAGACATTTCCTGCATATTTAACCTAAATTGTTAGATGTGAACTACATTTTATAAAAACTTCGACATAGTTTCATCTATTTTTATGATATTTCTCCTTGTTGAAAAAATAAAATCACTCAACACAGCCATATATGGCACCAAACATTTATACCATTATCATTATCTATAATACAACAAAGTAAAACATTTACAATATAAGTGTCAAGTTAGATACTTATAAGTCTCTGTGCATGCTCGTGGTGGGTTATTGATTCTTCCGTATGTACGGGAAGACTCTCTCCCCTCGGGCCTCCATTTCTGTTGGTGGAGTTACGCCCTAAGATGGGCATTGCCTCAGGTGATGTCCAATACTCCTGCCAACGACTCCATATTTGCTTCAAAATATAAGGGGTCATACATCAGGCTTGTGTATCGCACCAATAAAGACGCGATAATATGTACGAGCTCGCCTTTCCCATATTCTATGTATGATGGCGTCGATACCAAAATCTCAGAAAAATTCTTTCTGAAATAAGAAGAAAAAAATTTAAACTACTATAATGTAATAATATTTATCTAATTAGTTTATATAAATCAATATAAAAAGAAAATAAATCTTTATTGTACCTCAAACTCTTGAAAGTAAAATCCCTTTGTGGCCTGAGAGATATTCTTTTACACATAACCCTCAGGATCAACCCTTTCTTTAAATTTAGAAGTCATATTTCTGGAACACGGTCCAGATGGAACCAACCTAATATAAAAAGTAAATTTATACAATGAAAAAACTGATAAACCTATAACTTAATTAAAAACAAATAATGATTAATATGATTTCACTTACAGATTATTGACAATTATTATGTACTTTCTTCCATCAAGTCCCTCAGCTCCAGGCTGGTGGACGTCTCCTTCATCCTATATAGCAGTATTGGATGATATATGAGTTGGGAATGGGGATGATGTAGTATGACGAGCAGTTGGTAATGCCTCATCTACAACTGTTGGCCTTGGAGGGGGAGGAGGTGAGGTAGTGGGAGCTGCAGACTGTGACGATCCGCCTTCATAGTAAGTACCTCCGAATGTGCCTCTAAACTTGGACCGCATTCCCTCACACTGTCTCTTTGGTCCCATATTTTTACCTGAAATTCAAGTTTATCAAATTTTTTACAAATATAAGAATTTGAATTAAATATTTTACACAACATATGGAAAAGGAAATAAGGCGATTTGTTGAATATCATATTCAAGTACAAACGATGAAAAATGAAGGTTAACAATTCTTAAAGTCGTAGAACAAGAACAATAATAGCCCATATTCAATAGGACGCAGGTTGATCTCTAACTTGTAGGGAGGTTGTTTGACAAATTCTTACAAATATAACGATAAATCAACTTTAAAGTTGAGTCTAGTGTATTGCATCGATAAATCACAATGATATAATTTTTTTGTTTGATTCTATGTGACATGGGAGTCGGTAAAGGTAAATGAGTCCCTGATGTCTGGATTCCCGAAAAGGGTCCTGGAATGTTCAAACGCACCAATTGAAACAGTGATACTTCTTCCCTCAAGTGTAGGCTTTTGAACACCTTCTTGCAACAGCGTTTCCGCTATAACTAAACTTGTAGAGGATACAGTGAATGAGTTTCCATTCTTAATATGGAAGACTAACTCTCTAGATGAACTACTTGCGGGAATAGATTTACCTAAAACACAATCAATATAGAACTTTCATAATGTCATATTAGAAAACCATTAGACGAACTAAAACTAGATATTAATGCATACGTGAATGTTCGGACGAGTTTTGTGGAATTGAAGAATTTTCCAAAAGAACCGTTCTCCCTAATCCTTTTATAGATTGCTGTGACATTGCTCTCGCCTCCTTCGGCATAAATGTTATCTTCGAGATTCAAAGAAGCTTAAAACAACATATAGTATAGAAAATCATATGTGAATATATATAATAACTTCATCAAGGGAAATGAGATGTATATAATAAGAAAAGAGATGTTGTCCAGATCATACTAAACACCTTGAAGTAGAAGATCGGTCATAGAAGGCAAACGGTCCTTAATGTATGAAGGCAAACGATCCTTAGTTTCCAGATCATACTAAAAATCTTGTGGGTTTTAAAACATGTGGAATGTGACAACTAGGAGAAGAAAATGACAGCATTAAGGAAGCATAACGCATAGTAGAGTAGAGGAAGACGAAAAACAACACAAACAACACAGGAAGGCAAAATGATGCACAACAGAGGAAAAGTGGCAAATGAAATGACATAACAACAGTCTACGCCAAATAACAAAACGCACAGCAGAAACAATCCAAGAAGTATGGAGAAAGAAACACATAGCACAACAATAAATAAAAGCAATAAAACACAGTAATCCAAGAAACAACAAGACGCAAGCCCAAGGAATCCAAAACGCAGGTAGCCAAACCAAAAAAACAGCATCCAGTAAAATAAAATGACAACGCAGAGAAGAGTAAACAGCAAGGAAAAACGTAGCAGCCGGGGAAAAACGTCGACAGAGAAGGGCATCAAAACGTAGCAGCTGTCGAGAGTGTCTCTCACTAGGTTATCTCTCCTAGTTTCAGCCACCTCTGTGTTTCTTCGCTGCTTTCCTTCTCGGTGAGTCCTCTCCGTCCGTGCTGGTTGCTTCTACCTTTGCTTCGTTTCGGGAATTTTGTTCAGCTTCGGTGTTGTTTACTGCCACTGTCTGCCCTCGCATCCCTGTTCGTGTTCTCTCGCCTATTGCGATGGTTGCCTGAGCGGTGCCCATTGTTCGTTCTTCTTGTGATTATCCCTTCTTGCTCGACTACTGCTCCCTCTTGGTTGACGCTGGTGCTTGTGTCCCCGGGTTGTCCCGTCAGTGGCCTTCCTCTGTTGCTGGGGTTCTTTTTTCCGCCTTTCAAATTTCAAATTTTGAAGTGCCTGTCTTTTCCCGCCTAGTGTTTGAGCCTTTGTTGCCGGTAGTCTTGGGGGACTGCCTCGCCCTTCCACCATGGGCAAGTCCTGGTCTAGGGGCGTTGATATTACGGCCGAGTGTCTTGGCTACCAATCTGGGACTTCCCCTCGGTCCCGTCCCTCTCGGCCTGCAAACTCCAACCGTTTTCAGAGCCTTGCCTCTTCTTCGAAGCCTCGGCCCCCCTCTTCTCCTGCGCCAGCGGTGACTACAGGGGCTTCGCCTTCTGGCTCTCTGACCTGCCCTCCCCGGTGCATCAATCCCCAGCTGGTCTCCCCCCCCCCCCGGTTTCGGATTCCTCTGTTGTGCCTCCCCCCTCAGGTACACCCCCTCTCCCTTGTACGGGACTACGGCCTCCTCACCGGGGGGATGTCGTAACATCCACGGTTGAGGAGGAAATTGATTTAGGGAGTCAGGATACTGCGGAGACAGAGTTGTCAGGGGCGGTGGATCCTCAGGTCTCTTCAGACCCGTCAGATGATAGTTCCCACCCAGTGTCTGATACAATACTGCAGGCCGAGTCGGCTGGTAACTCTCGGGGGAACCATAAACCTTCTTTTGCTGGGTTGTTTAAACAGAATCGCGATTTATCGCTGGGGATGAAGTTGACGTATCAGGTTGTGGAGGATGAAGTTGTCCTTGATGTCACTGATGCCGTTGACCTAGAACAACAGTGGGGTTTCTGTCTGGTTGGTTGTTTTACGGGGAGGTTTTCGGGTTTGAAAGTTGTCCAAAGCCTTATTGATAAATGGCCAGTCTCATGCCGCTATACTCCTCATAACCGGGGCTGGATGATATTTCACTTTTCCTCTGAGGAGGACCGTATGCAGGTCCTCACCGGCGGTCCTTATGTCCTGTTTGGTCGCACTTTGATCTTGAAGCCTTTGGCTCCTGGTTTCACCTTTGATTTTGCAGCTTTCACGCAGGTTCCCATGTGGGTGCAGCTTCCAAATGTCCCCCTCGATTTTTGGAATGAAAAGGGCCTTTCGAAACTGGGTTCACGCATCGGTAAGCCTCTGTGTACAGATCAAATCGCTCGACAACAGAGTCGTTTGGGCTATGCTCGTCTGTTGGTTGAAGTTGATGTGAAAAAGGGGCCGGTTCAGGAGTTCTCTGTGAAACTCCCTACCGGCTGTTGTTATTTGCAAAAGGTCATTTTTGAAGCCTACCCGAATTTCTGCTGCCACTGCCATAAATTCGGTCATAGTCCGTTTACTTGCAAAAGGGACCAGCCTTCCAGCCAACAGCCTGCTACTGTCACTGATGTGCCTCCCATTCATGCCTCCTCTCCTGATGATGGCCCTCCTTCTAGCTCTCGGCCGCATGTTGGTGGCCATGACCGACCTGGGTCTGCCCGGTTAGCTGCTGCCCCCCTGCTGCTCCTACCGGTTTGGAGCCTTTGGACCCAGCTCTTCGCGAGCATCGTGTTGTTTCCGGATGTACGCCTTCCCACTCGGAGGGACACTCATCAAATGCATTACTGGCCTGTGTTGTGGATGGCCCTCCACATCTAGCCCCTGGGGCCTCTGACCTGACTAGGGTGGGCAGTGGTGCGCCCCCTGGGCTCCGTCAGGCGAAAAGGAAGGCTTTTCTGCCCGTTGGTTCTTCTGGGAGGTTTAATGGATTGCGCTCTGTCGCTCATGGGAGGTCTAAGAGGACCAAAGGTTTCATCTTACGTCGCCGGGATGGAGGGTCTCCCTCCGTACCACACTTATGAAGCTCCTTACTTGGAATTTCCGAGGGTTAAACAAACCCTCGAGACAGAGGAAGCAACACAATTGCACCTTGGTGTGCTTGCCGGAAACGAAGCTTGCAGTTGATAGTTTGAAGCAGTTTGTTCAGTGTCGCTTTCCGGGATGGAATTTTTGGCATAATTTTGATGAGGTTGCGGGGGGTCGTATGGTGTTGCTCTGGGACCCTTCTCAAGTGGAGTGTGTATTAATTGCGAAAGGCCCCCAACACATTCACTGTAGAGTGACTTGCTGTATTTCCCACTTACAATTTTTTATCTCTTGTGTCTATGGATTATATACTGTCTGTGAGCGCCAGGAGCTTTGGCTGGAATTAACTCGCCTTGCTCCCCCAAGGTCCTCCTTGTGGATGGTTTTGGGCGATTTTAATTATGCCTGTGATGCTTCTGAGAGGAAGGGTTGTCTACCTCCTGCGGCTTACTACCTGAAAGACCTCCTTGATTTCCGGCTGCTCCATGGGTTTGAGGATGCTCCCTCTAGCGGTGATTTCTTTACCTGGCACCAAAATAGGCGCTGGGCTTGCCTGGACTGTGTCATGCTTAATCAGGAGTGGGCGGTTCGATGCCTTCCATGTTCTGCTCTCACTCTCCCTATGCTTGCTGAATCTAATCATTGTCCTCTTGTTGTTGATCTTCATCAGCTGGAGTTATCTGGGGTTAAGCCCTTTAAATTCTTCACTATGTGGACCTTACACTCGGCTTTCCCGGCCCTGGTTGAAAATGTGTGGCGTACGGAGGTGGTTGGCCATGCTCAATACTCCTTGTGCTTTAAGTTGGCGGCTTTAAAATCGCCCCTCCGGCGGCTCAATTGGCAGGAGTTTGGCTGCATATCCTCCCGAGCCCAGGCGGCCCAAAGGGAGTTTCAATGTCGTTATCAGGAGTTCTTAGTCTGTCCTGAGGATGAGGCCTTGCGAGTTCGGGTGAACTCTCTTCGGAAGCAGGTTGTCTTCCTTCAAGATGCTGAACGGCTTTTCTATAGGCAGAAAGCTAATTGTACCCATCTCCAAGAAGCTGATAAGGGTACCAAATATTTCCATGCCTTAGCTCACAAACGGTGTCGAAACAAAATGATCACTCATCTCACCCGGGATGATGGCTCGGAAACATCCTCCCTTCAGGAGGTGTCGGATCTGCTTGTTACGCATTTTGCTTCGTTATTTGGTACGGTTCCCTCTTGTTCCCGAATGGACCCTGACGTGCTATCTAATGGCCCTATCCTTGGCCCTGATGCTCACTCCCGCCTGTTAGCCTCGTTCTCTGTTAAAGACATCCAGCAGGCCATGTTCAGCATTGGCAGTGACAAATCCTCGGGTCCGGATGGGTTCTCTGCGGGTTTCTTCCAACATCAATGGCATGTTGTGGGGTCGAGTGTTTGTGCTGCGGTTCAGGAATTTTTCCGAACGGGTAAACTCCTTCGTCGGCTTAATCATACGGCCTTGGCGTTGATTCCGAAGAACGCTAGACCCCGGGTGGCTGATTTTCGGCTCATTTCTTGTTTAATCGTGGTATATAAAGTCATCACTAAACTGTTGACGGGGAGGTTGGCCTCGGAGCTTGACAGTATCGTTGATCCAGCTCAATTTGCGTTTGTTGGTGGTCGCTGGTTACGTGACAATGTGTTCTTGGCGCAGGAGTTGGTGCGCGGTTATAGTAGAAAACGGATTTCCCCCCGCTGTCTCATTAAAGTTGATATTTCGAAAGCTTATGATTCAGTGTCATGGGACTTCCTTCATGCCATGCTGTGCGAACTAGGGTTCCCGACCCGGTTTATACGGTGGGTCTTGGCCTGTGTGACAACAGCTTCGTATTCGGTGTCTCTCAATGGTACTCTCCAGGGCATGTTCTGTGGCAGGCGAGGCCTTCAACAGGGGGACCCCATGTCCCCCTCCTTATTTCTTCTTTGCCTAGAGTACCTGTCTCGTTACCTCAAGAAAACGATTACCACAGGGCCTTTTCATTTTCACCCAAAGTGCCAACGCCTGGGCATCTCCCACTTGGCCTTCGCTGATGACTTAATGCTATTTTCCTGGGGCGATGTCCCCTCGATTCGACTACTGCTTGACTGTTTGCGGGCATTAAGTGCTGTAGCTGGCCTAACGATCAATCCTATTAAGTCCAACATCTTCCTCGGTGGTGTTCATGGTGGTGCTAAGGATGCCCTCCTGCAGATGGTTGATTTTTCCGAAGGCATCTTCCCCATCCGGTACCTTGGTGTTCCGTTGGCCCCCCTCCGGATTTCCGTGGCTTAGTACTCTTCCCTCCTCACTACTGTTGAGACCTACCTTGCTGCCTGGCGGGAGAAAAGCTTGTCGTATGCTGGCCGCTTAGTTCTCGTGCAATCGGTGATTCAAGGTGTGCTCTCCTTCTGGATGCAATTCTCCCCCTTTCGACCACTATCCTTGATCGGATCACTTCCCTTTGCCGGCTCTTTCTCTAGGGTGGTCGCCATTTTCGTGTAGCATGGGCTGATCTCTATGGCCCTAAAAATGAGGGCGATTTAGGCTTGCGTAATGGTAAACTTTGGAACGATGCATTATTAGCTACGGCTCTGTGGAATTTGCATGGAGAGGCTACTTCCTTATGGGCTCGTTGGATGCACACTTATTACTTGCGAGGTACTTCGGTTTGGGATTGGCAGCCGCATTCCCGGGACTCTCCCCTCCTTAAGCGTTTAGCGGCGATTAGGGATACCATCCTCACTGCCTTGGGTGGCCGAGCTTCGGTGGTCCAGGGCGTCCAGGCCCTCTATGTTGATGGCCTTCTGCCCTCCGGACAGATTTATGAGCTCCTCCGTCCTAAGCGTCACCCTCGGCCCTGGATGACGTTGATCTGGCAGAGCTATATCCCCCCTAAGTTTTCCTTTATAGCGTGGTTATGTTTGCTCAACCGCCTCCCTACCAAGGATCGCTTGCTATACCTTGATATTGATCGGTTATGTCCCCTGTGTGGTGTTGTTGATGAATCTGTTAATCACCTCTACTTTGCTTGTTCGTTCTCCAAGGCCTTCTGGACTTCTATTCGCAGTTGGCTCGGTCTTTCCCGTGCCATGTCTACTCTCAGTAGCTCTGTTCCCTGGATTCGGGCCTCCCATCGAGGTGCCTTACTTCGGTGTAAGGCCGTGAAACTAGCTTTTCTCACAACCGTCTATACGCTGTGGAAAATTCGGAACGCAGTAGTGATGGATGCGGCTGCTTTTTCTGTTCCTGCTGTGGTCGCCAAGATCAAGACCATGGTCTATAAAATCCTTTACCGTCTCTACCCGGTGGGTCTCATCACCTTTTAAACTGTCGGATTCCTTTTGCATGCGGTGTTCTTATCGGATGTACTAGGAATCCCTGCCGGATCTATTGGTGGCGAGGGGTGCTGCTTTGGGTGGCGAGGGGTGGAGTTGGTGTAGCTTGCATGCGGCATGTAGATCTCCCTTCTACTTGTTTGGTAGTTGGGCTGTTTCCTTTTGATGCCCTCCTAACATTTTTGTTGATTTGGGCTTTTTCCTTTTCCTGTATCATTCTCGGGTATGCCCGTTTGATGTTGTAATTTTTTCCAGTGCAATACCAATTTTACCTTGGAAAAAAAAACAACAGTCAACAGGAGAAAATGTTAAAAGATAAAAACAAAACACACAGAAGCACAACAAAGCAAAAACACACCATTAGGAGAAGTTAGCAGAAAAAAGACGCAACAGTTGGACAAAACACGTCGCAATAGAAGTAGGAGCGAAGAAGAAAATGTAGCAGAAAAACGCAACAGTAAGGTAAGTACTTGGAAGAGATAAACATTATATTCATTCAAACCCATTCAAAATGGAGGAGATAAGAAGGAAGTATCAAAAAGCCAAAAAATGCATTACTTGGAGTTATTTCGTGAACTTATAAAAAGACAGCAGCTGGAGGCGAAAATAATGAGCAAGTAGTTAGGATGAAGAGAGTTTCTGAGAGGCATAACACTCTTCCAAAACTAGTTAAAGTGAGGAGTCATTCCAAGGAGTGATTGGGGTCATAGGGACTCTATTTCCATCTATTTTAAGCTGGTTCAGGGTTTAGGGAAACTCTTCCAAAACTAGTTTCAGACAGAGAAAGGGTTGGTCTAAGGTATGAAAGTGGAAGACTTTAATGAGTTTTCCTAATCCTTTATTTTCCTTATTTATGATTTTCCAAGCTTAGTTATGTTTAATTTTTGAATTTTATTTTAGACATATTGTTTTGATTATTTGGGATATTATTTTTGATTTAATTCAATTGATTACTGAGTGAATTTAATGTTTATGAAATTTCTGGAATTTTGACGTCAAATTTTGGTTGTTGTTTGTGTTTCTTTGTGTTTGGTGTGTTGAGCTGGTTCAATTTCTAAGAGAAAAAAGAAACAAGTAGAAACTACCTGGTTGGTTTCTACAATTAATTTGATAAATGTCTCGAATTATCTTGGATATATCAAAATTGCATGACTAAACTAAAATTTAAAACTTGCTTTGTTCATTTGTAAATATTAGGTTAGATTTATGTTTTATTTCTTTGATTCCTAAATTTAATTTAATTCTTTTTAAACATCAAACACCCCCTTTTTTATTTAGGTATTAGTTTAGCGTAATTCATAGGTTCCCATAATTATAACTATTTTATTTTTGGATTTCTTTTATATTTCTATGTAAAGTTAGTTATATAACTTAATGTATTGTGCTCAAAATAACCATTTATTACAAAACTGGATTTTATTTTTATTCTAAGAATATGTTATAAGTTTGTTTTGTTAAGTTTTGATGTTGTATAGTACTAATGTGGTTAAAAAAAGATATTATGTGATTGTGTTAATGATGTTTATATTTTGTTAATAAATTCTTTTCATGTTACTGAAATTATTAAGATGTAATAGTCTCTTTTAAAAGTATTGTAATTAGTAAACTAATTTAGTAAATTAACTTTTCTAGCGGGATCAACTCTTATTTGCTCTATACTATGTTGTTTAATAGTGATTGATAAATTAAAAGTAAATAAGGGTTTAATTTGTATATGCCTAACGACACGTATCAAAGCAAAGTTCTTGGTTGAATAGATATCAATCTTCATGGACTTAACCAATAGACTCAGGCTACTCAAATACGCTAGTCTCTTCTAAGATCCAAAAATTATAAGCATCTTTGAAAGATCAAATGATTAAACTTGATGAAGATCTTAGAAAATATATTGAAACACAATATTTCGGACCTGATTTCACAAACAAAGAACAAGAACTTTGAAGGGTGAAAGAAGTGCTTCAAAAAATGGGAGCAGACATGCAAACAAAATAGTCTAAGACAGTTTATGGAGCTTATTCTACTACTTTTCTAATATCTACCCCCATCTTATTGCTGATTATGAAAATTTGTTTAAAATGAAGTATCCTTTAATTAGGCAACATATTCATCTTACCACCAAACCTACAAAGACCAAACCTGAAAGGACTCATACTCTGTCACCTTCATATACTAAACCTATTGACACATTGACAAAACCTTTGCAGATTAAAACTCCCCCTTGATCATTACCTAAAACCCAACCTTCTCTATTTACTGAAACAAATAAAGCTCCTCAACAAAAGTTCATTGCAACTCTTGCATCAATATCGAATTCAGAAGAATTTGAAAAACAAGCATTTGAAGAATCTGAAATTTCTGAGCAATCCTTAGAAGGCTCAGAGTAACTCGCAGATTTATCTAAATTAACTTAGATCATGATGACTATGCTTGAAACATTTCAATCAACCGAAGTTAAACCAAATATCAGTGAAACTGTATCTACAAGAACTGAACCATTCAGACCAATACAAGTCCCCCCAACCAAACCTACTTTAAGACCCTAGTTTACTTTTGATAATCTTTCACCTAAAACGTAAAGAGAGAGTCTATGTGAATTTAAAACTTGGGTTGATTTACAAATGACTCGATCTAATAAACCCTTGTGAAATATCTTATCTAAATTTACCTCTCGGATTACAAATACTTTACAAGAATGGTATCAAAATTTAGATAATTACTGCAGGCTCCAGTAAATTCAAGAAAAATGTGCAAGAATTCTTCTTGGAGTCATCCACTGATGCAACTCCATGTCATGTTTAAGATTCCTTTCTCTTCACGGAATTCAAATTTTATCAAATTAGACTTTGAACGCTATAGTCATCCAGCTACTGCATTAAACTTTCAAGATTTGATAGTCTCTGTTCACATACGTTTTTCTTTTTGAAAATTCGCTCTACCAATAGCTGCCAAGAGCTAGCGCCACTGTTCCTATTTAATTTCATAAATCATCGCGTTGGATAAACTTGAAAATTAGATTTCTCCAAATAATGAAAAATGGCGACAGATAATTAATAGACACTTACGGTCAAGGTACTAAATGCATAAATTTAAGTTGGATTGAAACCTTACAATTCCAGCATTAAATACTGGAGCCATTTCTCCTCGCTGTTTCGTAGAAAATTGCTTAAACACAATCGCTTTAGGTGATGAATTAAATTTCTACGTAGACATCTGCAAGACTCAGCAAATTAGGACCTCAAGAATCCCCAAATGATCTTCATCTAAATGAGCAATACATCAAAGACTAAAGCGAAATTATTGTGCAATTATTCCAAGAAAATTTGAGAAACCAAAACGCAATAACTGCTACACATAAGTTCCCGTGCATGAAAATGAGCTAGAATATGAATTTACATATGGACTATGCATTTAAAGGTTTGGCCTCATCATTTCATTTATACTGCAGTTTCAAACCCGTATGGACGTCCTGGCGATTTCTAATGCATCTTCAACTGAAGATGCTTTCTGAAGCTTAGATTTATCAACCATAGGTTGGCTCCTTGCAAGTTGAGGGAGCAATTGAAATTCCTGAGATGTCATGGCCCAAAATGTTATGAAGCAAATCAAGATTTTTTCTGGGATCAGTCTCATACTGAAAAAAAAAAACAGCTAAATTGTCAATAGATCCAAGTTGGTACCTCAGAACTTCCACTTTCAACAAGGACTCCTTTTAGTTTACCTGTGGCAGTAAGTCTTCATTAGATAAAGCTTTAGTTAACAACTATATTAATGTCATAAACGTAAAGCTTGGCTTGGCTCGTGAAACATATTGTGTTACCAGAATCAATCCAGAACGTGGCAATTTTAGGATCAAAATTTCCAATTTCAATAGTCTCTCCAACTGGCCAATAAGGCAAATAAGTTAGATAAGAGTCAAAACCCAAAAGCCTCTAAAATTGCATGATTTTGTCCTGGAATAGTCATTTAGAAAATGTAAGAATATATACTATTCAGAAAATGTAAGACTAGGTACCATTGTCTCCAAAAAACTGCCACCATACTTTTCTAGGGCTTCCTTCATACTCAAAAACTCTCGAGTAGAAATAAGGGAGATAGTCATACCTGGACAACAGATAGTTACATAATCAACAACAAAGCCATATTAACATGACCTACAAGTATCATTAGGGGCCAGAACAAGTCATGAGCACAGAATGGGTAGCAACTTACGTGCTAGTTTGAGCACTTAGTAGTGCTTTAACACAGTGCTGTGCTGATCGTCGGGCATGGTCTACATGTTCAACTCGTGCCATGCGATTGTATAACTGTTTATGTAAAACATAAACACATACAGTTTGAGAGCAGATTAAAGCTGATTGCTGCTTTTTCTTACCTTTAAGGGAAATGCTGCCACATCTCCAATTGCAAAGATTCCAGGTATGCTAGTCCTAAAAAGACCATCAACCTGAGATATAAAGTTTCAAATGAACGGTTGCTGTATGTGGTACTGTAAGAATGTAAAACACTTATGAAGGTAAATTAGGAACCACTTGTAATGACTATGAACTGAGGCCATGCTATAACTCACAGCATGCTTCCCTGATTCTGTGTTATTTCTATGTTGAAACTTAAAATGACCACCTTCGTATCATATGAGATGAATGCATGAATTTCAAGTCCAACATATAACAGCTCATTCAGACAGAAACCAAATTACCAGTCCATTTAAAATGGTTACAAGATGATTTGGAGAAATTCCTATGCAATTGCATTTAAGAAAGACAATGAATGATGTTTACCACATCATAGCCTTTTGGGAATAGATAATGTTAGGATTAATACTGACAACAAACCTAGGATATGGCGAGTATACACAAGAAGAAAAAGAGAAGGGGCTGCGGGCAATGATGTGGGCAATGATGCACAAGTTAGTTAGGAATGTGGCACATGGTTGGAGAATACAGAATGTACGGGTGGTTAGCTAAGTAGGGGGGCAGAGAGAGAATAGGGTCATTCAGGAAAATAGAAGGAACAAGAATATTGTGACAGAGAGAAGTTTTTTCTCCCTGAGGAGCTTTTGCAGCTCTGGTTTAGAAGGTGCTATAGTGAGTCACCTTGTAATACTCGTATACTGTCTCTATTATCAATCCTCAATATAGTAAATCTCTAGCATATTCAGCTAGAGTCTTAACAGATAATCTAAACATGCAACAAAAGAATTACGTCCAATCTTCACGATATCGTGTTTAACACAAGTACAAATGTTCACAATGTTTCTAGGTCAAGAATTGTAGGCAAGAAAACCAGTGGACATATTCTTACATGAATTCCACCAACATTGTTGTTCAATCCAACCCTTTCAAATGGACTGACAGTTGGCTTTGCCCCAATACCAATTATTGCCTGCACAATGAGTAAAAGGAATAAGAAATCATTTCCTACTTGATCCCTTAGACTAAAAGAAAGAGATAGAGGGCATCCCATCGATAAGGAATAAGCCCTCTAGAGAGCTATGCCAACATATGAAAAGGTATAGGAATTATTAATTCATCAGCAAATAAAGCTCGAAACTTACAGTATCTGCTTCTATAGTGGAACCATCCTGAAGTTTAATAGCAGCAAGATGGCCATTGGAGCCAGCTTCTAAGTTTTGTATAGAGGCACCCTGGACAAAGATAAGATATCAAAAGCCCTGATTACAAAGATAAGATATTAAGGTTTAAATCAAAGGAGCTGCTCTTTTCCTGGTTCAATGGAAAGCATAAAAGGCTCCACCAAGATTTCCACAGTGGATGATGCTTTGAACAGTAAGAGCTGCTTACATGAGACATCCAAACAGAGTATAGGATACCTTCAAAATTTTGACACCATTCTCTTGGTATAATGCTTCATATCTCTGGGCTAGTGAAGGAGTAAACAACCTTTGCAAAAGATGATTCTCTGGAAAAATTATCTGTTCCAGATTACATAAAGATGCGTAATCAGATAAATTGTGAAATAATCAGCAAGTATCCGACATTGAAATGTATGAATCTGTATCAAAATTCCAGAAAGTAAACTTTCATGTCCAGAATGGAGCCATTTATACATAGTAAGCAAGCTTAGGGGTGAAAAACAACTGAAAATTAAAATTGTTTGGATAGACAAAGTCTTATGCTTTGCAACTGCCAACAAAAAAAATGTTGTTGAACCAGAAATGAAAGGCATCAAGAATAACAACAATTCATACTGTTGTGTCAAGTTTCCAACCGACACATGCTGCAGCAACTTCCATGCCGATATAACCACCACCAACGACAACCACCTTTTGTGCCTTCTCCTGTAAGAATTTAGGAAAGTTGTTGTCACTCACAAGAATTAAGCAATTGCTTGCAATACTCTTGATATTAAGTGATTTCTGAAAGATGCATGCATTTCCCCTGATAGACTGAAAATTATAGTTTCTTTAGAATGCTGCAACTCAATTAAGTAAAAGCTAAACATCTCAACCTCTTGCATAATTTTCGTAAATATTATTCAAATTTCTGAAGTGTTCACCATGAAAACAAATTGATGCGTAAAAGAGCAAAAATAAGGACATTATAAGCTTTGAGAATGAAGTAGAAGAGAATGTTGAAAAGCAAATTTACCAACGACAATATAAGCGAGTCAGCATCTGCCACATCCCTGATGTAATGTACACCAGGTAAGTTTCCCCCAACTTTTTCTGGAAGTCTGAAATGAAGATTATTGAGAAATCAAGATATATTGGCCTTATTTTACATGTAATCAAGAAATATTTCACAAGAAAAGGTTTGTGCAGTAGTGTTATGTGTCTGCCTCAGTGATTGATAAGTAGAGCTAATTGTGAGTCTTTACCTTGATGCAGTACATCCTGTAGCAATAATAAGGGTTCCATACTTAAGAAGCTTGCCAGAGTTTGTTGCAAGTGTTTGTCTTTTGATATCAATACCGGTTACTGGATCTTCATACAACATCTAAACAAGAAAAACACGAAGAAAAGAGAAAGAATGTATTATTTATGACACAGCAGCCACTAAGACAATAAGATGCTGCAGTGACACAAGCCAATAACAATTCATTGTATGTCGGCATTTCAAACTGATATGCGAGCTTGCTAATCATATTTCACAAAAAAACAAAATTTTGTCTTATATGTCAAAGATAGACATAGAAACAGACCCCAAAAGGAACTAAAGAAGTTAGCTTGAATTCAGCCAGTATTTATGTATATCTCACTGAAATGGTAAACAAAGTGGTACCTCTATTCCTTTCTCTTTATACCATTCAGGAGTTTGCCTTTCCCCTCCAGATCCAACACAAGTATGAAAACCCTGTACGTAGTCAAAGAACCAACCTACATCAAGAAATAGATCGCCAATGCAAAAAATAACTTAAAAATAGAACACTCCAGAAGAAACAAAATTTTATCAGACCATGTAAGCTGATTAAGACTATATACTCTTTTAATAGAATACGCAAACAAGTATTCTTAAGCATCAATGAAGATTATCATATACCATTTGCAAAGTAGAATAAAATGCTTAATGATGATTATCATGTACCATTTGCAAAGTATGAATAAAATGCTTACAGGTAAGCGAGCAGGCTTCTTATCAAGTGGAAACAAGTAACCTTTAGTTAAAGCTGGTCGCTCGTAAGGGGCATAAGGCTGCAACCATTAAGATCAGCACCATGATTTTTTAAATATCAGCATATGTGTGTCTCTATATATGTGTATATATTTAAAAGCAACAGCTTTTAAGTAACTGAAAATAGGTAAACTTGGACGCAACAAGATATGAAAAACCTCTTTAGAAACGATACAGAGCCTGCCGTCAGCCATTCCGTGTTCGACGAAAGTCCGCGCTGCATAACCTGCCGCATTTCCGCCACCAACGATTACGAACCTATTTGCCGACATTCAGAAAAGAAAATTAACAGAGCAGATGAAATGAGAAAACCAAAAAGATAGTTAAAAGAAGAAGTAGAGGCGAAACTTACTCGCGATTATCGTTGGAGAAGTCAGCGGCAACGACATAGTTACGGCGGGGGGAACTGAATAGGGAAGAAGAAGACAAGCGGAAGCTCCGATGAAGCGAAGACCCCGACCAGTGCTTTAAAGTAAGGGAATTGGAGAGAGTGGCCATTAACTTACGATTCACTGTATGAATGAAAAGAAAACAGAATTAAAGAAAAGAAGTATCTTAAGAGTAAATGAATGAAGTATTTATAGACCTGGCAACATTGTTTGGGCTTGATGAACAAAATAATATGAAAGGGGTAAAGACGACTCTATAAGAGGCCGAAAGGTCGTTATTGGAAGGAAGATGGCGTTTTGTTTTATTTTATGTACGTTAAATAAGGGCTTCTTTTAAAAAATATTTTAATAAAATATGTTAACTTGATTTTGTTGTATTTTTTTTATTTAAAAAACAGCAACAGATTCACATAAACAGAAAAAGCAGTGTTTTTGTAAGTTAATTTTCGTAACTTATTTTAAAAACTAAAAAGCGTTTTTTTTTCTTTGTTTCCTCGACCCTCTGCTCTGAACCAAGGTATATAATTGCCAACCTTTTGCCTCATAGACAAAGTGGCCACCAATTTTCATCATCCGAACAAATGCCCGTAATTTTATGGATCCCCTCTGTGACACTTGCTTTAAACTAGCTTACCAAGTTAGTTTTGTATAAAGCCAAAGTCCCAATTGGCTCTTCAAGACAGTCTAAAGTCTCTTGCCTCCTTACAAAGAAAATTTTGTTCTACGATCCAATGGATTATCCTCAACTTGTTCTCTTGGACTTTCCACATTAAAGAAGCACCTAACATTCCTTTCCCCCCATAATCTATATAAACATCCAAAAGCAGTTATAATTACGCTTAAATCATTTTTAGATAGGTTCTTCTCATCTTTCAACCCTTCCATGAGTTCAAAAACATTCAGACTGGACTTATTAAGGTGACAAAACTCTAGGATGCTTCTCCATATGTCCTAGGAATATTTATAGCTAAAGTGGATGTGCTTCAGGTTCTCGTGGCTTTCTTTACAAAGGAAACATTATTAGAGATGTTTAGGTAGATGATGCAATTTAGGGTAGCAAGTTTGCTCTTAGAAGCCAACCACATGAAAGGGAAACCTTGAGCATCATGTTTTTAGACCATATGATAAGTGCTTAATTATTCCTTTTTTAAGGTTTATATTTAGTGCATTTCTCTTGTTATTTGAGTGCTTTTATGACTTACTTCATTCGCATTTCATTTTTAGGATGTAATTCACGTATTTGGAGTAAAAGGACTGAATTCAAACAAGTTTGGGACAATTTGGAGTTGTTTTGATAAAGTTACGAAGTTACAGGAAAAGTATTTGAGCATCAATATGCCTATATGTTAGCTTGTGTACTTTAACATAGCCGTGTTTCACGCAAGACAAGTTGTTTTAAAGTTCTTAAAAGTTACATGGCCATAAACAAGCCCATATTAATGATTAACATCCTCATGTAATTACTTGTGTTCACATTTTTAGCCATTGTTTTCTTCAAATTCGAAGATTTCATGATTCTTATAGCGCATGACTATGAACATGTTTGCGTACTTGCTTATGTACCACCTAGAAACCTAATTTTTAAAATATAAAAGGCAAAATTAAAAGGGGAAGTAGTAAGAAAGGTCGAGAGACATAATTAGCTGCCATAGGACAATAAAAAGATTGAAGAACAAGCAAGGAAACCTAAAAAATTCATAAATCAATTAACGCAATTCTATGGTTTTTAATTAGAAAGAGATTTTGATTAATTGACCTAAGAACAATTGCTAATAATATTAAGAAAAATGTTAGCATAAGTGAGAAATTTTTATAGTCTAATGAACTTTATATGAAATTGATGTGTGAAGTCTTAATTACATAAGAAGTCTTAGGAGATTCAATTCGGGTAACGTTATCTTCATTGGTGGTTTCCTAGTTTAATATTTGTTATAGTTAATCAATTATATTGATTTGTTTTAGTTTATTGTTTTAATTTTAAATTTGATCAATCTTCATCACCATAATTTGTCAAACTAGATAATAGAAAGATAGTTGGTAATGGTAATTCTAGTCCTCGTGGGATCAACTCATACTTTCTAGTGCTAGCTACAATTACATTGCGCTTGTGGTAAACTAAATCAATCAAGTTTTTAGCACTATTGTCAAAGACAAGGATATTAGGAACACCTAATTTTTTATTAATCTGGCCAATTTTCAAATTTATTTTATTTTCTTTTTATGTTTATGTTTATTTTTTAGAGCTCTCTTTTTTAGTATTGTGTTAATGGCTGATTTTAGGATTTGGTTATTTATTGCTAAAGCTACCAAATACAATTAAAGGACAAAGAGAATGATACTCTTTAGGGTATTATTATATGCCATCTCTTATGGCAACATTGGAAGCTTGGAATGAGGGGCATGTAACACTTAGTTAGAACCTTACCTAGTATTCATGATTTGTTGCGATATTTATGGTGGTGTTCACCTTAATCATGAATGTTAGATACCAAATTATATGTCGAAGCATCCATTTTTTTATGGGTAACTATCCTCAAAACATCCTCCATTGTGATATTTATAATTACAGGTAGAGTGAATATCCTAACCTTGCATAGAAAGATTAAGTTTCACTTGGATTTCTACAATAATGGCAACAAGAGTAATGATCAAATGTCTCTAGAATTTCCTTTTGAAAACCATTGCTATAACCAAGGCTACCCTTCATGAAACTAAATAGTTATTCGCTTCTTTCCATAACACAATACTTCTAATTGGATATATTGTTATCTAGTTTATGAAGAGTAGATATGTTTTTTTATCTAGATAAGCCAAGTTAAATTTAAGGGAACAAGTGAATGTGATAACTTTGAAGAGTTGAGAGGAGCTAGAGATTAAAGAAAAAGCGGAATTTGTTGTTTAAGAAGAGAAGGAAGAAGAGAAAGAGGAGATGAAGAGGAGTCAAATAAGGATCCTATCAAGGAATTATCAACAATCATCTTTAGTACGGAGAGCTTCTTCTTCTCATAGAACAAACTATATTGTGAACTGATAATCTAAGTGTAATTTCCAAAAAATTCTCAATTTTTCACCAAAAACTCTAATTCAATACTAGCATTTGGTATGTCAATCTAGTGGCTCGGATTAGTTTTTAAGTAAAGCTAGATTTATGATTTGCATAGCATAACAGAGTGACATGCCCAACTTAGTGGGAGCTATGCTATGACACACATTTCATACTGTGTGTGCTATATAATGACCTTCTTGTGGAGTGACAGTTAAATCCCTTTCTCTGTCACTGTATGATCCCACGACTTTAATGTCTAATCAAATGAAACCCTTCGACTTAGAACTATGATATGAAGTCAAGGCTTGGTGTTGCTACTTTAGTGTGCTTTTCTAAGGGCTAAGTTGTATACAGTCCAACGGAGCACATTAGAAAGCAGTTAAACTAAGATGGATTATTATGAGTGTCTAAGGAAGAATCTTTTCCTTCATCACCATATCAGCCCGAGCAATTATACTTGGTGTATAATCACATGATATATCTATGAGCATAAAGGGACAGTGTGTGTGTCAGTGATGTTTTGGATGATTTAGGGTATCATGAATATGTGAAAGTGTTATGTTAGTTAGATGGTGAGTTAATATAACACTATTGGTTCTTTAATGATCGCATGCCCCATTCTCAGTATGACACGTGAAATTTTAGAAAGAAGATGTAACTCGTGGCTTATGTGGTCGAGTGGGAGTTTTTGTCCTAACCCAGGATTAAAGGGTGAAAAACGGATCATTCAATGATCAATTACTAAACAGAGAAAATACAAGTTTTTCTCTTCCAATCTTCCATTCTCTCTCACATGAAGCAATCGTCAAAGGCTTAGAGTTTGGGACGTGAATTAATCAGTGACTCTAGTAGCCAACCGTAAAATGAAGACTAGCAAGCAACAAATCGATCCAACACTTCCGCATTTAGGTCAGTCCTTATAATTCTACACATATTAATCAAATGAATATACAATTAGACTCAATTTATCTTAGAACTAACTTTCATAAGTTAGTATAATAGCAACCATATCGATAATTTTTTTGAAATCAAAAACACAAATTCCATGACTTCATAAATGATTCACTCTATGCAGTCAAAGTGTTTAAAGTTGGAAAATATAACAAACCCTCAAATAATTATATAAGAGGATTCTTAACATAAGCTTATAATAAAACCATGTTCCCACCACTAACAACTAAACTAGAAACAAAATCAAATGGTCTTTTAAACAGGGTGTACTGAGGCTTAGCTAAAGGTATGGCAGGGATAATTAAAAAGGGTAATAATATTGAAAGAAATTCACATAAACAAGATTACATAAAACTTGTTTCTTCATAGTATAAGTCCTTTAAACAATAATTTCAGTGGTAGAACAATAATTCTTCTCACTATATAACAAATATCATAACTTTTCTTTTTTCTTTTTATTTGTTAATATGCTCGCAACAAATAATTTTCAACTTTTGAACATCTTTGAGCAACTTTGGAGAGAATATAATAACAACTAAACATTTGAGAATAAACAAATTTATGAATCACCATGTACCAAAAATAATAGAAATATCAGACCTTTTCTTTAAAATTTTTAAATATAGCCCAAGTTTTGAGTAATTAAGTAAATGCAAATTCCTTCAAGGTTCAAAACTAGTGATTTTTTTAAAAAAAAAGGCTAAAGGCTATCAATATGACTATAGTCAATCAAAAGGCTAAGTCTAAAAAACGATTATTCCTAAGGGATAAAATAGGTTGCATGATAGCAAAAAATAGGTTAAAACAAAAGGTTAAATTTAAGTGCTTTTATCATTTTGATGCCTCTAGTTTAAAAATATGATCTCAATATAAATAATAAAAACAAGTTCTAGAATCATCCAACTATGTATAATAACACACAAAAAAGAACAAAAGAGTATAAACTAATGATATATTGCTTTTAGGCTCAGAAGCTCATAAATCAGTCTCATATGTGTAAATAATATAAAATTTTTATTTAAATTAACTATCACAATAACTATTGAAAATATGGCTTACAAAGGTAAGTCTATTATAAATTTCATCCTTTTACATACTAATTTAATTTAATAATCAATAATAACCTAATGTATTTCAAATATATTTTAACTATATTGGGATGTTAGTTAATAAGAATAAATAATAAAGATTACAGTAAGCTTAAGAAATTTCCCTCAACCCCCTTACTTAAAGTTGTATATTATCCTTAGTGTACATAATAGAAGCACAAAAAATATAATATCAACATAAACACAAAAAGTGATAAAGGAATATTTTGGTACTTCTTTGAATGATAAAAGTTACAAATTATGAATTCAATGAAGGTTCTATATGATATTATATATAATTATCCTTGCAAAATAGAAACAAAGGGGGATAAAATAAATAAATAAATAAATAATAAAGCTTATATTGCATTAATAAAGTTTAGCAAAACAAAATAATAAATAAAAGAAAAATACACCATATGTTAAAAATGGAAAATAAAGAAAAGAAAAGAAAAGAAAACCTAAAACGAGCATCCCAAACTGCCTCCATAACTATTAACCCATCAGTGAGTCTAGTATGTCAGTCACTGGAGGATCGTCGGGTCTCTAAGCTTCATATGGCTGTGGAGTTGAAGTTGATATGTGTTAGAAATGTGCTCTAAAGGAAATCACCTTTAGCACTTATTGTACAAATCAATTTATGATTATAAAGGCATTTTTCATTATTTCGATATTCATACATTTATGGAATTGATGTTGATCTTAAATTGACTTAATGAAGTCCTTGATACAAAACATAGTATGAAGGAAATGATGATGAGATTCCTATCATGTGTAATATCTAAACTTTCCCTAGTCATAGGATTAATGAGATTGGATATCATTAATCCGGATAGACTAACACATATTATACTCCTTGATTAGATCAAGTAGTAGATCTCATAAGCTGTAGACATGAGTTGTTTAGAGTTAACATGTGGATGCTTACTAAGGGTAGTAAGTACATTAGATTGACCTACTATGAGACAATCATATGGATATTCTATTCCAGTG
>JANKOD010000192.1:22505169-22538025 GCA_026284645.1 Erythroxylum acuminatum
TGTACTCAAATATCAAAGTCCTCAAATCTTTTCTCATAAATTTTTCCTTAAAGGCACAAAACATCTATAACACCATTTATATACAAAAACACTCATTTCATTTCATTTAATATTTCTAAATTTCCACTCAAAATTCAGGGTGCCTTTTTAATGTTGGACCCCACACTCCACCTTTCGATGTTTGGGGGTTATACCCCGGCGGGTGTTTGTGGGTTATACCACGGCATCTAACATAAATTAGTATTGTCCTCTTTGGTCGCGATTCGAACTCGTGACCTTAAGGTTTTGTTGCACTTAAGTGCACGCCTCTTACCATTGAGCCAATTATGAGTTCGAATCGTGACCAAAGAGGATAATACTGATTTGTGTTGGATGCCATGGTATAACCCACAAACACACGCCGGGGTATAACCCCCAAACACCGAAGAGGTGGGGTGTGGGGTCCAACACATAGGGCTACATTTCTTATGAAGACATCGAATTTCAATTCTGTCTCTAAGAATCTCAAAACTTGTCATGAAGTTAAGAATTGGGTGCAGTATATTGGTATATGAATGAAAAATTCATCTTCGGACTTTAGGGGCAAATTAGGAATTAATGTAAATAGATTTTAGCAAAGTTGCCTTATGAAAAGTTGTTAATCTTTCTTTTATCTTTTCAACAGTATATAGTATGAAAATTTTGGACATCGGAGATGAAAGTTATGATCTTTATAAGTGGAGATGTTCTGGGCGGAAAAGTAAGACGCAAAAGTAAGACATGAAAGTAAGACGAAGTGAAAGTAAGACGAAGTGAAAGTAAGATGAAGTGAAAATAAGACGAAGTAAAGTAAGATGATATAAAAGTGAGACGATACAAAAGTTAGGAGATAGAATTGGCCTTTGAGGTCTTCATGAAAGTTGTAGATCTGGAAGTCCTCTTTCCAATGGTTTAAAAACGAAATCAATCCAACATTGTTTGTAAAAGTTATAGAAATCACGCCAAAATAGGTTCGTTCTGATTGAGGTCATAAATATGGTTGCTTCTTTTGGCTATAACTTCTTCTCTAGACCTCCAATTGATCTGATTCTTGAACCTTTAGATTTGTAAGACATTGATCTACATCTTTACCAAAAATAATAACCATCTGAAATGAAGTGAGAAAGATTGAGTGAAAAGAGTGGGATGGGTACAGTGAGCGTGTTCTTAAATAATATGAACTGGTGTTATCCCACTGAACATACTTCAATATTTTGATGTTTTCTGGAACTATACTGATCCAAATGAGATGATTTTTGATTTGTGGTAATTTAGAGGCACGGAGCTACAAATGGTATGAAGAAACTAGAATCAAATTCAGTCTCTAAGATGTTTAGAATTCAGATGGAAGTTGTGCATAATATACTGTTTTGGACAAGAGCAGTCCAAAAATGTTTGAAGTATATCTTTTGAATCACTGAACCAAATGGAATGATTTCGGTGGTATTAGAAACTTAAGACAATGGGGGACCTTTTTTGGAAGAAAGTATTATGTTAGAATGTTTAAGGGTACAGTTGGCAAGACACTTAAGAATAAAGACATAAGGAATAAGTAGAAGGGCAAATGGGACAATTCTCAATCATTAAGGGCATTATTGGAAGAAAAAGTGTTGTCTTGCTTATAAATAAGGGGAAAAACGTGAATGAGAAGATTAGAGAGAAACAAAATGCATGGATGAGAAAAGAGATAAGAGAGAGAAAACATGAAAAAGAATGAAAGAGAGAGAAAGAAGAGAAAATAAGCTAGGGTTTTGATTTCCTTAGCCTTCAAGAGAGATTTTGAAGTTGTTCAAGAAGAGAAAGAGTAAGAGGAAGAAAAGAGCTTCCATTTGAGCTAAAGATCTCTTCATTTGGTGAAGAATTAAGGTATGATCATTTGAATCTTTGGATTTTTGGAAGGATTCTAGTTTATGGAGTTTAGAAATGCGTGGGTTTAAATGTTCTAGAATCAATTTTAGTGATTTTACATTGTGGGATTTTTAAGTGGATTCCTATTGAATGAATTTGGTTAAACCAAGAGAATCTTACCCAAAAACAAGGGGAAAGATAATTGTGACTTAGAGTTTTGGCAAGCAAACTAGGTGGGTAAGACATTTATGGTTATTGTGTAAATGGGCAATGTGCCTAAATGTGTACATATGTTTAAATTGCTAAGCTATGAAGGGGAATTGGATATTATGAGATCATGTGAAGTTAGAAAAGAGGTGACAAGAAATTAAGTTATGATTTAAAGTAACCAAGTGTTTTTGAGATGTGAGCTTATGAAAAAGGTAAAGAAGATAAAGATTGAAAGGAGAAGTTAGAATGATCATGTACAAATGTAGTGTTTCAATTGGACATGTATGAATTTTGAAATGGGAATGAGCATAAAATGTTTTCTAGAACATACCCGGGATTGTCATTGAGTATGCATTGTACGTAGTCCATTTATTTAATTGTGAACAAATGAATGTTTATACGTGTGCAATTATTGATGAGTGTGAAATGGGTGTTTTGCATAAACGGGCTGTGCAGGTCAAGTGTCCATATACAGGCATTCCAGAATTTGGAAGCAAATGCTATTTTGGAGCGTACTGTGAGTAGACCGAGATGATCTCATTTCATTGTTTGTTCTGTTAAATTTTTGTATTATTTGACAATTGAATGATTTTGTAAATGTGATTGATTATGTTGGTTTCCGGACAGGAGGTCCGATGATTGTGATGTTTGACTTGGTTATTGAAGTGATTGCTAAATATTTTTTGAAGGTGCAATAGCATGCAAGTGAAAGTGTAAATTTTCAACTATATGTTGAATGCCGGACTACAGTCCGATGATAAGTGAATATGACTGAATAAGAGCATGCAAATGTGATTGATGCATTCCATTGCATGAATGCATGAAATATAATGGCAGTTGTAACTAGAATAGCCACCGATCAGAGCTACAAGTTCAACGTGTGAAAAAGAGCCTCGAGCTCAAAAGTGATTCAGAGCCTCAGGCTCAACGTTTAATGAGCCCTATATGGTACAGTTATAAATGAGCCCTATATGGGACAATTATCAATGAGCCCGGTATCCAATAGATACGGGACAGTTTAGGCACTCGGTCACAACAAAATAACAAATAGAAAGAGAGTCATATGTGCACTGCATATGCATAATATGAATGCTTATGTGTTTTGAATGTGAAATGTGAAATAGGTGAATTATGTTGCATAGTATGAATGATTAAATGTACTGAATGTGAAATAAAGTATGATATGTGAATTATTTGTTATGTGATTGGGTGAGTCATCGATGATGGTCACTTACTGAGTTTGCAAAACTCACCCAAAATTTGCAATATTTTACGGGACTCAGAAGAATACCCCGTTAGGCCAACGGGAGTATACATATAGCTTTCAAGTGAAGGATAGAGGTCGGGATCAGTTCGCATCTGTATTTGTGTTTTTCCTATTTTGTATTGACTTGTATATTCCGCAAACTTCGGTATAAATTTGTATGTTCGAAATGACTCAAGTGTTTTGAATATTGTGTTATGATTTCAAAAAAAAGTATACCAACTTCTGACCGACTGAGTGTTTAGCACGCCACCCTCGCGGGGCATGGACTCGGATCTCACCATCGATGTCAGGTTCGGGTCATTGCGGGAGTGGGGTGCTACACTTATAGGCTATGAAATTGAAATTGGGTGACATGGGTGGAATTAAACCACTCATAATTAACCCAAGTTGAATGTGGAAGGAAGAGCACATCAAGCTAATGACATTAACTAAGCACTACTTAGGAGGCAACCCAAGAATTAAGATAAGTTTTATTTTTATTTTGTCATTTTTGTTTTGTAGAAAGTGAATGTTTGGAGCTTTATGGCTGAAAGTATCTCCAAATTCCTTCACCAACACAGTCACCAACTCAATCACCATGATGGTTTATGCTCTAACCTCATCTTTTTGTTTTTGTTTTTATGTCTTTCTTTTCATTTTGTTCCATTCCCCCCCCCCCCTTCCTTACGTGTTGTTTGTTTTTCTCACATTGAGGATAATGTTTTGTCCAAGTGTGGGGAGGTGTGTATAGTTTGCGTTGTATTTTTTTATCATGAGTGAATTTTACATGTCATATGTTAGTTTTTGCTTAGGTTTTCATGGTGTGAATTGTGTGAATGTGTTAATGGTTAGGACTTAATGGAATTAGCTTAGCTTTGAACATAGTCTTTTAAGTTGTAAAGATTTATTATCTTGTGCAATTCATGTTCTAGGTATCTTTGTTTAAATATGCATGTTAATTAGGATTTGACATTATTTTACTCAACTTAGGAAATTTGTTATATACATTTATAATCATAGTTCAATAGTTATTATCTTTTCATGAGGATGATTAGCTAAAGAAATGAGGATGGAAATCAATGTGAACAAAAAAAAATGTGTATATCTTAACTAAATGACTATTTCGCTAGCCTTCGGTCTATAAATAGAGCTAGTAGCCAGTTGAGAATGTGATATAGCTGAGTAACCGGAAGACATTCAATATAAATGTTTGCCTTCGAGTCAAAAGGCTAAAATGGCATTCTAACCAAGCCTATTAATAAAACATGACCTAGTTGAGGAACCGAAAGACATTCATGAACCGAGAGACATTCATCACAAATGTTTTCCTTCGACTCAAAAGACTATTTTAATGTTAAAGAAAATTAGCAAAATGGTATTTAATAAACAAATCCTACCGATCTTTGAGAATAGCATGATTTTTCATAAAAAGCTACTAAGTGATGTTTGCAGTTTTAGTTCGCTATTGATTATCAATGTGTGTATGCAAGTGTTGAGGGTCAATGAATATGACGTTAAGGTCTTGAGTAGTACATATACTTAGTCCAAAGTGCTTAGCCACAAATTGCATAAGTTAATAAGTTGGAACAACTTCAAGGATTGTGTTTTAGGCTAAATTAGTTTCGTGAAGTTAGATTCCATTGTATCATTATTGCATACGCCTGAATGTATGTGTTATTGTTTTTTTTTGAATTTTTATTTCTTTTGTTTTTGCTTGAAGACAAGCAAAAGTTTCAGTGTGATGATGTTGATAGTTGTAGTTTACATTTTGTTTTGGTATGTGTTTTAGTATGCTTTTAGGTGTTGATTATATTATTTGTGCACGTTTAGGTTTAGAATTATATTAATGTGAATGTGTGTTTATGTTTTTAAGTGTTTTGTGGATTAGAGCATGATATTGAACTTTAATTTTGTGCGGTTGAGGTGTTTTGATGTTTTTGTTAGTGTATGAACTCAGATGAAGAAGATTGAAGGAAGTTGGAGAAAGCTTGGACAAAATGAACAGGGTCACGGTTGTGACAGAAGGTCTCCCCTAAGGTCACGATCGTGAAGGAAGAGAATCACACTAGGTCACAATCGTGACACTTATGTCACAATCATGACAAAAGCCAAATTTGAAGGATCACGATCATGACAGGGACGCAGCAGACACAAGGATCTCCTTCTTTTTTCATTTTTGAAGGGTCCTTTTCGACTTTTTAGCTTGGGTAAAACCTAGTTTTTAGCCTAAATGTTGTCAGGACTATATAAGATCATTAAATGACCCTAATAAGAGGGGGGCCCATTTTCCATTTTGAGAAAGAACGTAAGGAAGAGAGAAGAAGGAAATAAGAGAAGAGGAGCTTCAGCCAGCTGCTATCTAGCCACTCCAACTCAGCTATCTCAAGTTATTTTCTATTTCCTCTTGTTTATTCACTACATCTCGAAGTATGCTTTGGGTTTGAGGATGCTGAATAAGTTGTTAATGATGTTCTAACTTCATTTTGGGATTGATTCTTTAATCATTTTATGACTTAATTGATTTTGATGTCAATGAAATGTTTGGGTATTGTGATATTTGTGAATGTGCATCCTTTAATAATAAATTGAGAAATTGAATCGATAGTAATATGATTAGGATGGTTAATGAGAGTTAACAACCCAATAGGTCACATGAATATCAAATCGATAATCATACGAAGAGAGATCTTGTGTGAGGACTCGATCATCTCATAGATCGTTTAAGAACTAGTTGAAGACGTAAACTATTTTTGTTAATCGAGAGATTGCAAGATTGAAATTTCGGAGTCAATTAGGGCTTATTAATTAGGGTTAAATGATTAGATCTTGAGAGAGAGTAATAAACCCTTTAGAAATCTAGGATCGATCCAGATTCAAACAAAAGTGAATAGGGTAGCAAAATGATGATAGAATGAATCCCTTCTTCTCATAAATGTTTAATCTTGTCTTGTGTGATATCTTAATTGTTAAGTGGTTTTGCTCCATTTTGATTTACTTATGTTAATTTCATAATTTGATTTTTAATCAAATCATACTCAATTGCTTAATTTTCTATTTAGTTTTATTTTCATTTTAATTCACGTTTTTGCAACCTTAGATAAAGTTAAGATTCAATTAGTTTTAGCTAATTCCTCGTGGAATTGACACCTTAATTACTACGACTTACAATCTGTGCACTTGCTAAATATTGAGGGTTTTATATAAGTAAAACTTGCTTTGCAAGTTTTTAACTTCATTTTCAGGGAATTAGTTTGGGAATTTTTGAATTATTTTGTTAACAAATTATTTCCCTTTCTTATAATTGTGGTACCTAATCATAAGAAATTATATAAAAAGAGAGAGAGAGAGAAGGAAGTTTGGTGTAAAGTAAAAGACACATTAATTTGGAAATCACAAGGCAATTATGAGAAATCCAAAAAGTTAAATGCCAAGAAGAAATAGAAAGAACGATGATGGAGGAAATATATCATAGGGAGTAAAGGACCCTTGCGAACTTCAATGAGGCACAATTGGGTTAGGGAAGTAATCATCTTTATTTGAACACTTACAATCCAGCGTGGCAAAACCACACAAATTTCTTTTTGGTATAACAATGCAAGAACTTAAATTTGAATTTAAGGCTTGTCAGGATTTCAACAAAATGAGTCTAGTTCATGGGATTCAAAATTGGACAAGATCATAATTATGGATGAGGCTTAGAAGAGGCTAGAAGGGAAGTTCGAAGAAGTTTGGAAAGCTCGCTCCACACACCTTGCCTTTCTTAAATTTGTCCTAAGCTTAAATTCGAAGTCTCATATGCCAAATCTATGAATCTTCAATAGTATACATTAAGCATTTTTTATTTTTGTTGGATCATCAAGATTAATTGTAATATATCCCTTTCTCTTGTACTCAAAAATGCTATCTTCAACTACTTTAAATAGAATGCATAATGCTCTATCAAAACATACTTTGTATTCTTTTTAATTGGTAAATATTAAATATATTAATTTCTTATTATTATTTTAAGACTATTTTGCTTTTCTTAATTATTTCTATAGGATTTGATATTAAATTTGGTATTTTTGTTTTTAGGCCTTATTGTAGCTCCATAATGAAGAAGGAACAAATTTAGTTAAATTTGAGTCAAAGTGGAGTTATTTAGTGCAACTTGGAGCAACATGGATTTGTGCAAGATGAACATAGATTCGTGTTGCATAACACTGACATATATTTATTATGATGGTGAAAAGGAGTCAAATTATAGGTACAACGCAGATTTGTGTTGGGGACTTGTGTTGGCTTTAATTTTTATATAAAATGAGATTTTTTTTGAAATGTCGGAAAAATATGGTTATATGTTAGACCTGACGTTCAAATTTTTAGGGTTTCATAAGCATAAAAAGCAACTTTTTGATTAGATTATTTCACATTATTAGAGACAAAAATTAGAGCATTTTTAAACAAGAAGGAAGCAATTTTGGAGAGAAAACAGAGGATTTCCATCAAGATTCAAGCGAAAACTTCAAGATCAATAAGAATTAGTTTTTTTTATATTCGTCTTTATTGTTATTGGTTTTCTTTATCTTAGTATGAACTAAATTAGGATAAACATAGATAAGATGAACCTTAGAAATATGTGTTTAGATTGATTCTTTAATTTAATAAACGATCCAAATTATTTTGTAAATTATTCATAATTACTTATTTTGTTTGAATCGAGATATGCTAGTGTTTTGATTCAATTTCATATTTCATACATATAGATTAAGAAATCATATTTATAAATAGATCATGGCATGAGTAATAAGAGTTTTATGAAATCCTGTAGATATGACCAAATAAATTTCCTAGGTTAGAGTCAAATATATCAAGGAAATTAATAGCATGAGTTAATGCATTCATAGGGAGTTTGATTAGAAAGAGATTTTATTCTTCACACTATTCATCAATCTATCAAACTAAGGGTTAGATCAATTTCCTTTAGAGCAAGAGGTGATTTTAGGTCAATAAGTTTGTTTCTTATTTTACTATATAGGTCGATTAGAATGTTAACATGGAATACTAACATAAAACTAGTCATTATAATGACTAATTTTTACTCGAACTAACTACAAACAAAGGGTTTAGGTATAAATATAAATAAGTCACGGGAAGAACACATTTCACTTGAGTAAGCCTAGATGGGTTACAAAATGAAATTTGAGTGCATTCATATGTTTGAGAACTCGACATACAAAGGGTTTGTGCCATCTGGAGTCCAACACTCATTAAAACCTTTTTTGTTTCGCGTTGATTTTTCCCTTTTATTATTGGACGGAATCTTGAGCAAAAGGCAGTACACTTACTGTAAGCGTTTTAGTTACTAAAGCGTTAAAATATCGGTAGATTTAGGACTTTTCTGTTATAATGTACTAAATATGAGTGATAGGTTCGCTATCCTGTTCCTAATTTCAAACTGATATCTTATTTAGACGACAATTTTGCCGTTTGTAATTGGGGAAGTAATTTAATTGTAGAAAGGCCTTGAATTTACTTCTTGGTACTTTACATAGCATATTAATATTGCCAGGCCCAAAAGGTACTCGAAGAGTGGCCTGGACTTGAATGCTTCTGATAATAAAGGAAATAAGAATGTCAATGGGCCGGTTTGGACTTGGGACTCTCCTAACCAGGCCCGACCGACCTTGGATTAGGATGTCCTGTGATTTGACAGGCTGGGATAGGTCAGCCCATGCTCTGACCTAATTATGGGCTAACAGGCCCATGGCCACGAGCGGGCCGACTAACTCGGCCCATCTTATAATTTTTTTAAAAAAGTTGTTAAAAACGACGGTACTTTTTAAATAACGGTCGGATCACGGCCAAAGTTTGGCTGATCACGGTTTTAATCCGTGATTCGGTCAACTCAAACCAAAGTCAAGCAAAGTTGGACCGAACTAACCGACCCAAAATTGACATTCCTAAAAAAAAAAAGGGTGGTGGTGGGCGGATGTTTGTCATTTTAAAGAACATAGAAGGGCTTTAAATGCCTCAGTTCTTTGTATTGCAGCCCTTTTATATTCCCTTTTATCCTTGACTCAGAAATGGGCTTAAGATTTCTGTCATGCAGCTCAAGTCTGCGGTTGATAGCCCAAACAAATTTGGACACCATAATCCGACGTGTAGCTTTCGTCCAAACCTCACATTCACAATCAATGCCATGTTTGAAAGAGAGATCGCGATTAACTGTTTGGGAAATACTGCGGCGGGTACCTCCATCAGGACCAACTTGCAATAGGGGTTCTGTATGGATTAGCTAATATTCTTTTCCAATCACTTTCTGTAAAGCATCAAAGTTACTAACATAACATATATGACTCCTTAGCTACTTCAAGTTCGCGTCGGCAACTATACAGAGCACTATCTTGATGGTACATCCAATCATTTGTCGTGTTAACCCCGAGCCTTGGTTAATGTTCTGCTAGATTTTCTCTTAAAAATAAACTCGATCACTTTGCTTGCCTATGTTTACATCTAGCTTTCTTGTGCCTATCTTAATTTGGTCATTCATTTTTTTTTTTTTTTTTGCATTTTCTTTTGAAGATGTGAGAAAATAAATGGAATTTTAATTAGTTTTTAGACTTGCAAGCAAGTTCTAAGATGTGTCGGAGATTAGGGGAGTCACAATATTTAATATAACCATATTTCTAGCTAGAGAAGGAAAAGAGACCCCATAACATATGAAAAGAACGAGACTATAAGTAGGAAATGAGGGTCCATATGAAGATCCACGGTGGGGATATGAAAGAAAAAGAAAGGGCTATAAGTGAAATTCCATATTATATTAGCTAGGATTAGAAGTAAAGAGCTTAAGGTGGAGACATTCCATCAAAGAATAATAACTTAACCAACCATTCTTTTAAAGGGAAAGGATCTCCATACATTCACAACTTAAAATTCCCAAATGGTAGGTCCCCTTGCTCCCAGTGCGCCTCTCCATTGCTCCTCCTTAAAGCTAAGTTTAATCATTCCCCCTTTTCCAACATCCTCCAAGAGGTCTTTTTTCAAAATGATTTGTATATTACTTTCAAAGCTTTGGTTTGCGATCCATCCAAGCAAAAGTCACCTTCTCATATATCTTCACATCAGATATGGTGGATGATTTGCATCAATCAACAGAAGCCACACTGGCCTTTCAATCTCTACAACTCTCTCTGTGCCGCCTGATATTCTCATCTACGTATATATAGAAGAACATTTAGAATGTGATAACTAACCTCACAAAGAAATACTAGTGCTAATTCTTATTATATGTTCTAACTAATCCGTGGACATATCACAAGCTAAAGATCTTGTGTCTATCGTACGCTTGCTTAGATATTGATTAGCTCTTACATCTACGTTTTCATGTATATATTCTACAGTTTGCAGTCACCATGATGTATTTTGATAAAATCAAACAACAAAAATCGCTTTCACAGATGAAGAAAATGTTGAAGCACCATTCATACTTTTATTACGTGACATCCAACATTATTATTAGGTTAGTTTGTGATGGGTTGCCCATGACATTAAGGTTACGAATTATTGAGGTGGTTGAAGATATAATTGTGACTATATCAGACCTCATCAAATCTTAATAATAATCACAACAATCTCTAAAATTATAACACTGTAATTATAATTAATTACGGCAGTGAAATAAGTTAAACCCTTATTTTATACTATTCTACAAGAAAGGGTCCAAACTGAAATGCCACTTCAGTCTTAAATCACTTGGAAGGATTACCCCCTCCATCATCTTTAATAAGATGGGAAGAGTGCAGCATAGAGAAACAAATTGGTTTGCTAAACTAGTTGCTATTACATTTTTCCTAGTCCAAAGAAATAAAAATGGAAATCTATATTTAAAAGATCAAGTCCTTTTTTTGGAAACGTTCCCATTTTGGAACCGTCTTCTACTGACATAGAATGAACTGCTTTTATTGTTCGTGAGATGCTTTCTTGTCTTTATTTGAAGTTCCATACATATATCGCCTTCAATTATTGGCAGTGATGGGGAGGTTAATCTTTTCTCCTAGAAGCCTGATAAATTTATTTAGTTGAAAGCGTAAATGGGGATGAGAGATGCAGAGATATACACTCACCAAAAGTTATACTAATTGATTACCCCACAGGCAATGAAGTTATGAAAATAACAGGGCTGCTGTAATTTTAGAGTTGAATTTCAATTATCCATCCTGTCTAAGTAGAAGGGAAAAAAATAAAAAGGGAATGGAGCCTGTGAATTTAATAGGGCCATATAGTATAGCAGAAGTAGATACAGAACCTGAGGCTGTAATTCATAATAGGTTTTCCTTCCATACTCGTAAACTGAGGCTACCAGAAAACCCCAGTTCAGTTCTGAAATCTACCCATGTAGGCTGTGGCAATATTTGGAAGGGTCTCATCAAGGATTTGTTGTTAAGATCAACAACCAATTGCATTTGATGACGTTAAACATGCTACGCACAGATGTTAGTCTTACATCATTTCACAGAATTTCTTGTTCAGAAAGCGAAGACAAGATTTTAGTCAAACTGATTAAGTGCTATGGGATACAGGCCCACTCTCTGCTTCAGTTTTTAAATATTAAATGTCCTTCTCCTTGTCTAAAGCATATTTCCTTTTTCAATTGTTTTATTAATAGTCATGGTCCTACCTCTGTTACATCTTGAGGAAGCCACGAGAAAGCATAGCAGCAGTGAGAATTATCAGAAATGACGTCTAATCTACAATAGTTGACATGAAAGAATATATTAAAAGTAAGTATTAAGGAAAACCAACATTAAGTGATCTCATTTTCGCGACGTTTCTACTTGTCCCTTTTAACTAATTAAGACACTAGTGGTTACAATCAATCCTTTTGTTCCAGACACGACATTAAATAATTAGGGATTTTTACGCATAAACAGTTGTCGTTTAAACTTTTCTTTCATTACTTTGTTTATCTTGTGCTAAGTGAAAAAGATACAAATTATCAGGAGTGGACACGAATATATATATATATATATCTAGAGAGAGAGAGAGTAGTCATATACGAAGCCTAAACATAAACGTTACAATCCTCGCACGTAAGCTCTATATATATATATATATAGTAGGCATATACAAATTAAGGCTAAGCATATACGTTACAATCCTCGCTCATAAGTTAAGCTCTAGACCTTGCACACGTCCAAAGTTGCAGAGCGAAGAACCAGTAATACAAGCCCTGTTTGCACCCGATCTAAAGGACGCAGCTAGCAAGCTTGTTTCATGATCCATAAATGGTTTATATTTAAGGGTTGAAGGTAGTGGCAGCAATAGTTCATTCCATTAAAAAGGCCCTTTTGTGACTTTTGTCACCCATTTTAAGATGCTAGTGCTATAGACACAAAATCGTCTCGAATGATCAGCTTAATCTAAGGAAAATCAGTTTGTAGATTACTCTCTCCCATATCATTCAAAGTATCTATATCAGGAAGTAAATTAACGACTTCAGCCTCTTAAAAGTTTATTTTATACTATGCATCAAGGTTATAATATTACGACTGTTACTGTAATTTGCTGCAATTGTAGCCAAATTTTGTGTAATTACATCTACATCATTCGTAATTACCACAATATCATCTGCAATTTATAATTTAAAAACTTTGTTTTACATGATGAAAATTTTCAAAAAGCAAATCATATTCATTTGCATTTATTCACTTCACAAAGTATATTCTGATAAGAACTACAAGGTTGATGTCCTTTTTTAAAATAGAAAATTTCGATAAGATAGACACTATACACAGTAGTATTATCTAAATAATGTCATCATAAGTTTTCTATTTTAAAAAAAGAGCATCAACCATAGTTTTTTTTTCCAAATAATGTCATCATAAATTTTCTCAAACCAATCAAGAATATTGATTTTTGTACAACGAAAAAAAGTTAACAATTTATTATATCAAGATTTTTTAGGTTTTGGCTGCTCTTTTGAAATAATGGTTTTTGTTTGTATTTAATTATAAAGGTTTTAGAACTAAAATTGACATGATATTTTTAAAGAACAATTTAAAATTATATGTACATTATAATTTTATTAATATTAAAAAATACAATTCATTAGTTAATTTATTATTTATTATTTATTTTGAATCACAATACCATATCTTCATTCTATCTCTGAACTTCAAATCCTCAAAAATCACATAAATGGAAGTGTAAATGTAGCTCATGGATTGGCAATTCTGAAGCAAGCTTATAATAGCAGCTGAAACTCAACTTTGATCCAATTAATATCCAATTTCACATTAACGAGGCTAGCAGACAAAATCTTGTGGAAGGTTGAACATTCTGGTTAATTCTCTACCTATTCAACCGGACTTGTCTATAGAGAAGAGCATCCCCAAGTTCCTTGGCATCACGTGGTATGGTGCAAGAACTACAACCTTAGACATGCACACACTCTATGGCAAGAATTCAAACTAGAACTGTCTACAATGGACAAAATTAGAAAATATTTGCAGATCTGAAACTAGTGTTCTTTATGCAAAGCTTAAGCTGAATCTCATAACCATTTGTTCTTCTCTTACATTTATTCAAATAGAATATGGAAATCCATAATGGCTCTTTGTGAGATAAACAATTCTCCATCTACTTGCTTTGATATCATAGTGTGGAGCACTCAAATCAAGCATATGTATGAAGGGATCGATGGCTAGTTATCATAGCTCTTGCTTGCATGGTTGCTAGTATTTTGAATGAAAGGAACAATAGAACTTTCATATCCATTACCTCTTCATATGACCTTTTAAGGAGCACCATCAACAAAATCAGAATGCATATCCACTTATACAAATGTAAGCACAAATTTAACAATAAAACTCTTATGGAATGGAAAATCTCCTAAGTTGCTCTAATGACAATCTAAAGTTGCAAAATTAGTTTTCTTTCTCCTATTTGGTACCATTGTGATTAATCTTTTCCATATAATAGCTAATCCTAAGGGTGTTTGACTTGGAGTTCATCTCCTAGCAACTTTATGTTGGCTATTTGAGCCAACTTGTACTTCCATTACTTTCATTCAATGAATTACCTTTTATTAAAAAAAGATATAAAATTAACTTGAACTTTTATACCTGTTAAGGTTTTATAGAGTTTTTATTTAATGAAATTAATTGCCTTTCAAAAAACTATATAAAATTATCAAACCACAAGCATCTTTGTGTTAAATTCTTATCATAATAAGATTTTGTGTATTAACTATAAATCATCTCCCCAAAATAATTAAAATTAAAATATTGATGATTGGTATTTTATAAAAATAAAGATTTATAAAAACCTAAGTTATTTAATAAATTCCTTTAATTTATAGTTTTTAATAATATCATGACCATTATTTATAAGTATAGTTTATCATAGGTTTAGATTGATTAAGTTTTGATCTATTAAGTTTTAGGTTAATTTGTATTGAATTGAGTATAATTTCAAACTATAAATATAAATATTTAATATTTTAATATCTTACATGAGCACAACTAGTATTTGGAGTCATGATTGGATTAATATATTAGATTATAGTTAAAAATAGTAATAATAGTTTAGAGTTCCCAATTAAAGTTCTATAATAGTTATAGCTTTTCAATTTAAGTAGGAATCATATTTGCCCTTATACAAAGGAGAACAAATTTAGATATATAGAATTTTGAGATTTATTTAGTTTAGTCAAAATTGAGATTGTTCTTCTCATCTTTGTTTTTTTAAAACCTATTCGAGAACTCATCAAAGTTTACTTTATGGTGTTCTAAACTTTTTAGATTCAATTCTTGTTTCTCTAAAATTAAAGGATCATTTTCAATTGCTTGATTTAACTTTCTTGTTAAAGTTCCAATCTTGTTTGTAGGTTCTCTAAGATTTATTCTTAAGCGAGTTCATACTTGTTATTATCAAAGTTAGGCTATAAATCAAGTGTCTACAACTTTTGATTTTTTGTTTTCATTTTAAATTCTTAATTATGATTTCTTCTTTTAGTTTTCATTTGTAGATCTCTTTTTTTTTTCCTTATTCTTAAGCATGCCTAGTTTCATAAAAAAAATTTCCTTCATCCTCTTGTTCCTTTGTCTTTATCTTGTGTTAGTTTGCTATATATCAAAAAATGAAAAAGAAAATAAAATAAAAAATGAAAATTAGGGTTTCTTCGAGAAGCTTGTAAACATGTCTTGTAAAGGTGGTTCAACACCCAAAGAAGAGAAACAAAGTGCATCCTTTCTTTTGCAAAACATGAAGCAACAACATAATAAGATCAAAATCATGCATAATGATGTGAGAGACCTCGTAGAGAAGCATCTAGTCAAACTTGTCAAGTTACAAAAGGGACAAAACCCTCAAATTCATAATAAGAGAAGGCCAACTAGGCATAATTCAACACCCTAAAGAAAATTGATTACTACAATGTTGATTATGTGTTGATATTAAAATATTTATACTTAGAAGAGTAATAAGTAATCACATAAATAAGCACTCACCCTTGAATTCATGATGAGAAAAGGCAAGTTAGATGTAATTCAACACCCCAATTTATGTTAATGACTATAATGTTGATTATCATATTGATAGTGAGACATTTGTACTTAGAAAAGTAATGAATGCTCAACTGAATGAGAATGAGTTAAAGTAGCAATAGGAAAACATATTTCACATTAGATGTCATATAAAAATAAGATATATAATATGATTATTGATGTCTGAAGATGGACTAATATTGCTAGCATGTCTGTTGTAGAAAATGAGTTTACTTACTTTAAAGCATCAAAAGCCATACAAACTTCAATAAATTAATAAATATGGAGGAATATAATGGACACATATGTGTTAAATTTCTTTCTCTATAAGGAGGTATAAGGTACTTTATGATATAATACTAACACATTCTAGTCACATTCAATTACAAAGGGTGTGACAATATGATAGAAAACTACATATGACTTTCAATGCCTCTTTTCATAAATATGAGCTATATTATTTAAAGAGAATTCTAATACCCCCGTTAGGGAGAATTCTAGTTATAGGAACATATTGGAAGAGGTGATGAGCTTTTTAAACTAAAAGTAAAAGAAATGTTAATTTAGAATAGACAAAAAAAATAGCTAAAGTCATTATTAACTACATAGTTGCTTATGTTAATACCATTATGTAAAAGAATCATATATGAATTCATATATGAATTTTGATCCTTACTAACTCTTAAAGCTCATATCTAATGATTCTTGCGAGACAAATATTATATCTAATAATTCTTTTATTCTTTCTGAAAATTTTACTTTAAGATATCTGAGCCTAATCTTTAAGGTTAATTTCAAATATTTAATCAATAATTCTATCTCTATTTATGGATTATCTAAATCATATGCATTTATTATTACAATAATTAAATGTAGCTGGGTTTTCGCTTTACAACTTCAAATTAGATGGAAGCGTTGAAATATATAAAGCAAGGTTAGTTACAAAGAATAATATATAACATTATAAATGATTAATTTTGTTAGTATGTTGAGTAAATAACTCAATATAAGATTAGGAATTTGGATCATATTGAGTTATCACACATATTTTAAGGCTAACCACTGATTAGGTAAAGTGTTATGGATATTTTACATTAAAATAATTAAAAAATATCTTTTAGCTTAAAAGTTGATTGAAACATTTTATACATTTCTATATCAACTGTGATAAAAGCATGCCTTTTAATATTGAAATGTGAAACGTTATAGCTTTATTTAATATTTATTATTAGAAACTTAGTACCTATTAAAGTTAAATGTTCTCATTAAGCACACTTAAATCAATATAAAAGTTCATTTAAATAGAATAAAAAATGGATTTGTAACATAAAATTGAGAATACATAAAATTAAAAAAACATTTTTTAAGAAATTAGAATAACAGTAAGCTAGGCTTTATAAAATAGAAAAATTATAGGAGTCAATTAAATTTTGTCTTTATTCACGCTGGAGAAATACTGGGAACTTTTTGCAAAATTAATTTAATACTTTTGACAAAAAGAGGTAATTGAGAGTAACCAAAACTATAAGGATTTTTAAACTTAAAATATAAAGGGCCCCTTAGAAAAGCTTAAACGACAGAGGATCTTAGTCTTTTATCGTCTTCTTTATTTGACTCTTTAGTATACTTAACAGTGACAAAAATCAAAATAAAATTGTTGATCAAATGTGTTTGGTCCCGATCAAGCCTTAGAATAGATTAAGAGAAGTAATGCTAATAAGGTAAAGTTTGCAAGACAATTCACTGTCTTTTATTGATATGCAAATATTGGTTAAATACAAAGTTATTTGAAAACAAAACCCTACTTTTCAGGAGATAACACATTTTCACTTTCGCACGTAATCAGGAAACAAAAAATAAAGAAGAGCAAAATAATAATGAACAACACCCATTCAATTCAAATATCTCAGATTGTGGCGTCGTGCATTTGTGGACCTCCTTGGTGAGTTGACCACTTCTAAAGTACTCTTATCACGACTTCCCGACGAAGGCGAGCCTTGTCCTCAAGGTTCAGTTGAGGAAAGCTATGGCACAGTTGTTCTTTGTTCTCCCATGTCACGTGTTCTAGTGGTAATCCTTTCTATTGAACAAGACTCGTGGACACGAACTTCGATCCTTGTTTGACCCACCTTTCATCCAGAATTGTCTTCAGAATTAAAAGCAACTCTCCATCATCGTTTAACATTGGCAGTTGCTCTATGGTCATCAATGTTTCTCCAATTTTCTTCTTTAATAAGGAAACAAAAAAAATGGATGGACAAGAGAACCTGATGGCAGCTTAAGACGATAAGCAACTTGGCCAATGCATTCTTCAACTTGAAAAGGGCCATAGAATTTATTGCCAAGCTTTTGCGAGGCTTATCGGAAGACCGTTTGTTGCCAGTAAGGATGTAGCTTAAGAAAGGCCCAATCACCCTTGTTAAACTGAAAATTGCACCTTTTAGTATCTGCAAACTGTCTCATACGATTCTGTGCTGCATGCAAATTTGTCTTCAAATCCTTAAGTAGTTCATGCCGAGAAGAAAGCTGTACATCAACCTCATTAATCATGGATGAACCATGTTCGTATCGTGGAAGTGTGGGTGGAGGTCTGTCGTAGAGAGCTTGAAACGGTGTCATGCCGACTGACGAACGATACGTGGTGTTGTACCAAAACGCTACCCAAGGTAGAACACGACACCAACTACATGGTTATTGTTGAGCAAAGCAGTGTAGCTATTGTTCTAAACAACGATTGACCACCTTGATTTGTCCGACACTTTGAGGATGGTAGGACGAACTCATATTCAGCCGCATTCTAGACATCTTAAGGAATTCTTTCCAAAAATTACTGACAAAGATAGGATCTCGATCACTTACTATTGAACGTGGCATCCCATGGAGTTTGATTATTCCTTCCACAAACTTGTCTGCAACAAATCTTGTTATATAAGGATGGGACAACGTCTAGAAATGGATCGATTTACTTAAACCATCAATGATTACCATAATCGTGTCTTTGTCGACAGAACAAGGTAGTCCATCAACGAAGTCCATAGAAATATCTTCCCAAACTTGACATAACACCGGTAAGGGTTGTAAAAGACCGGCAGGGCACAATGTTTCGACTTTAACACGCTAACACATATCACAAGTTGTCACATATTTTTTCACTGATTTATACATCCTCGACCAATAATATTGTTATGCCAATCGCTTAAATGTTTGCAACACTCAGGAATGACCACGAATAGGGGTAGCATGGAACTCTTGTAAGAGATGTTGAGCTAACTTAGAATCAGATGGCACCACAACTCTATTTTTATAATAAATTAATCCTTCTCGCCACATATATGGGTGACCAGGAGAATGAAATGCCAATTTACCAACACATTACATGTATGGATGTTGAGTTGTCTCCTCTTTAAGTTCATCCCATATCTCCACGTTTTGTACAAAGATAGCTTGTAATGCTAGGTACGAGTCGGCAGTAGAGTTTTCTCTACTCAATTTATACAAAATCTCATAGTCAAACCCCACTAGTTTTGACATCTATTTATGTTGTTCCAGTGTCAGAATTTGTTGTTCCAGTGTCAGAATTTGTTGTTCCAGCAAATATTTGAGACTCCGGTGATCGTTTGCATTATGAAGTGTCACCCTAATAAATGCAGTCTCTACGTACGCACCGCATTGATGATTGCAAGCATTTCCCGAGCGTAAATCGACCATGAATGTTTAGACTCTCCTAATGCTCTACTTATAAATGCGATTGGTCTCCCTTTTTTTTGATAAAACTGCTCCAATTCCATCACCTGAGGCGTTGGCGTGAATAACAAACGTCTTTGAGAAATCCAACAAAGCTAGCATCAGCGTACTCATTAATGTCGATTTAAGGCTTTGAAAAGCATGTTTCGCTTAACTATTCCAGCCAAATTGTCCCTTTTTTCAATAGAGTAATAAGTAGTTGAGCAATAATACTGTAATTGCGAACAAATTTGAGGTAATATCTCGTGAGACCCAAGAACACACGTAACTTCGTAACAGTCGTGGGATGTGGCCAATTGAGTACGGAGTGGATCTTCGTCTAGTCAACTTTCACTCTTTCAGCCGAGATTATATGGCCAAGGTAAAGTTCTTAACTCCCAAAAGCACATATCTTAAACTTGAAAAAAAGTCGTTCTCGCCAAAAGATGTCGAATACCTTGTGGACATGATCAATATGCATCTGCCAACTCGAACTATAGATTAAAATATCATCAAAAAATACAAGAACGAACTTACGTAGGTACGAACGAAAAATTGAGTTCATAAGTGCTTGAAAAGTTGATGGAGCATTGCAAAGGCTAAAAGGCATCACCAAATATTCGTAATGACCATTATGAGTGCGGAATGTGGTCTTGGAAATGTCTAAAGGATGGATATGAACTTGAAGATAACACGTCGTCAAGTCAAGCTTAGTGAAAAAAACTGCACCATCAAGCTCATCCCTCATATCATCAACTGTCGGGATCAGAAATCGATCTTTAATAGTGGTTGCGTTTAGTAATCCGTAGAAAAACTTCAGGTACATCTTTCTTCTTCACTAACAAAATCAGAAAAGAAAAAGGGCTCATGCTTTGTCAAATTAAACAAGATTGTAGCATATCATTTACTTGTCGCTCAATTTTAGCTTTCTAAAAATACGCGTATCGATAGGGCTAAACGTTGATAGTCTCTGTTCCTTCTTTGAGAATAATTCAATGCTCAATCTTACGTGGCAGTGGCAATTGCTTAGGTTCCTGAAATATATCATCAAAGTATGACAAGAGTGATTTCATGTTCGAGTATAAGAATCTTACTATTCTCTTATTGTAGATACAAGACAAACAAAGAATGGTCTTGTCATGCTTCCTTTTCAATGTATTTAGGCTCTGTTGATTGAATAGCATGCCTATTCATGCCCTGCAGTTTCCTTGGTCAATTTTCCCACTGAAATTCTATGGTCAAATGCTTCCAATCACACTTAACTAGTCCTAATTGTTCAAGCCATTGAATTCCCAAAACAATATCCAATCCAGTCAACGGTAATGCATAGAGAGTGAGTGAAAATACGATAACTTGGATTGTCAATGACACCTTTTCGTACCTCCCTTGGCACGTCATTGGAGAGCCATTGGTGACTCGTACTGTGAAGGGATCAGAAGGAGTGACAGAAAGCTGCAACCAAGTTACCAATCACTCACTAATAAAATTGTGGGTCGACCTGTTATCGATCAATGTGATGAGGCTATGTCGTCTGATATAAGCAGGGACTGCTCTCGACATCTTTCGTTGTCGACGAAGCTGCTCATCCTGCATTCGAGTGAGATTTATGGCTTCTTTCAGGGTCTTAAGTCTAAACATTTGTATTCCATCCGCTGTGGAAGGATGGAGTCCAACCATAAACGTTCCGACCAACGCCTTATGCGACCACCCCCTAACACAATTCTGCAATCTCTCAAATTCCATTTGATATTCGTGATAAGATCCAATTTAATGAACCCGTGATAGAGCTTCATCAAAATCTTCACTCTCCGTAGGACTAAAACGGACCATTATCTTTTCTTCAAATATGGTCTAGTTAATCTCAGCCCTTTTTTCCTCACACGTTTGTTAGATTGACAACCACCATTAGTTTGCTTCACCATCTAAGTGGTATAAAGCCAAAGGAACCCTTTGAGACAACAGAGTGGCCTTATAATTGAAATATTGGTGGACTTTGTTAAACCATTCTATCGGATCGCATTCGGAGAACTTTGGAAACTCTAGCTTTACGGTCTTCAATGCAAACATAGGTCATTGATTATCTCCATGCCTATCAACTTCATCGTGTATCGTCTGTGAGCCTCCGCTCTGTCATCCCGAACCACTGCTCCCCTCCTTTTGTAACGCTTCAATCATTCTGCTCAACGTCGCTTCCAGTTGTTGAAACTTATCTGCAACTCCAATTTCCAAGTGGGTTAAACTGTCTTGGACAAAACTGAGGTTTGTCTCTAAGTTGTCTATGCGCTCTTTGTTGGTTCCCATGATAGTTCGGCTCTGATACCAATTGTTTCAGGTCTTATGGAAGAGCCAACCTCAAAAGCTAACTTAAAGAGTGAGAGAGCCTATTAGCTTATAAACCTCACATTAGCCTCTCTTATTACCGATGTGGGACAATTAAACTGTAACATTAATTGGTGCAGGTCTTATGGGATAATCAACCCCAAAACCTAGCTTAAAGGATGGGAAAGCCCATAGGCCTATAAACATCACATTAGCCTCTCTTATTACTGATGTGGGACAATTAAATTGTAACATTCCATCACACTTAGCAGCCCAAGCACTAGTGGGTTAGCTATGTGCTAGACCTTTTAGCAGCGCAAGCCCTAGCAGGTTGGCTATGCACTAGACCTTTTCTAGCCTCAGGTGAACACTACAATACCAGCGTTACCACCGTGGGCGTGGCACAAGAACTTGAAGGAGTGGTATTAGCTATGATACTACTATTTGGTCCCAATCAAGCTTTAGAATAGATTAAGAAAAGTAACGCTAATAAGGTAAAGTTTGCAAGACAGTTCACTGTCTTTTATTGGTCTAGAAATATTGCTTAAATACAAAGTTATTTGATAACAAAACCCTACTTTCCAGGAGATAACACATCTCCACTTTTGCGCGTAATCAGGAAACAAAACAATAAAGAAAAGCAAAATAATAACGAACAAGACCCATTCAATACAAATATTTCGGATTGTAGCATCGTGCACTTGTGGACCTCTTTGGTGAGTTGACCACTTCTGAAGTACCCTTATCAAAATGTAATGTAGCCCTTGAAGTGTGAGTAAAATAAAGGATAAAATTTTCTGATAAAAACTTGTAAATTAGATAAAAATAATTCTTTTAAAAATTAAATTGTACTTTTTAATTAACAAAAGCTCACGATCATTTATACCTCTAGCCAACCAAAGACAGTACCAGTTTTTAATGCAAAGTGTGATGCATTATTTTCATAAATTACAATAATTTTTTTAAAATTGAATATAAATTTCTATTTGAATTTTTTTTGGTAATTCAGTAGATTTTATACAAATATAGAATTATGTACAACGATGGAATACAAGTAACTCTAAGACTTTTCTAGCGCTCACCTACGGGGTGGGGGATTAAAGGAACACAGGCCTATACTATACAAAAGCTCCAACAAGAACCCAGGAACTCCATCACTTCTTGCTCACAATTTATCAAAGTTCAACATGCCATCACTCCCACAACTGCCTCATAATAAACTCATTTCACCTCAGCAAATAATAAACCACAATCCAACTTACTATTTAACCACAACAAGGCAGAAACTCAAGCCACTCAAGATTAACACAAACATAACATAAATGTCTTAGACTTTTACCGTAGCTACAGATTAGAACATGGTGTTTACTGCTTCTATTCTCTTGGTGCAGTGAGATTTGAAGAATTTAGAGTGTAGGAGACTGTCCCCTGTTCGCTACCAACTGTAGACCCACATGACCGAACCTATTGCATTCCTTATGCTGGCAAACCTGCAAAGAAAGATTAGTAAAATAGGCACTCATTTAATTACCTTCTCTTTGTGTTTGGGCTTGATGTTCCTTAATTTGGGAAATTATTCTGAGGTATACACTCCCAATATCCTTAGCTGCATCTTTAAAGGCTTCAGCATTCCTTTCAGATCAAATGTGGTAAACAGCAGTAGAAAGTAGGATTGGGAAAAGGTTTAAAGTGCGGGTATTTGAAGCTCTTTGAAACCAAGTAAGGAGGGACAGGAGGGAAGGCTGATTTGGGCATTGTAAGTGGAAATGAGTGAGGCTTAGGTCCCAAACTGATTTAGAAAATGAGCACTCAAAAAATAATTTGTCTAAGGTTTCATTGGCCGAAAGACACAATGAACAATGGTTAGTAGTATAGAGGTAGGGGAGTCTGTTATGGGTTTGTAGTTTTTGAAGGAAAGCAAGCCAAAGGATAAAGGAACACCTAGGACTGCTACCTTTATCCCACACTAGCTTATACCATAGAACTTCCTGGATAGGAGGTTGCAAAAGGTTATAGGCGGAAGTAGTTGTGTACTATCTTGTAGATCCAGCTAGCATTCTAGACTATCAGGGTGAGAACTATTTGGATGATAACAAGGGACTTCAAGGTTCCTGATGAGCTCTAAGGAAACTTCTTGCCAACTCCACTCATCATGATTGATAATGTCGGAAACTCGGGTCGTCATTGGAAGTTTCGAACCATTTATCTCCCTCGGAGAAGAAAAGGTCTGCAAAATGCCTCTCGGGTGCCAAGGGTCCTGCCATAAAATAGTAGATATACCATCTCCTATTCTAAATCTGAATTAGTTCCTCATCTTATCCCTCACAAATAAAATTTTTCGCCAACTCCATGAACTATTGTAGGTTGGTTGAATACTCTAAAAGTTGTTCCTTCTCAGAATAATGGTATGCACCCACTTAACTCATAACACCTCCCTATCTTCAAACAAATTCCAAATCCGTTTCTCTATCAAAGCATGGTTTCAAGTAGTCAAGTGTTTCATTCCTAAGCCACCCTCCTTTTTAGATCTACTAATATCATTCCACTTAACCTTGGCAAATTAATTAATTAGTCAAATAACGCAATTTTTTGGTAGTTGTCGAAAAATATCTTTTAATCAATATTACCAACGAATGGCCACTAGGCCTCCCTCCTTCCACAACAATTCACTTCGATAAATGCTTAATGAATTTATGTTCATCCTGAGATCGTTCATGTCATCCTCTTTCAGGGTACAATACGACCCCAATCGAAAATTAATTGTCGTCCCCTAGATACGAGGCAACTTTTCTTCCCTTCAATTCTCTGTTCCGTATTTTGGCGTGATACATAATCTGGGAATTCAGTTGATGGGACAGCAGGAGGGTGTTCCAAAACCTTTCTCTGCATACAGAGAGAGATCAGAAAAAGAAGTCTGAGAAACAACCAGCCAGTATGTCATGTTTGGTTACGTAATGTCATGTTTGGTTACGTAATACTACTCTACGTACAAAATAGTAACGCTTTGAGAATATGAGTTGATAAAATGTCATTTTAGGGTTGGATGAAAAAGTGGGTCCTGTTTTGGACCCATCAGGTTTCAGCGTCGGCTCCATTTCTACTTGTGTTTAACATTTAAATGGGGAAGGGGAGAGAGACTATTCTCTTTGCGTGGATGAAGCCAATCTATATCCACCAAACAAAACCTCAAGAGTGCGATTATAAAACAACATAGCGTAATTAATTACGAAGAAGAAGAAGAAGAAGAAGAAGCAGTTTGGTAATATTAAGATGGGACATCATTCTTGTTGCAACCAACAGAAGGTGAAGAGAGGGCTATGGTCACCTGAGGAAGATGAGAAGCTCATCAGATATATCACGACTCATGGATATGGATGTTGGAGTGAAGTCCCTGAAAAAGCTGGTTATTATCATCTCTACTTCTCTCTTATGCCCTAGTTTTCTTTTTTGGGTTTTCCTCTTCTAACAAATACGTTTCTCTTTGAATAACTTCTAGGGCTTCAAAGATGTGGCAAGAGCTGTCGTTTGAGATGGATTAATTACTTGAGGCCTGATATTAGAAGAGGAAGGTTTACCCCAGAAGAGGAGAAGTTGATTATTAGCCTTCATGGAGTTGTTGGGAACAGGTTTTACTATATACCATATGAACCTAACAGCTGAAGTACACCGACATTCCTGCATCAGTTTCTTCTTTCTCAAACTGATTTGATTGTCTATACAGCAACATATAATGGCTGAAACCATGTGGGATTTCTTAGTGATCTTCTTGTTGCTGCAGGAGTTTAGTTAGACTATTTTGAAAGAATGAGTTTTTCATTTTCGACAGGCCTAATGATTTATTGGAATATAGAGAAAAACGAAAACTGATGTCAAAGAAATCTTGAATCATAAGTCTAGCTCATTAGGCATGTGTTTCTACAGTTATATTTTAAATAATCGATGGAAGCAATCTCGTTGTTAAGTAGTTCCTTAATCAGCTATCAACTACACTCCGGAAGACGTTAAGAGGGCATTATCAGAGGTTGAAATGCCCATTTTCAACGGGAAATACATGCCATTAAGATTTATTTTTTTTTTCTAAATCACAGTATTACTCTCTCTTTGTATGTTCTATAAGCAACATTTTATTAGACTAGTTTTCATTTAAAAAATCTAATAGTTTCTTCTTCATCTCACACACTTCAGCCGTCTGATGTGATTTTTACTTAATTAGAGATTTATATGCTATTAAGTTAATTATTGTACTAACTGCAGATGGGCTCACATTGCAAGTCATTTGCCTGGAAGAACTGATAATGAGATAAAGAACTACTGGAATTCATGGATCAAAAAGAAGATTCGAAAGCCTTCAGCTACCACAACCTCTAACACTAGCACAAGTACTAATGAGAATTCAAATATTACTTATAATACCTCGAACCATCAACTAGACATGGTGCATCAAGATTTATCGTCGAGGCCACAGATGCAAGATGCTCTTTTCTCTTCTCCACCTCCACTATTTATGTTCGACACAAGTACTCCACTTGAAGGCATCGCAGATAGTGGTGTACGCGGCGAGCTTTTCCAAGAACCTGCGAATTTGAGTGCAGAAGCCTGGAATAATCCAAGCCAGCATCGAGTTCAAACCTTTCCAACACTCAGTAACGGAATGGAGTCGATAAACTACTTGCCACCATTGATAGAGAACATGGTGGTTCCAATTGAGATGCAGTCTTGTACGATGGACGAGGAAGGAGAAATGGAACTAGAGTGCTTGCAAAGAAAAGAGTTGATGAATGATTGGGTCGAGTCCCAGCAATGTTCAAACTTTCTGTTTTGGGACAATGTGGAAGGCCAACTTGGAGGAGAAGAAATTGCTCAACATCCATCACACCTGGGAGCCGCTACGCTTTCTTCCTTTCCTTCATCACTATAACCGTACGTTATTTTATTAAGTTGCATGGCTTAACCCTTTATAGAGCCTTCTCCAAATGGTCCAGGCTGCTTTTGAAGACTGTTTGTAATTTTACCTTTTGTTTTCTTTTTAAATTCCCTTTTTAACTTCCATGGTGAGATTGTGAAGAAAATTTGAGGAAAAATGCATGCATACTATATAAGTATGCATGCATGGAGTATGTTTTCTCGGTGTTTTGGAAACACAAAGAGAGGAAAGAATAAAGACAATGCGACAATCAGTAAAGTTTCGCAGCTAATCATGACGGTGAGGTCATCTTCATCCTTTTCATGTTTGTTCAACGTGTCAGTAATTGAAGTTCACGATCCTTTTTCTCTTGCAATTCAGTATCCCTTTCAATCTTTTGGCATAATAAACTTGATGAGTTCTCACAATTTTCAATTTTCTTGCTTTATTCGTCAAGTGTTTCATTCTCCTGGTTAAATCTAGCGATCATTTAAGAGGAATTCGGAAATAACTTACATGGTAGACATAGGAATTAATGGCAATTAATTAACTTTTACATTGCTAGTACTTTTACCAGGTTTAAGCGAATCTGTCTGCCACCAAAAGTCTAAAACCTATTGCTTATGTATCAATCGATATGGTATGTTTTCATTTTTTTTTAATATTTAAGATGGGCTTTGGGCTCCATCAAACCAACTGGAAAATACTCCCATACCTAGCTTTACAGAGTTTTCTGCATGCGCGTAATGAGAGGAAATTAAAGAAAACTGATGAGGAAGTAAAGTTGATGTTAGGGTTTTAGTTTGGTTGCACATTTTGAAATTTCTACAAAAAGAAATATAATTAAACAAAGAAAATTTTGTTTAATTAAATTTTAAAATATAAAAAAGAAAGCAAAAAGAGCTTTAAAAATATAAAAAAGAAAGCAAAAAGAGGGATAGAGAGAAGCAGGTGAAGGTAGGCTAGGGAAAAAAAAAACAAAGATGAATATAAAAAGGCAATTAAAAGAGTTAACTAAGACCATTAATAAGGGGCAATCGGTAATCAACTGGAGAAAATAGTAGAGAGCATCAAAATCTTTAAAACCAAGTATGATAAAAAGAAAAAGAATACAATTAATCTACGCAAAACTTTTTTTAAAAATTCCAGGAGATCGATGAAAAAAGAAAGAGGACTTAAAGAATCAGTCCAAGGAATAAAAGACTTGTTGAATTTTGCATTGATGAAGAATGTGTTGATATATGGAGAATCCATGTTTATACTAGTTTATAACCCTAACTAGATTGGATGTAGCATGAGTGTAGACTTCGTGAGTAAGCTAGGCTTCTTTGTAAGATAGCCCACCATTTGACCTTGAGTTCCAACTTTATAACATCGCCACAGGCAGGTGCGTGCTTCGACGAGCCCTGTGCCAACGTTAGGGTCATTCGTATTGAATGTGGGCTATTGAAATGGTCCACAACCTTCCCGTGTACAAACGAGAGCGGAAGGGGACAGTGCCAACTCTCTCGCTGCCAGCACTTGTCTTAAGATTCTCTTCAAAGCGAAGTGGAGCATTAAACCGATTGTGGTGGTTTTGGGTTTGTGGTTTATATATATAGCGACTAAACATTGATGCAAAAAGGACGACCCAGATGATTTAGATTCAGATCTCACAATTATTCATTGTTATTTTTGGTTGGGTAAGCAATAGCACTTCGTTGGATATATAGGGATTGAAGATGAACCGACTTAACATTATAGTTTAATTCCCCGTTGTCACGCCGTGTTGACTTTGTGTAAAGGCCCAACAATACATACAAGAAAATTAAGATATCATAAAATTAATTACGTTATATTCTCTTTATGATTTAACTTTTGTGATATTACTTAAAGCAATCTTTTATGTTTTATTTTTAAATGACATCGTACTGTAATTTTAAATATTACAAACTAAAAATAATTTTAAATATCTTAATATATCCGCACCATTTTCACCTCGGGTATCCTGGTTTAAAAAAAATGAATATGTCATTTCTAAGACTGGATTTGTTTTGTTTCTTATTTAGGCTTAGCTATTGATTCCTTGGTAGCCCTAGTTGGCTCTTCTTCTGACTGATCTTATGTTAATTGTTTATATACATTTAAAATAAATAACTTAAAAATAAATTCAACATATAAATTTTTAAATTCTAATGTATTTTTTGCCCTTTCAAAAGTATAACATCTCCGAAGCTTGCGATTTTACTTCTTATAAAAATTATTCCTATATTAAAAGAAAAATAATATAGTATACTATCATACAGAAGACTTTTAAATTATAAATGTAAATTATATTCTAATTGCAAATAATAGTAATTATTATTATGAACAATACAATTATAATTATGATTATATTTATAACATTCACAATATAATGTAACTTAAACTCAAACGTGATATGATGAATTTAAAACCATGCCTAACTAAAAGATGATTAGGGCTTGACTTGATAGTTCATTTGTTATATAATTAAAATTGAATTAAATTAATATTTTTTAATTATTTATTTTTATGAGTCAAATTCAGTAAGCAAAGGTAAGGAAGGCGATAATGATAATGATTGAGCATTGGCAAGAACTTTGTTTTTAAATTTTGAATAGGTTAAGAGTTTTGCTTAATATTTTGGAACAAGATTTTCATTATATATAAACATTTATTTATTTTGATGAAATTTCAAAGTTATGTTTAGCAAATATCTATTGATATGTAAAATATTACTTTTGGATTATCAATATATGTAGTTTGAATATTTTATAAGAAAATATTTAAAATTTTGCAAATAATAATATTAAAGAAAAAATGTGACAAATAGTTTCTAGTCCCTAAAATTCATACAATAATGACAAAATTAATCAGTAGAGATGTTAATCTTAATATGTTATTATAACAAGAAATAGTTATTATTAATTTGTTACGTCTATATTGATAATAACATTTGTAACAAAAATTTGATGATCAAGTGACAACAAAATTTCTTGTCACAAAAATTACGAATAGTAGTGACCATAGTGATATTCCCTTTTTTTGTTGGCAATATTAAATAGACACTAACTAATTGAATTTTTATTTAAAAAAGTTTTTTTCACAAAAGTAAATCGTTTTACGACAAGAAAAAATATTAGTAACCAAATTATGTACTATAACAATTACAATTCATTCCTGTCAAGATTACTTTGGTGCCAAATTGTAGATCTTTTAGTGACATAACCTAGTGATAAAAGAAAATTTAACATTATTAATATATTGATAGTGACAATTTAATTATAAAGGATAATTGTCACAATTACCATCGTATTAGTGACAAAAACAATCATCATAGATAATCCAAACAATAGTGTCAATCAATTATTTTGTCACAAAAAAACCTCATATTTATGATGAAATGATAGTTAGTTAGAAAAAGTTGTCACTAAATGTCTTAACTCTTGTAGTGACAATAACCTTTGTAACAAAAGTTAATGATCAAATAACAAAAAAAATTATTGTCATAAAAATTACGAGTAGCAGTGACCATAGTGATAGTTTTGCTTCCTTTTTTTACAATATTAAGTAGACACTAACTAACTAAAGTTTTATCAACAAAAGTTTTCGTCACAAAAGTAAAATATTATATGACGGTAAACCGTTTTGTCACTGCTAGAGAAAAATATTAGTGACTAAAATATGTTCTGTTACAACAAATAAAAAATATTAGTGACCAACATATGTTTTATCACAATTACAATTCATTCTTACCAAAACCATTTTAATGCCAAATTGCATATGCTTTTAGTGATAGAACTTAGTGATAACAGAAATTTTGACATTATTAACATATTAATAGTGACACTTTAATTGTGAAAGATATTAAATTGTCACAATTATCATTGAATTAGTGACAAAATATTAATAATCACATTTAATCCAAAAAAATAGTTCCAATCAATTGTTTTTTCATTAAAAAACCTCACATCTGTGACGAAATGATAGTTAATCACAAAAAATTGTCACTAAATTACGAATAATAATTACCATAGTAATGGCTCCGTTTTTGTGACAATATTAAGTAGACACTTACTAATTGAATTCTTAATAACAAAAGTTTTTGTCACAAAAAGTAAAATATCGTGTGATAGTAAACAATTTCGTCACAGCAAGAGAATATTATTAGCAACCAAATTATGTTATGTTATTATAAATAGAAAAAAATTAGTTACTAAAATATATTTTGTGACAACTACAATTCATTCCCTAAAAAATTATTTTTGCACCAAATTGCATATGCTTTTAGTGACAGAACTTAGTGATAAAAGAAATTTTGACACTACTAATATATTAATAGTGTCAATTTAATTGTTAAAGATACTAAATTGTCACAATTACTAATATATTTGTGACAAAAAATAAATTATCACAATTAATCTAAACAATAGTTTTGAACAATATTTTTGTTACAAAAAACCTTGTATCTGTGACGAAATGATAGTTATAAAAAAGTTGATATTAAATGTCTGACCTCTTATAGTGTTTATTAATATTTACTAGTAAATATTGTATAAGTAAAATAAATTTATCATTAAGTTTTATTTAATATTTTAGAATATACTAGAGGCTCTAAATATTCCTGAATGGAGAAATGCAGTCCTAGAGGAGATGAGAACTCTAAAGAAGAATAGGACATGGGAGGAAATTGATCTTCCGAGGGGAAAAACACTGATCAATTGTAAATGGGTGTTCATCAAGAAGCACAATTTTGATGGATCCTTGAAAGATGTAAGACTCACTTCATTGCTAATGGGTTTATTCAAAATTGTGGTATTGACTATTTAGAAACTTTTTCACCTATTGCTAAGTTAAATACTATAAGAGTGTTGCTTTCTATTACAGTTAATCTGGATTGGACTCTATATCAGTTGCTTATGAAAATTGCCTTCCTAAATGGAGATTTAGAAGAAGAGGTGTACATGGAGCCTCCTCATGATTTTAAAAGCTTTAGAAATAGGATATGTAAGCTAAAAAAATCTTTATATGGGCTAAAAAAATCGCCAAGGATGGTTTGACAGATTGATGAGATTTAAGAAGTCTCAAGGTTTCTTACAGGGGCAATTCGACCATACTTTATTCATAAAAAATTCTATAGAAGGAAGAACTATGATTCTAATTGTGTATGTCGACGACATTATCTTCACTAACGATAATTTTGAAGAAATTGAAATTCCTTAAAATAATCTCTCAAACGAGTTTAAAATCAAATAATTGGGGTCTCTTAGATACTTCATAGGGATTGAAATTGCTAGATATAAGAAGGCATAGTAGTCACCCAACAAAAGTATATCATGGACCTTCTAAAAGAAATTGGGATGAGTGGATGTAACGTTAAGTCAAAATGACTTTACGTCAATGATTTTAATGAAGACCAAATAATATTGAAAGAAGAAAGTAAGACAGAAGCAGAAGAATTTGAGACAGAAGGTGCAAACCAAAAAGTGAGACGAAAGGCGCAAACCAAAAAAGTGAGACGGAAGGCACAGACCAAAAAGTGAGACGGAAGCGCAAAATAAAAATCAGACAGAAGCAATATGAGACCGAAGCGCGAAGATAAAAGTCAAACGATAGAAAGTGAAATGGAAGCACAAGATAATAATCAGACAGAAAGAAGTGAGACGGAAGAACCGATACCATGTCAGATGACTAATCAACTTGAGTTAGCTACAGAACTCAACTGAATAACTGATTCTTTAAAGATCAAGAAACAAGAAGAAAGAAGCAGTTATCAAGAAGCAGTTGAAGATGAAGATTATAAATACGGGTCGGAGTCGAAGACTGCAAAAGCTTAGCGATTTGAGAAGTTAGAGATTTTCGAAAAGAAAAAGCTAGAAATTTTGTTGTGCAAAAGTTAGAGCTATTATTATCTGTAACAAAAAGCTAAAAAACTCTTTCGGTTGAAAGAAAAGCAGATAGCCTGAAGAGGCTAAAAAACTCTTTCAATAGTTTGAGAAAAGAACAAGTTTTAAAGAAATTACTGAAAAGGGGATCAGTGAAAAAGAATACACAATTCA
>JANKOD010000192.1:22601055-22611677 GCA_026284645.1 Erythroxylum acuminatum
AGTTGATTAGTTAAATTCTTGGACTTAAATAGTTTTAAGGTTGATCTTTCGAAACTTAGTGGATTTCAAACCCCGACCATTATTTTGAACAGTGATGACCTGAGCCACGTTTTCAAGAGAGCTTTAGTTAATTGATTTCAATCTTAGCTATTTTCATTTGTTAATTTTCCAAAAATTCCCAAAAACATTTATTTCATACTTGCTTTCTTTAATTTTAACCAAACAAAACCCCCCTTTTAATTGCTTTAATTGCATGTTTCAAACTCTAGGCTAGACTGTTAGATCAATTGCATAACGGTTCCGTCGAGAGAGACGACCCGAGGTTCAGCTTGCTGCAATCTTGGAAATAATTTTATTTTGACCGGTTTCCAAGGTCGATTCTCTAATCGAACGACAGAGCCGCGATCACAATGTCATGCCTCAGTAATCTACTTAAAGTTTCCATACATAAGATGAACAGGTATAAGGACATGGGATCCCCTTGCCTTTAATATGTGAGCGGGTTACCTATTCATTAGTACACTAAATGATGTGAAGGTTATGCATTCCTTGATCCATACCCTGAATGTTCTTAAAAAATCAAAGACTTTTAGAACCTACATTATGAAATCCAACTTATAGAGTCAAAAATGGCTTTGGGGTTTATTTTTAAGACACAATTTCTTAGTGATTTCTTTCCTTATTTTTTCTAAATATCCCTTGAATAACTCCTGTGTCACTAAGATGTTGTCCCCTATCTTCCTTCCTTATCAAGTCACTAATTATCTCACCTAAAAAGCCTCTTAATCTTATTACCAGGAGTTTTGAGATAATCTTATATAGTAAATTGCAATAAGAGATAGGTTTATACTCCCTTAAGGACCTAATGTTTTTACATTTAGGAATTAAACAAATGAATTTTTTTCACTTCCTTTAACATCCTTTTCTTGTCAAAAAAACTCCAAAACAAAATCTGTGATAAGATTTTTTATGATAGGCCTTTCCTTCTACAAAAGTTGTCATTTAAACCATCTGGCCCTAGGGATTTCCCAAAGTTAAGCTCAAATAACACCTTTTTCATCTTAAAGGAGGTAAAAGGTCTGCATAGGGATTGCTTAACCTCTTCAATAAATTGTAGGCTTCTCCTTTTAATTGGTCTTGTATAGTAATAAATTCTCTATTAGGTTTCTTTAGGAAGCATATTTTATTAATACTTTCCCTAGCTTTGATTAAATTATGAAAGAATTTAGTGTTCATGTCACCATTCTTAAGTCAAAGCACTCTTAATCTCTATTTAAAAAGAGAGTTATGTATAGAAACATCCCTCAAATAGTTTGGTACTGATGCTTTCTCCTCCTTCACTCTTATAAAATCATTAGGTTATTTGTATAAGGATTCTTGTGCTGATAACATTCTTTCTCTAGCTTAAGTAATATAATGTTTTATAAGAATAGATCTCTTTGCATTAAAGGCTTTGAGTTCTTACCTAATAAAATTAAGTTTCCTAACAAAAATGTAAGTTTAAGACCTATGCAACTCTTTCTCCATACCCTTGCTGATTGCATCCTAAAACCTTTCCTTCTTAGTTAGAAAATTGTTAAATTTGAATGCAGTTTTCCTTTTTTAGTAAACACATCCTTAATGATAATAAGCGTGTGATCAGAGATCCTAAGGCTGTCAAACAAAGTTGAACTATCTAGAAACTTGTCCAACTAATCACTATTTACCACGACCCTATTTAACTTCTTTCTCATATTCTAGTTTGGCTTATTTATTACTCTATGAGAAAAAGCTTCGTTCAAAACTTAGATCTATCACAACTATCTTCTTGTCATATTCTCACTTTTCATTTGTATAGCTTCTCAGGCTAGCACTTCCCTTAACTTCATTCCTATGTATGATGTTATTAAAATACTTATAATTAACTAGGGTCCTTTAATAGATTGTTAGAGATCAAAGAGCTTATTCTATAGATCTGATTGAGCCCAAGTTTATTATATAAATTGGCAACACTTTCATAGTTTTTAATACACTTTTTGACTCTTCATTCTTGATTTTGTGTTTAAATTAGTCCTTGAGTGTGTGCTTATATTTTATGTAATTTAATAGTAAAAATTGTTACAAATTGACATTAATTGCATTAAAAAAATTTCTAAGGACAATTGATACTACAAATTGCTATTTTTTATTGTAGGAGCCTCAAGGAAAAAGGAATCAATGGAGTCAACATGAGGACGTGAGCTTCAGGATGCTCGCCACGGCATAACATGAAGGAAAAGCTCGCCGCGGCGTAAATTAATTATTTCGCCGCGGCGAAGGATCATTGATTAAAACCTTGGACTTAAAGAGTTCTTTAAGGTTTATCATTCGAAAACTTAGTGAATTTCACTCACGAAAGATTTGTTTTGAACCATAATAGCCAAAGCTTGTTTTCAAGAGGATTTTTATCATATTTGATCATTGCTTGAGTTTTCACTTTTCATTTCCCAAAAATCCAAAAATACCTTCTTATACATTTTTCTTTAATTTAGTTCAATTTTCTTAATTTTTACCAATGATCCAAACCCCCCCTTTTATCAACTTAATTTGCAATTTTGACAATTAGGCTAGCTTAGACCTTTTTCATTAGGTTCCGATTAAGTGAAACGACCCGAGGTTGCATCCTATATTGCAATCCTTGAAATTAAATTTTTGATTCGATTTCCAAGGGATTAATCTTAAGATCAAACGAGAGCCGATCAAAATGATGTCGTTGTTGGGGAACCAAGCAATTGGTTTTCTTTAGGTTAGCCATTGTCATCTTTGTTTGTTGTTGATAATAGGAACCTTTTCTTTTACATTTCATTTTAGATAGTTTAATTTTCATATTTGTCCATAGTATAGTTTTTAATTTTCCTTTGCATAGCACATATTTAGAAAACACAAACAAAAGCATACTTTCATACTTTGATTTTCCATACTTAGCATTTTTCCACACATACACATCTTCATACATACATTTATACTCCATACACTTGCAGACTTCACATTTCACTTTTTATTTGATTTTATGTGATTGTGAGTAAATTTTGTTACAATTTCTTTCATTTGAATTATTTTTTGCATGCCCCAGAAAGCTAGACTTGTTCCTTTCCAACATGAGATTGAGAGACGTTTAAGGAAGATTAGGAAAGAGAGGAAAGAATAAGAGAGAAGTAGGGTAGTTGAAGAAGAGGAATTGAGCCAACCAACTAGGCAGAGTGAGTCGAGAGAAAGAGTGATGATGGCTGAGAACCCCACTTTCCTACAAAATCCTAATTTTCAGGCAAACTAACCTAGAAATAGAGATAATGGAGGAAATGGTGAGCATGAGAGAGTAGGAGAGAACAATGGGAATCAAAGACGTAGAACTATTAGGGAAGCGACAACTTCTGATGTGAACTATGATCCATTTACTATTGCTTGCCTTAATTTTGATGTTAATTTTGAAGTAAAAGGCTTATTGATTAATTCCCTTCCTAAATTCCATGGTTTGGTAGGAGAGGATCCATACATGCACCTACAATCCTTGTCTATGATCTGTCAGAGTATGAAGCCAGTGGAAGCGTCATTAGACCAAGTCCTATGGAAGGTTTTTCATCTATCCCTGAAAGGAAAGGCACGGGAGTGGTACATGAGCCTCCCAAGGCATGTGGCAAATGCCTATCATAGCTGGGCCAATTTGAGGAAGGCTTTCTTGGAAAAATATTTTCCAGCTTCCAGGACTTCACCGATAAGGACGGAGATTTACTCAGCAAGGCAAGATTATGATGAATCTCTTTATGATTATTGGAATCGCTTCCAAGATCTTCTATCAAGACGCCCCCATCACCAAATTCCTGATGAGCAGTTAGTGCAATACTTTTACGATGGCTTGAAAAGTCATGAGAAAGGAATGTTAGACACATCATCAGGAGGATCTTTAATTGATCTTACGGCTTCGGAGGCATGGGATTTGATAAAGAAGATGGCTCTGAATCATCAACAGTATAGTGTGAGAGATTCCAGAGGAGTGCATGAATTAGGAGCTTCAACAGCTCAAGCTAAGAGAATGGAAAGTTTGGAGTCGAAGGTGGACTCCTTGGAAAATAGAATCACATCACAATTTTCTTTCATCACTGCTGAATTGAAGAACCTGAATGTGCAACGCCCATCATCTTCTATGGATCTTACCGCACCCAATTGTGACACTTGTGGGTCGATTATGCACATATCTAGTGTATGCCCAGGATGGTATGAGGAGGTGTCCACAGTGTATCTAGGAAGAACAAACCAGAAATGGGACCTATACTCCAACACTTACAATGAGGGCTAGAAGGCTAATCCCATATTTAGTTGGAGAAATGAAGAGGGTAGAGCTCCAAGTATATTTCAACAAGGAGGAGGAGCTAGAACTTCTACTAACCAGTTCCCCAACCAACAACAAGCTCTGACGGTCCTAGCAAAGGAGGACTCTAATCAACTGCTTCACAACATGATGACTTTGATGAAGGAAGAAAAGAATTCGAACAACAATCAATTTAATGCAATAGCAAACCTCATTCAGTAGGATTCCTCCAAAACCGCTACTCGATTCCATGCTTTGTTGAAGAGAATGGAGCAATGGGAAACAAAGGTAGAAAATATCAACTCATATGTGACCCAATTATCCAACAATTTGAGCAAGAACCAAGCAAGAAGCAGTAGAACAATTCCTTCAAACACTGTAATAAATCCAAAAAGCCTCAACGTAATTGCTCTCTGAATAACAGACCCATCTTAAACACCAGGTTGTTTCTCTCCTTTCACTTACAATATATTTGTGCATATTGATTGAGAATGGAATGATATTGTTAAGCGTGAGTATGTTGACTAAATGTAGGGGGAGAAACTTAATCAGTAGGATTAGGTTTAGCTTTAGTAGGATTTAAGTTTAGTTGTTTCAATAATTCAATTTCCCTTTGAATCTTGAATCTTTGGGGATGCATGATACATCTTGCATGGTGGAAGAAATTGGTGTAGATGGTGCATTGCATGTTGTTTTGTAATGGAAGGATTACATATGAGTTAAGGATCCATTATAACTTGTTATATTTCTCTTTTTTTGTTCAGGGAAAATTTCGCCGCGACATGGTTTCATACGCCGCCGCTTGAATTAATCTTTTCGCCGCGGCGAACTCATCCTTTTTTGCAGTACTACTCCTTCACATAAGTTCACCGCGGCACCACTTAATTCGTTCGCCACGGCGACAACCTTTTTTACGCGAATTTTTTCCCATGAAAATTTTCTTTTGCCGTTATCGTTCTTTAGACTCTTCTTTTACCTAGTGTCCTTTTCGTCGTTTGACCTCTGTTCTCTTTCTAAACCAATGACTCTCCCTTCTTCCTCCTCCACCTTCGTTTCTTCTACTTCATCTTACATCGCAGCTTCCTCCTGTGGAATCGCCTTCTCCTTTTTGTTTCCGGCCTCCTTTGATACCCATTGCGCGAAGCTCACCTCAGCATCATCTTTTCGTCTTTACCCCCTCGTTTCGTAAGTGTTCTTTCATACATTGTTTTCATTTCGTTTCAGTTTCTGTCGATTAGGGTTAGTTCGTCGCGGCGAAGATACTTCTTTCGCCGTAGTGTGGTAGATTTTTAGGCTTCGCTGCGGCGTGACTAGTATAGGCTTCGCCGCGGTGTATAAAGCATAAAGTTCACTGCAGCGATAGACCTTTCGCTGCGGCAACATTTTTTTTAGTAAAACTATTTAACCATGTTATTTTTGTTTTCTATAGGAAAATGCCTCGAACAAAGAATCCATCCCAAACCCTAACCCCTCCCACCTCCTCTTCCAGTTTCTCCCTCTCATCCAGCTCTTCCGAACCCTCTCCCTCTTCTCATCCTTCCCGCTCTTCTCATCCACCAGCATCCCCCACTCACTCTGCTCCTTCTTCTCCTTCGGTTGATCCCGAGTACACTTACCTAGCTGAGAAAGTCAATGCTAGGCCGTTTATTCGGGAACAACCTTTTCCTCTCACACCCCACAATAACCCTTTCGTGTGACAACTTGTCCAATCCTAACTCACCGGCTTAGTCCAGCCTAGGGAGCAGGGAAATGACAAGTTTTTCCGTCATTTCTACATACATACCCACTTCCATAACACCTTGGAAAATAATTTCCGAGGTGTTGCCGCTCCCCACGCCTTCACGACCGCTAGCATCCGAGACCACTGCCTCCTTCCTCCTATCCCTAGCTGCCATTTTGACCATCTCATCCACAACTACTTGTGGGACGATGTCCTTCGTACCCTCAAGACAGAGGGTATCGAATGGCATCAACCCCGCAGTTCCCAACGGTATATTAGGCGTTCTGACCTCCACCTAGAAGCCCGTCCTTGGTTACATCTCGTTAGCAACAACATCCTCCCTACCACCCACCTCGCCTTCTTCACCACCCAACAAGCCCTCTACATCTACCTGCTCATGGTTGGCCGGCCAGTCGACATCGTTCACTCCATAGCTTCCGCCCTCTGCCAATCCATTCTCAACGCCACACTCACCCACTCCATCATCTTTCCCCATGTCATCACCAATCTATTCTGGGCCCATCAGGTCCCGGAATATGATATTGATAGTTACTTCGACCCGACCCCTCTTTTTCGCTACGTTCGCCTCAAACAACCCTGCCTCCAACCTCCTCCTCCCCCACCCCTCCCCCATCCCCTCCCCGTTCCACCCCACCACCTACTCCTATCCTTACCCCTCCTGTTGCTTATTCCTAGGAGCCTCCCGAGGACGTCTCTTCCACCCTGGCCCCTCCTGGGGTCCTCACCTTACCGACGTTTGCCCACCGGGTGGACCTTCTGTAGGTGACCATTCTTTGAATGGAAGCCTATTTGGAGCAAGATTGTCGGTATCGCCGGCGGATGGATGCACTCATTGCCGCACACCTGCACTTTCCACTTCCTCTGGAGGGCGACAATTCCTTCGACGGTGCCGGCACATCGGAGCCTGCCCCCACTGATGCTGCGGATGATCATCCGATGGAGTAGTTCCGGCATTGCTTCCTGCATTTTTTCTTCTTTTCATTTTGTTATCTTTATCTTGTTTTAGTTAGTTAGTTGGCTCTTTAGCTCATTTTGTAATGACACAATTTTTGCACCAATTCTATACAACAAGTATTTCTCTTTTACAGTTTCTGCGCCTTCCCTTTTCACTTTCCTGCTTTCTCTATGTTATTTGTTCCTTTTCATTGAGGACAATTTGTTGATTAAGTGTGGGGGAGCTTTTCCCATTTTGTTACTCTTGTTGTGCTCCATTTTGATAATTTATATGTTGGTGTTAGTCAATCATGCTTAATGTTACAAATTTTTAAACTTGGTGATTGTGAAATTCAGTTTTGCTGTTTTTCGCTGTGGCGAAAGGTCCATGAGCTTGTTTTTAGCTGCAACAAAGTTGATAAAACATGCAGTTCGCCACAGCACACGTTGTTTACGCCGCGGCGTCACCTTTGCAGAAATGATTTTTTGTTAAATGTTTTTTTCTCAATTCAAACTTCTTCCATACTCGACTCTTGTAACTATTGTTTCTCAAAGAATTTATAAGTTTCAAAGTGATACTTGAGTTTTTGAAAATACCTCCCATTCTTTTAATGATAGTCGGTATTGGCTAATTTTACTTTCAATGTTTTCAACACAAAGCAAATGAAGGTATGCTAACACAGTAGCACTTTAAGTTTTTGGGACTTGAGATTGTTCATTGAGATATTACCCTTGTTGGAAGGATATTTGGGCCTAATTTTTTCTTTAATTAGTGTGTATCTGCTTATTTCATATCTCTCTAGAACTTGTTTCAATTCTTAATTAAAGCTTTATGAACTAGAATCTTGTTAATATGATAGAGGCATTCTTTCTACACCCTTTGACCCAAACACAGTCCCACAAACACTTATCCTTTGCTAGCCCCTTGAGCCATTATTTATGAGCACATGCACGCAGCCTTATATGGTGTCAATAGTTTATTTTACATTTTCTCCTAGTTTTTCCAAAAAAAAAGTGTGTTCTAAAAAGGAACAGAAAAAAGCAGAAAAGAAAAGAAAAGAAAGAAAAAGAATAAGTACAAGCAGTTTAAATTATATATATATATGTATGTGTTAAGAAAATATGTGTCAATATTGTTTAACTGTTGACATCCATTTCATAACTGTAGTTTATGTATTCATACTATTTCTTTCTTCATTCATTCTATCCATTCCATCTAGCCTTCCGCAAATTACAACCCTGAAAAGTCCTCTTGATTTTCAAAATTGTAGTTCTTATAGTGGAGAAATAGGACTGTCACAAGCTTATGGTAGAGAATGTATTAAGCAGATTTAGAGTGAAAATATCCTTAAACACAAGTGAGATGAGAGCAAACACTTTACCTTTCGTTTAATCTCTTTCGTTCAATCTCTTGGATTAAATTCTTTTAGTGTTTATTTTCTTAGTACTCTTTCAGTCTGCTTTGATTGATTTCTGAGAAAGTGATTTTTGCCAATTTCCTATTATTGTTTTGAGCATGCTCGAAATTTTTCTTTTACACTTGTGTCTCTTTAACTATTGTAAACTTTGTCCAAGAGTACAAAGGTCTAAGTGTGGGGAAATTTGATTAAGCCCAAGTTTATCTTATAAATTGGCAACGCTTTCATAGTTTTTAATATACTTCTTAACTATTAATTCTTGATTTTACGTTTAAATTAGTCCTTAAGCGCGTTCTTATATTTTATACAATTTGATAGTAAAAATTATTACAAATTGACATTAATTGCATTATAAATTCTTCTATGGACAATTGATACTGCAAATTGCTATTTTTGATTGTAGGAGCCTCAAGGAAAAAGGAGTCAATGGGTTGAAATGGAGTCACCATGAAGACGTGAGCTACAGGATGTTCGCCGTGGCAAGCCAGACCTGCCGCCGCGGAGTAAATTAATTATTTTGTTACGGCGAAGGATACAGCAAGCGTACACTGCCTGTAGCCATGGCGAACTGTCGAAAACTCGAACCAAAATTAGAAAATTCTCTCACTGTTTGACCCGACCCATATCTGTCTCATTAAAAACCTACCAAATTTGGTTAAAAGGAGTCGATCAACAATCAAGAAAGAAGAGAGAAGCCCTCGGCCGACACACACATGATTCATTCCTCTCACTCTCGACCTTGATCCATCAACTTCGACTGCCTTCACTGTCAACTTCATCATCTGCCGCTGCTGCTGCCATGGGTGACATCGGAGCTCTTCTGGTTGTGAGGATTCCCGAAGTCATGCTCGACTAAATCACCATTTCCTCTTGAAGGTGTAGCGATGGCTTGAGTTTGATGGGCTTCAAAGGGGAGTTGTTTTACATTGTCAAGTTTAGCTGCATAGTTGTAAACTTCCGAGTTAGGGTTTATCGCCGTGTAGTTAGATTAGCTTTATTAGAGTTTAATCAAGTGTTGAACAATGCTTTGTGTTATGGATTTGCTTAGGTAGAACTTTGATGCTTAATATATGAAGTTTCATATATGTCTTTGTGGTGTTTGTGTTAACTCTCTTTTATCTACCTAGTTGTGTTTGATATTGAGATTAAGCTTGATTCATATTGACCACTTGCATTAGCTCATTCATTAATACACACTAAGATGCATTTAACAAGGTTTTGATGAATGGATTTCATTGATCAAAATCTTTGACTTAAGGAGTTCTTTAAGGTTCATCATTCGGAAACGTAGTGAATTTCACTCCCGAAAGATTTGTTTTGAACTATGATAACCAAAGCTTGTTTTCAAGAAGATTCCACCAATTTGATCATTATTTGAGTTTTAAATTTTATTTCCCAAAAATCCAAAAAAAATACTTTTATATACTTTTCTTTAGTCAATTTAGTAAAGTTTTACCAACGACCCAAACCCCCCTTTTTTATCAACTTAATTTGCATTTTCAACAATTAGGCTAGCTTAGACCCTTTTGCGTTAGGTTCTGATTAAGTGAGATGACCCGAGGTTGCATCCTATATTGCAATCCTTGGAATTAAATTTTTTATTCGGTTTCCAAGGGATTAATCTCAAGATCAAACGAGAGCCGATCATCAGCCTAATCACTTAAATGACCAAGTAAATCTAAAATCCTAAGCTTCTTTTCTTCAATTTGTAAAAGAAACACTAGAACTATTTTTGTTGAAGAAAGATAGAAGAAACGACAAGTATAGAAGTTAAAGACAAAAAAATGAGAGAGGGGAGAGGGGAGAGAGGAGAGGGAGAAAATTTTATTGCCTTTAATTTTTTATTTTCTAGGCCCCACTTAACACATAGGATACACCTCTAGCAATGAGATCAAAAAAAATACTAGATATACTTTTTACAAGAGAGGATTTATTCTTATTCAAATTACGCATTTGTGAAATATCAGGGTTCTTTTTAAACAGGCCAAAATATTTAGATTTAAATTGAATTATGGTGAAAATGTTAAGATCTAATTTAACTTTCTCATAATGACTATCTTCTTACCTAATGTTAATTTTGGCCCCTGAATTTTTTTTAATTATTATAAGCATGATGAGACAAGTTTTGAGGTCTTGCTAGATTATTTATGCTGGAATTGATTAACATGTTAGTGTGGGTTAGATTTTATGACATGGGCTAAGGGTT
>JANKOD010000192.1:22622880-22646671 GCA_026284645.1 Erythroxylum acuminatum
TAATAACAAAATTTATTATACTAATAATAATAATGATGATGATGATAATAAGAAATTAATTATAATAATATGAGTAGTAGTAGTAGTAGTAATAATAATAATAATAATAATAATAATAATTGTAACAACAACAATAATAACAACAACAACAACAACAACAACATAATTAATAACAACGATAAATAAGTTCAGAATGCATAATAACAACAACAACAACAACAACAATAACAACAACAATAATAATGATGATGATGATGATGATGATGAAGATGATGATGATAATAATAGTAATAATAATAATAAATACAAAATCCTAGTTAATAAAAATAATAATACATCTACTACTACTAATAATAATAATAGTAATAATAATAATAATAAATTTATAATAATAATAATAAATACAAAATGTATGATAACAATAATAATAATATTAATAATTACAATAATTAATACAAACTTAATAATAATAATAGTCATAATAATAATAATAAATTCAAATTTTATAATAATAATCTTTTTGATAAGTAAAGTCTATTAAAGTTTTAGTTTCATATTGGGAGTTTTTGATAAATTCCAATATCTGTATTTGTTTTGACATGAAGTACATGATGGCTCTATAATCAGCTGGTCGAAATCTTATATCTTGATTATTTTCTAATTCAACATTATAGTTTTCTCTGAGTTTATTGATTATCTGGTTTATACTATCTTTTGATGACATATCTAATCGAACTAAATGCTCTGCATATGCTTCAACATTCATTAGTGGATGATGAAAATCTCTTACGTCCATATCTTATATATGTTATTCAATGGGTATTAATTGGCAGCATGTAAATGCTATATGTGTGGCTTAATGGTTGTTCAATGGCAGCATGTATGTTGTACATAGTTCAATGGTTCAATGGAAGGAAAATAGTAGGTATATACTATGTATGTTATTTAAATGGAAAGAAGACAACATGTATAAATCATGGAAGTTGTTCATTGGTTATTCAATGGTTGAATGAAAAGAAAACATAATTTTAATCTTATAAAATGCTAAGATTTTGGCGAAGCCCTTTTTCATAAAATTTGTAAAATAAGGTGGTAAGTTATGGATGTACTTGGCAGGTTTTAGGAACCCTTCAGGGGTCTCCCTCATAGCTAAGTAAGACAATAAAGTTTTCTCGTCACCGTAGACTCGGGACTAATAAAGGAAAAGCACCGAACATGTGAGGGTGGTTTACGATAAATGACAAATAAAGAGTGTACTTTTAAATTGATGTTGTAAAGATGGTTTTTGCCTTACTATGAAAAGTATGTTTATGAATAATTTCATTGGTGCTACTACTTGAATTTAAAAGTTAATCTTCATGACGTTTACATATACTTTGATTTAGCACTTAATTAAGTTTTGGATGTACTTGGAAACTAATGAGATGTACACATGCTTTGAATTGGCATCGAATTGAATTTTTTTTATGTTTTAAATTGGCATAGAAATGGATTTTGAATATGTTTTTAATTGGTGTTGAAATAAGGCGCGTTAGGTTTTTATACATATGATTATATCGATTAGAGTACGTCATAAAGTGCATGATGGTGTTTAGGGGGCGTTTGTCACTAACATAAGTGGTGTTGTGTCTGTCAGTATGTCCGGTGAGTCACCTTTTGCACGTGTGGAGTATATATTGTGCTAGCATTGTTACGAGTAAGCGATGCGAAACTAGCTTTGTAACCACTAATTTGTATATAATGCTAGCATCATTATGGGTAAGCGATGTAGAACCAAATTCATAACAATCGGTATATAAAGGTTAACCAAGCACATGTAGGAGATGCAGAGCCAACTCCGTGGCCTTACACTTAAGGGTACTATATGGCAAAGAAAATTAGTTATAGGCTATGTTTTAAAAAGAAAGTTCATGAAAGTATTGATTGCCATCACTGTATACTTTACAAGAAAATTGAAACTTGATCTAAAAAAAAAATGTTTTGTTTTACATATACATTGATCTTATGAAAAGAAAAGATTGTGTTTTATAAGAACATTGGTTATTACTTGAAAAGAAAAGAAATTGTTTTCTTTTATGGAGGTTAATATTTATATAAATCTTTTTATTGAAAACAAATAACACTCACTGAGCTCATTTAGCTCACCCTTTATTTTCTATTTTTAAATAAAACCTCCAAGGTGCATGCTTAGGGCCTTCAGTAGCAAGGGCCCCACCTCACGAGTAGTCAATTTCGTCAAGTGTTGCTGAGTAGGCATTTTTATTTTTCCTTTACATATTTTTGAGAACTATTGCATATCTTTGAACATGTTTTGGAAAGTACATTTGTATAAAGAATGGATGTGTATAAAGGTTTTTAAATGGAATGCAAGACTTTGTTTTAGCTTTTCAAAGTTTATTAATGTAACTATTTGAGACTACATGTGAGTGGATTTGAAGTCCATAATTTGGAGTTGAGAAATTAATGTGATAATAGAAGTGTTTTGAACTTTTACAGGGACTTTGAAACTTTTGGGATATCAAAATACAATCGTTATACTGCCAAAATTTTTAATAAATTGAAAAAAAAACTCAACTGTTTACATTTCTTATTATGAATTGAAGCTTTTCCTTAACAAGGGCAATAGGCTTAGCTTCACAGGAACTTTCTAGCTGACTCAAATATAAACTGGAAAGTCATTGTGGAGTGTCAGGTAGGTCGCCTAGTCATTATATGATAAGGGCCTGTCAATGGTTTCTATCTTTTATGGTGTAGCTTGGGAATGGTGATGACTCTTAAATAGTAGAATGTGAGAAAGATTGAAGTTACGGTTGATAGAGAGAAAGGATGAGCATAGAGTCTCTAGTTAGCTATGAAAGCTACTTTAAGCTAAGGAGGGTTAGACAAAGGTTGAAGAAAACATGGTTGTCATTCATAATGATCTCCTTAAAGATAAATTATAGAGTTCTCTTTTTAAGTATAATTTTCATTTCTTCATTAAAAAGAGAAATATATTTTCTTTTCTTTTTTAATTCAAGCCTAATTTAATTTCAAATGTTTTATTAAATTAAATTCCACATTGTATAAGTTCACAACTATAGAAAGGGTGCGAGTAATGGAACTATTTACCTATAATTATTATGCACATATCTATTTAGAGTTACTTTAGAATACCTAAATTCTTAAATAAATAGAAATATAAATATATGTAATGACTAATAATTTGTAAAGATTTAGTTACAAAACTTCAAAATAAAATTACAAAATTTATAAATATTTGATGTTATTTTTCTTACCAAAATCATTCACAATATGATTAAATTTATATGAAATTATGTAAAAAGGTTAATAATACTAACCTTACAACGATCTATAAAAGTGCAAGTCCAGATTAATCTAACAAAGATTTTATTTTGCACTTTATAAAATCACAAGTTTAAAAGTAATTAGTTATAAGTTGGTTAATACTCAAGTTTTATAAGCTTACAAGCTATTTAATCTTTTCATTCCTTGATGTAAAAATTTGATACCCACCTTATACAGGGCATTATAATCTCCCATTTATAAGCCCTTTTTCCCTCATCAAGTCCTAAAACCAATATCTATATTATGATTGGCAAAAATAGTGACTATGAAAACAACAATAATAAGGAATTATGAAATGGCAAACTACCTTTTAGGGATAAGTTTAGCAAGTTGTCTAATCTAATTTCTAAGTTATGGATGAAATCTTTTTAGTTTCATAAGGATGATTCAGTACTTTAGAAGTGAGTCGTGGATGCTATAATGATATTTATCATGAGCTCTTTAAAACTTAAATTCCCTTTTGACTTCTATTGCTATTGAAATCTGAGTAAAAGCCCTTGTCTTTTTTATCCTTGATTTTCCCATAAAAATTTAGGATGAATTCTCCATTATAGATTGTAAGTGTTAATATAGGAGTTATTTTGAAATTGATTCCCCATAAAATTAATTGGTTTCATAGACTATCCTATATTGTTATGCATATGAAATTCATGGTTGGAGTGTCCACCACAAATATTATATCTCATCACTTAAGTCGATTAAGCTACTAAATCATAATGTCGATTTTGTTGCTCAAAGTTTTTAGTTTCTCCTATAAGTTATCATCACATCGCCATTATAAATACCACTTGATTTTGGTTTTAACCTCGGATTCCCTTACTAATAATTATTTGTGGAAATATTTTAAATAAGCTATTGTAATTTTTAAAGAGTTTTAAAGATATTAGCTCCACTTGAAGATGCATCAATCAACTACTTAGATGGATAAGTCAACATTTTGTGAATTTTTTAAATTTTCAATATTAAATCGAGTTAATTATTTCGGTTATTTATTAATAGCTCCATTTATCTCTCCTGCCTCTTATATGATGTATCACTCTCTATTTATTAAATGGAGAAGATCTCATTCTTGAGTCTTTCTATTCATGTTAGGGGAAAATACTTGTCTAAAAATTTCTTAGAAAGCCTATTCTAGGTATTAATGGATCCAGAAGGGAAAAATTTTAGCCAATATTTTGCTTTATTCCTTAATGTAAAAAGGGAATAACCTTAAATAAATGGCATCTTTCAAAACTCCATTAATTCTAAAAGTATCACAAGTCTATAATAAGTTGGTAATGTGTGCATTTGAGTCCTCATCAAGAAAGTCATTAAAATTATTGAACCATTTGAATTATGTTAGGTTAGATCTCAAAATTATTAGTCTATAATTGTGGCTTAATAATGATAAATTATATCTCAATGAGTGATGGTTTAGCATACTCCCCTGTAATATGGTTTCCTCCTTATCTCACTATTGTATCTGATAGCTATATCCTTAAAACTTATAATTAACTTCAGATTCGTAGGTTTCTCTCCCTTATATTCTAAATGGCGGCCCTTTTGATCTCTAGATTTAGCTTAAGCAGTAGGTTAGAACTAATTCTGGTAATAAACCAAGATACATAAATCTTAAAATTGTATAAACATCATAAGACCAAGAAATGAAGTTCTAAAACAAATAATGCAAAAGAAAAAGAAAATTTGAGTAAATTAATAAAAATAAAGCATTGTCAATTTATCAATCCCTGATAACGATGCAAAAACTTGACTATGATGTGTTTCCAATAAAAAAATACTAAAGATCAAATAGATAAGTGCACTTATCATTCTTATAGTATAGTTTAGTGAATACGAGTGTGGATCTTACAAGGACTACAAGTACTAGTAATAACTTCTTTTCATCATCTAATCTAACAAAATGAATGACTAACTTATCTAAACTCTTAAAACGTCCATATAATGGGCCACTATGGTATTTCCCTTTATGAGTTTTGTTAGACAAAAAAGTAGCTTATCTAAAAGAGAGGAGACTCCTATAACCTAATTCCTAAAGAGCTTTTTGGTTAAAGGGTTTGGGATAGAAGAAGCAATGGTGTTAAGCTTAGCAGGCAAAGTAAAGGAATGACTAGGGCTAGAAGATGAAGAAGGTATGATAGTAGGGGAAGTGAAACTTCTTGTGTTAATGCTTTTTAAAGAAATAGGAAGGAAAAAAGCCAAAAGAGGGAAAGTTTATGATTCAAACTAAAGGTCAGATCGGAAGGAGTCACTGAATTTGACATTATGCTAAAGTAGCAAAAATTTTGCATTAATAGGAAATATTATTTATACAAAAAAATTGTTCCAAAAAAGGAGAAAAGTGCAGGAAAGAGAAAAATAAGCTAAAAGCTAAAAAATATATTAGTTAAAGCCAAAGGTTAGAGGAGAAAATTGATTTTGCAAAGACAAATAAAAAGATGGAAGTTCGAGCAGAGTAAAACCAAAAACAATAAACAAATTGGAATAAAAACAAAATTTGAACAAAAAAAATTGAAGAGAACCAGAACAGTACTAGTTAAGAGAACATGAATAAAAATTTAACAGATAAAACTAAGGAGAAAAAATAAAATTGAAATTAGAAAGTTGTTTTAGGTAGAAGAAGCTAAAAGGGAATTAGGAAGAGGTAGGCAATGATTAGAGAGAAGTGGCATCTTTTTTTTTTCAATAATCAGATCTAAAGGATGTTATTATGAATAAATTATTAATTAACTTTTGTTTAAAGTTCAATAATTTTTATATATAGTCTGAAAGCAGTTTGTGTTGAATAACACTTCAAAATTTGACTGCCTTTTTTTTAGGAATAGTTAATAAGTGGGTTGATGAGTATGCTTTGTCTTTTGGTATTTCTTCTGTTATGGTTTGTGAGATAGTGGATGAACATTTCCACTATTCAAAGGCATGTTTCCCACTATTTACTTCACTTGTAAGCCTATATATTAGGCCTTGATGTACCTATTTTTTTTTCAATGCAATGAAAAAATAAAAGACTTTCTTTCTCATAATACCTATGTTCTTTCTACTTATTTATATTATTTACTTTATTGCCCAACAATTTTATAGTATTAGAGCAGTTGAGAGAGGAAGAGCACAGGCAGCCTCGTTTCCCTCTCCCGTAACCAATTAGGTCCATTTTAAAAAGGAGAGATCAAAGATCAATAGGGGGCATAGTAAAGTAAGAGTGAGAATTGAGGTCAGCCTATAAGTGAGAGAAACAAAAACTCAAGCCATTAGTTTTTCTTTCCACCTAACAAACCAGAGAGAGCTAACAACAATGTCAAACACTAGTGAGGAGAGAGAAAATTCGATCATGGTAACAAATGGCACTACAACAAAATCACAGTCGCTAATTACAATTTTTAAAGTGGGCTTCAAAAGCCTTGTTCCTCATTCAGCAAGCTCTTGATGATAGTATTTTCTCCTAAATCGCAATAGCTAGTACCTCCAAAGAAGCATGGGAAATTCTCAAAGAAGAGTACCTAGGAGATAAGAAAATAATTATGGTAAAATTGCAAACTCTTCGCCATGATTTTAAGTTGTTGTTAATGCAAGAGAAATAGTATGTGCTAGATTATCTCTCTAAGGTATCTAAAATTGTCAATTGTATGAAGTCATATGGTGACAATATAAGCAATGAAACTGTTATAGGTAAGATTTTGAGGAGCTTAACCTCAAAATTCAATCATGTCGTTGTTTCCTTTAAGGAGACAAAGACCTAGCTACCTACATATTTGATGAATTAATGGGTTATTTATTAACATAAGAAGATAGGTTGAATATGTCTAGTGGAAAATGAAATAAAGGCTTTTCAAGTAAACGGGGGGTCTCATCCTAATGTCAGACAATATAAGAGGCAGAGGGTAAGGTAGAGGAGGTTATCATGGTTGAGGTCGAGGCCATGGAAGAGGATGATGTTAATTTGCTGGTGAATGTTGCTACTACAAAAGATATGGGTACATGGAGTTTGACTGTTGGATTAAACAAAAAGATGAATATATGCATGCCAACTTCACTGAGACACTGCAAAAAGAAAACAATTTGTTCATGGCTCACTCTAATATGGATTGTGACCAATGTTATTTGGTTTATTGATAGTGATTGCTCCAACCGTATGTGTGGCAAGCAAATGTTGTTCAAGGAACTTGATGAGACGTAAGGATCAAAAATTCAACTTGGAGATAATAATCCAGTCAAAGTTAAAGGCAAAGGGACAGTTGCTATCAAAATTGCACACGGTAACATAAAGCTTCTCCATGATGTGCAGTATGTTCTCTCTCTAGTTAAAAATATTTTAAGTGTTGCATAGTTGTTGATTGAGGTTACTTTCTTATATTTGATAACGATTCTTGTAACATTCATAAAAAGAAATATGGTAGGTAAATTTTTTATGTTTAAATGACCTCAGATAGAATGTTTCCATTGGATGTGTCACTTGGTGGTGAAAGTTATGCCTTGGTTGCTAAGGAAAGTGCATAAGCTAAGTTATGACATTTGAGGTATGGTCATTTGAATGTCAAAGGATTACAATTGTTAGACAATAAAGGCATGGTTGTTGGGTTGCCTAAGATTGATAATCTTGGCTTTTGTGAAGGATGTGTGTATCGAAAAAAAGCAGGTCATCATTCTTGTAAGTAAGGCCTGGAGGGCCTCAACTTACCTTGAACTCATATATACTAATTGTGTGGTCCCATATCAGTTGAGTCCTTAGGAGGGAGTTGGTATTTTTTGCTCTTTATTGATGACTATAGTCGTATGAGCGGGGTATATTTATTAAGATTCAAATTTGAAGCTTTTGAAAATTTCAAGAAATTTAGTCCTTGGTAGAGAAGCAGAATGTGTGTCAGATTAAGACACTTTGAACAGATCGAGGTGGTGAGTTTGTTTCTAATGAATTCAATATTTTTCATGAGGAGAACGACATACATGGAGAACACACAACACCTTATACACCGAAGCAAAATAGTGTGCTAGAATGGAAAAATTGTACCATTATTGAGATGGGTAGAAGCATGATGAAGGCAAAGAGATATCCCACAGCATATTTGGGCAGAGGCAGTGGCTACAACAGTTTATATCCTGAATATCTCTTCGACAAACTAGTATACAAATGTACTCCATATGAGGCATGGAAAGGTCACATGCCCAAGGTAAGCCACTTGCAAATTTTCAGTTGTGTAGCATATACTTTGGTTAAATCTCGATCTAAACTTGATGAAAAATCATAAAAATGTGTTTTTGTAGGCTATATCACTTAATCCAACCATATAACCGATATAATCCTGTGAGGGACAAGGTGATTGTTAGTAGGGATGTCAAATTTATTGAAGAACTACGTTGGACATGGGAGAAAAGCAACGAAGTAGCAGCAACAGTACCCCGCAAAAGACACTCCTGCAATGACAGAAGCATATAAACCAACAATTCCAGAAACTCATTGTGGTGGCACTAACTCTCCTGCATCTCTAGCTAGTAACTCAATTTTTTCACTAGGCAGCATTCCTACTTCACACAGTAATAGTAGCAATTCATCGTCAACAAGCTCCCAGTCCAACTCTACATATGATCTCACTCCAAAGAGGTTTTGATCGTTGGCTAAAATTTATGAAAACTGTAGCTTTGATTTATATATGACAGAGCCTACATTCTTTGAGGAAGCTACTGAAAATGAAGAATGGTAAGCACAAAGGGAGGGAAAAAATGAGGGAAATTGAGCACAATCAAACATGGGAATTGGTTAATTTCTTAAAGGAGAAGACTCTTATTAGATTGAAGTGGGTGTTCAAAATAAAGTTTCATGCAAATGGTAGCATACAGATGTTCAAAGCAAGGCTTGTGGCGAAAAGATATGCATAATATCAAGGTATTGACTTTGATGAAACCTTCTCATCTATTAATTGCTCACTTTGAAACGATGAAAATTCTTCTATCTCTAGCAGCTAGATTGAAATTACCTGTTTATCAATTTGATGTGAAGTTTGCATTTTTAAATGAGGAATTAGAAGAGGAAGTTTATGTATGTCTACTTGATGGCTATGTTGTTAAAGGGCAAGAACAAAGAGTTTACAAGCTCAAAAAAGTTCTTTACGGTTTAAAATAAACACCGCGGGCATGGTACAAAAGAGTTGACTCATATTTCTTAAAAAATGATTTGTTACGAGTAATAATGAGCCCACGTTGTATATAAAGAAGCATGATAATGGTAAATTCTTGCTGCATTTATATGGATGACATGATTTGTGAGATGGTGGATGATCGTTTCCATCATTCAGGGCCACGTTTCCCATTATTTACTTCATTTGTAAGCCTATATATTAGACCTTGATGTAGCTGTTTATTTTCAATGCAGTAAAAAAGTAATCTACTTTCTCTCCCGTAATACCTTTGTTCTTTCTACCAGTTTCTATTCTTTACTTTATTCCCCGACAGTTCGAAGATCCTATATTTGGCTGGAATACTTAATAATATTATATTGAATAGTCTACGTTATTAATTTTAAAAATTATCGGTTCTGGCATCAAGTATATACGTCTGTTTGCACCAGCTGTCCACCAAAACTTGAAGCTAATTTATAGATGTTATGAGGAAACTTCACGAAGAAAGTATCGCACAGAGATTTGTGATGTACAATGAGATCTCAACAACGTCATCGTTACATCGCCACAAATCAACAACTCGATCAGATTGAAAATGCAGCAAAACGGACCCTGGAAAACAAAACGATGCAAATATCAAAATATCTACATTAGAAGAGTGATGATCTGCGAGGTCAAGCATTTCATTATACAAACTTGTTAAGCTTCTGTCAAGCAGGCTCTTCTCTGGGAATGATGGCGGTTGATCAAAGAGGCTCTCGAAAGTACAGAAATCATGGAGTGTACGACCCTTGCTGCTATTCTCGACTTTACCTGACCCCTCTTCGGAGCTGGCCTTCTTTTGTTCCTGAAGCTTTTGTTGAGTGCAGCATATGCGATAGTACTGATCCTGCTATTCATGGTTCAATATGCTCAACTTTTCCTCACAAGATAAGCGCTTTTATTTGAATGGCAACTCCGTAGGGATGTTGAGTGAATTGCTTCAGCTTGCGTTCTCTGGCTATATATAGTGCATCATATGGTAGTCAAGATACTTGTTTATGAATGATGTGAGAAAGAAGACAAAAATTTTCCCGAGGTTGCGTGAGGGTGGGAGGCAATGCCAGCTAAATTGTCCGGCTGTAGAAAATAATATATTTGTCTCAGATTGACATGTTGGATTGATTACATAATTTGGTCAATGTTTTGGCTGATTAAATATATCATAAAGAGTTGAAGTTTTGGATAATTCTACGTGCGGGATCGATTGGTAAGTAGGAGCTTTCTTCTGTTGGACTACTAGACTTCATACCATACAAGAATAATATAAAAAACGCATGATCCCGAAGGATGTTAGGTACTTAGGTTTGGTTTCTTGATTTCTTTCTTTTGGCTGTTTATTGATAGATCTTGTTTGTTAGTAGCAAATTGATATCTTGGCTGGGTCCTGGGCACCGGTTTTAATATTTACTAAAATCCCCTAGTTTTGAGGGAAACTTCCCGGGAAATGTTAAGTTGCCATACCTCTGCCAACAAGTCAAGCCACCTTTGTCAATTGTGTATCTGAAATGTCTACTTGTTTCCTAGCTACATGCCCATGTACGTAGTTCCCTAGTCTTACATAATGGAGCAGGTGACAAGGATAATGAATCTAGGGACATAGCAGATAGGAAATTACAAACTTCAAAGTTTTCTTCTTACAATAAGTCTGAATTTCGGAAATATCCCGTTATTTTTTTCGCAGATTGACCTGTCGTATCCGTTAATGTCAAGGTAGCAAGTGAGCTAAAATCGCTTATTTGAGCCTGGAAGATTTGGTTTATGAAGCTTGTTTCTTTATTTCTTTATCTCTTTACCCTTCCGAAGCTGCCAAAACAAGGATCTGTCTCTGTTTATCTACAACATGTGCCGCATCTCTCATTGCGAAGAAACTTGAAAATAATATTGGTAGGATTCTTTACTGTCCATGTGCCGCCGTCTCTTCTTGAAAAGAAACTTGAAAATAATGTTTAACATAGCGACACAAGTATTTGGGCTCCAATAATATCCCTCTAACAAGTTGACAGAATCTTACAACTATTGCAAAGAAAGTTAAAACAAGAGTAGAGCTTAATTCTATTTATAATAAGTTCTTAAACATTTTTGTAATTGAATTGAAATTAAATTCTAATTTCAATTAAACTTTAAATACAATTATAAATAATTCTAATTAAATATAAGTTATGCCCAATAAGATTTCATATCTCATATTGATCCTTATTTATTAAATATCACATATTTAATTATAAAGTTTTTCAAAATTTACAATTAAATTCAACTTGATTAAAATATCTTTGATTTTTTCAACTCATTCTTTATGTGTAACTCAAGTTTCTAAATATATTGGCAATAGATACAAATAATAACCCTAAATTATATTTAGGATTAAATAAATTACACTCTTTTAATTTATATTTAATTCTCTAATTGAATAATTTATCTATATATATATATATATCAAGATTGTCATTTCTAGCAACACATCATGATTATTCACATATTTAAGAATATCAAAGTGGTTTTGACTAGCCTTTCTGTATATGATTTTATCTTATAATTTAATCATTTCATCATATAACACTAAAACAGAACAGACTATTAGCTACTTTTTTTTTGGTGACAAATTGACAATCGGGCGATATATCATTCCATTGCAAAAAGTCTCAAATTTCGAGATGTTTAAGTAAATTATAGAGTTTTTATGCATTAACAATATATCATTCCATTGCAAAAAGTCTCAAGATTGTCATTTCATATTTTTTACTAATGTTTTCTTTTTAAATTTGTTTAAATAAATAGTTAATGCATAAAAACTCTATAAATTTTCTTTTGGAAATTAAAAGATAAACATACCTAAAATTTAACATATTAATAAGATTAAATTCTAATAAATTTAAGTTGACTATTATTTATAATCATTAATTTTTATTAAAAATAAAATAATAATACATAAAAATTTGAAAATAGTAAGCAATATTATATAATGATGTATATAGCTACGTAGTTAAAGATTGTAATTAGAAGTTTAACAATTCTTACAGACATAGAACAACAAGAATAACATCAACACCCAGTATGAATCTCACTGATACGCGGGGTCTAGGAGATTCAATAGTACGCAGCCTTACCCCTAACTAGTAGAGAGTTTGTTTCCAAAATTCTAGCAGACGTAACAATAAATAATGTTTCATGCATATTCCATCGAAAAGGAAATGAAACAATTATCTTTTTGAATTCTAAATGACATGAGAGTCGGTAAAGATAAATGAGTTTACTATGTTTAGGTTCCCAAGAAGGGTCCTTGTATGTTCGAAGGTATCAATTGAAAATGTCAAAGATCTTCCCTCAAGTGTTGGGTTATTGACACCTTCTTCTAACAGCCTCTTGGCTATAGCTAAACTTGTAGAGGATACAATGAACAAATCCCTAGATGCAGCATAGATCACTGAATTAGATGAACTACCAGTGTAATCCGTTTGACCTAGGACATAATTAGTATGAAACTTAAATAGCTAGTTAAGTGAAACTGTATTACGAAGCCAAATTAAAACACATTCATACCTGATTGAGCAGACATAGTCATTAGAATCAACGATTGATCAAAATCAACCAATTGCCCTAATCTTGTACCAGTCCTCGAGATATTGCCACCGTTTCAATTTTCATCTATGTTCTCTTGAAGATTGGATTAAGCTTTACACAAGAAATAATATATACAATCAAACATTAATCTAATAGCTTACTATGATGCAAATAAGATACAAATAATTAAGGAAGAGAGGTAATTAAGATGATACTAAAAACCTTGAAGAAGAAAATCGGCCATGGAAGGCAAGCGGTGATTAGTGTATGATGACAAAATATTTGCATCGATTTTTTCTACACTAGGTAGAATTTTCCCACATTCTTTCCATCAGAGCACATTTCCGCCATTGGAAGCCAATCGCCATGTAAACATTCCTTGATGAATTGACATTACAAGAAAAATACCTCTTCAGCGACGTTTTAAAAACGTCACAAATGTTAAAAAAAACATCGTAGATTGTTATTTGTGACAGTTTTAAAAACGTCACAACAAACGTCGTTGAAGGTGGAATAAGGAAACGGCTTTGGCGACGTTTTATGGAAAACGTCGAAGAAACTTTGCCGATTCAACGACGTTTTGGAAAATGTCATAAAAGGTGGAGGAAATGGGCGACGTCTGGAGTAAACGTCGTGGAAACCCTGAAGCTTTATGCGACGTCGATGTAGGTTGACAATCGGTGACGTTTGGGATTAAACGTCGCCGATTATTAATTAGTAAATTTATTTATTTAAATATATTAAAATAAATTTATTTAAATAAATTTTCAATTTAATATAATAAAATTTGTGTGATTCATTCGAAAATAATATTAATTGTGAGAATTAATAAAAATAAATTTGAATTTTTATTTGAATCCGAATATGGTTTTAAAATTTAATTTTAATTGAATTATTATTCTGATTTAATAATTAATATTTGAAACAAATTTATTAAATCTTATTTATTTAATAACTATTTAATATTATATATGAAAATTTTTATTTAATAATTCATCAATTTGTTGAGTACATCATTAATTTGCGAATGATTAATAATGTACAACAACAATTTAATACATGTAGACAATAAATTATATAATTTCAATTCCCAAACATGTCATAATATAGTAATTAATATAAACAATATGTCATAAGTGTTTAATATATCAGTATGAGTACTTATCTATTCTAAACGAATATTATGTGTAGAACATAAAAGTTCCAAAACCTTTTTTTGTTGTTCGACTTCGGTAGTTAATTTATCCTGCATTTCTTTAAATTTTATAGTCAATTCATCGACTTTAGACTGTAAGCCTTCATTAACCTTCTTCGACTCCTCTAATTCGTCTCGAAGTCTCTTTCTAACTGACATCTTCCCTTGTGGTCGAGGCTCCATTCCCATGCCAACAATGTAATCTGATCTGGTGCCCAAGACTTTGTCGCACACTTCATCCATTGTCATCGGATGACCTTGTTCTATTGAATGTGTCAATTCGTGACACATTAAGTCCTGAAAAAGTAAAGAATTAATTACATACACAATCTTATTTAAGAAATATTTGTAAATAAACTATGTACTCACCTATTTTTCTTTGCATTCGGGAATTGTCCATTGACCTTTACTTTCATCATAATGAGTGTGATACCATAACTTTATCCGGTCACACTATTCTCCATCTCTGTCACTCTATTGTATAGAAATATATAAATAATAATATTTATTATAAAATTTGAAATGTCAATAAAAACAAAATATAATTAAAAAGATAATAACTCACAATCTCATGTCGTATTGCTACAAAGGCCTTGGAGCCGAAGTTTGGTCGATATTTGACCTGGTTCCTAGCCAATTTTGCTTTTTGTATGCTAAAAGAACAACAGGCCACACATTATATGAAAGTGACAAATTGCTATGTGGATTAAATCCATCTGTTGCTAAGCCTAGTCTAACATTACGTGATTCTCTGGCAAACTCAGGATATAAATCATCAAAGCTCTTCCAAGCTTCTCCATTAGAAGGATGAACCATGGTATTACGGTCACCTTTAGGCCTATCATTATGCTATGTCATTTGTTTAGCGGTCTTACTTAACATGAATAATCGTTGTAGTCTGGACGTTAATGAAAAGTACCGCAATACTTTATGATGTATCTTCTTACCCCCTGCCATCATTAATTCTCCATCTTGATGTTCCACACTTGGGAAAACTTTACAAGTCCCCATACTCTTTCCAAAACAGGGAACAATCGTACTTACATATATGTATCGACACATAACCCAAACCTAGTCTCCGTAGAAATTGATTTGCTTCATAATAGGACTTCAGCAAAGTTTCACAATTAGGTAATACATCCCTCAGCAAAGCAAGTAACATGTCAAATGACTTATTGCTCCACTTGTTGTATTCTTTCAAGTGAAGCAACTTTATTAAAAACGACAACTTTGAAAAGTTTGTACATCCGGGGTACAACTCTTCAGTTGCTTTACTCAACAATTCATGAAAGCCTCATCCTATAGAATCTCTGACGTCTATAGGATGACTCCTTCCATCCTCATAAGTTGGACAATCATTTAAGAAAGTACCCACGTCATAAAGCAAATCTTGCACGCCATCATCCTCCTCATCACCATCACCCTCATTAATATCATTGCCCATCCCATCAATGTCTACATTTGCATCGTCAATCCTTTCTTCCTTAGAGATAAATCTATATTCTCACATTTCACCGTGTAAAACCCAACGACTGTATGATTGGTCCATATTAAATGGTAAAAAACATTCATTTGAGACCTCATATAACAATTCATGCAACGAGTACAAAGGCAGGAAATTTCACAATCTTTGCCCTTTTTTTCCACCACAAAATTCATAAATATTCTCACTCCATCAATGTATTCACGAGAAACCCTAACACCGTTCATCCAACTTTTATCCATTGAGCAAAAAATACCTATTAATTTAACTTAAGAATGAGAACATTATGTTATGTTAGTGGGAATTTAGTTTACACATAAAACACAAGCAACAAGTTGGCATAATAACGTGGTCTTGCATGATTCTATACACTTATTGCAAGATCGTACTAGCTACTATTCAAAAGGTTATGGCGATAACTTATTAGACTATAATTCTTCTTTTGTTTAGTTTACTCACATATAAATTAAGGGGATGATACATAGATTATCTCTTTAACCTTAAGGAGGAACCAATCTTATACATTGTCACAATGGATGCCGAAGGTATGTAGTTATGAATTATTGCAATAATTGTAGCTAAATTGAGCACAAGTACCATTACGCTAGACTATAATTGACACTAATAACAATTATGGTAATTACCATATTTTTATGATAAAGTAGCTAATCATTCAATGATTATAGGCACTTGTAATAATCATGATGAGTAAAACCCTAAATATTATAAGTTTTAACGATATACACACTTCAAAAAACTTTCTATGAACTTTTTATGCATAATGAGCCAAAAATATGCTTCAAAGTTGAGAGCGAAATTGGTGGTGTAGGAGTTTAAGCTTAAAGAGATGGAAGTTGTATCTCATGGAACAAAACCAAATGGAATGGAGTAGTTACTCTTTAGCTTAAGAGAAAAATTAGAAACAAGATGTAATCATCTAGCTTATTATTAGCTAGGTTAGAATTTAATCCGCACAAACAATATTATAGAAATGACAGTAACAGTCGATTGATCACCTATGACTTAAACCAGAACAATATCACTATTTTTGTTCAATAAGATAATAAAGTAGATGATTGACTCATAATCGGAAACAAACTACAATGGAGTAAAATAAGAAGGTTAGCCTCTCTTGAAGAATGAGGAGGGAAAATTAAAAGTCTCGCTAAAGCTTTATTAATTTCTAGTAAGAAAACAAACGTCTTTCTCCAAATACATGCTTTCCAAGTTCTAAGGATCACAGATATAATTAATAAATAAAAAAGGTGTAACAATATTCATTTTACTAATCTTTATGATCATCTAGCTTATAATGAGTAAAACATCCAGGTGTCCAATAGATAATCTATGATATGTAGAATAATTTTGTCTGGACCATAATGACTATAATTACTTCTAAAATGTTCAATTCTTTAAAACAGAGCACGACTCAAAGGCGCAATCAATTGACTTTTAAAGGAGGTCAGTCAAGGTAACTGAATATCATGAACAAATGTCATTAATAGTACTCTTCATGTCAACTAGCTTAATTGGTAGCAAACAAAGGAATGAACGCAATCACCTAAAGGACATCCTAAACTATATTGCCGCATTCCTTTCATTGAGCATACACATGGAAGCTTGAATCTTCAACTTACAAGGACTTCAACAATTGTAGAAGTAGATGAAGTACATAAGAACATATACTCACATAAATGCAAAGGCAATAAAAACACAAAGTTGTTAAGCATAAACATAGAAATTGCAGGTGCTTAACCCATATTCAATTCCATCTTCAATTATAAACATAACAGTAGAAATTGCATGTGCTTACCCTATGACTCTCCTCTGTCAATGTTCAATGCTCAATGTTCAATGTTCAACCAATTCAAACCTACACATGACATAATTGAAATTTGGTTTAATCAACAAATTAAGACAAGATTTATACTAAATTTGAAAATCAAAACATAAAATAAAAAATATTAATGGTAAACTTAGTGTTCCATCTATGGAACAGTTAACGCATAAAAATGGATAAACTATATATATGGAAGAAGCGTTTAGTGCTTGGACATGATTTAATTTTCGGATTTGGCCTAGCAAATCCTTGGAAGATAAGTTTAAGTGACCTAGAAATGTCAAAGGGGAGATAAGTTGGAAGACAAGATTTAGTGGTTATTTCATTAATGTGTTTTGAATAACCAAGACTCACCAGAGAAAGGTTCGAAATTTTGTAAATTAAATAGGAATAATAGAATGCATGGGCATTGGAGTGTACCTTAGGAATCCGGCCGTGAGCGTAGAGAACGCGTGATTTTGAGAGGGAGAATTGAAGCGCGCTGTTGCAGGAAAAGGGAAAGAGCTAGATACCCAAACGTTGAAGGAAAAGGAAAAGAGAATTGAACCTGTTGACAACGGATGATTCTGCATGCAAGGGGGGTGACGTTGAGAGGGAGATTTCAAGTCGTCTGTAGACATAGAGAGAGCATAGAGAGTAGGAGTGGGAGGTGTACGAGATTGAAGAAAGCTTTGAAACCCAAACGTTAAACGACTGAGTTTTAATTTCTTTACCAACACTTTCGTGACATTTTCTTCATAAAAATGTCGTGATATTGATTTGACCACATTTTAATAATAAAACGTCTCAATTACTTCTCCAAATCCGCGTCGTTTTAATACAACGTCGCCAAAAACTTAAACTTTTCCTAGAGTTTAAAAAATGTCACGAAAGGTTTATACAATCTGCGACGTTTTCCCAATCAAATGTCACAGATTCTATACTTTTTTTGTAGTGATGCTACTTTATGGTTAAAAATTTTAAAAAAATCTTAAACTCTTCTTTTCTCATTTTTTTGATATAAACTATGGAAGCAACATGAGATGAAAGACAAAACAAATAATCACTGTGAGGTATTATGTTTGCTGCCTAAAGTATTTAGTGATAGTTATTGTCTTTGGTCTTTCCTAATAATTATGCATGTTTCTAATCAGTTGTATAACTCTTACCAATTTGTTTTTCTTGTGATTATTTATTTGACAATTCTCTTTAGAATGTGAAAGCTTATTGTTTAGAGAAAAGGTTTAGGTATTGGCAATTATATTGAAATTCAACTACTTTATTAGTTAATTTTATCATTAGTTTATTATTATGATAATTGCAGTGACATCTCCTAAAGCTATGGATCCCATGTCTTCTACTATAGCACCAATCAATGATGATAATATGGTTTGTTGTTATGGGTTAAATGCCTACCAAGAACTTGGAGTGACCATAACCTAGGGAGGAGATTTTATGGATGCCCCAAATATCTAGCAGCTTTTTATTTTTAATAATCTAAAATTATTTATACGTATAATGTTTATCTTATTAATTAATTTTTATTTTAGGTTAGCAGATGTGATTTTTTTTCAAGTGGTACGATGAGAAATATACTAAACTATTAAATTGATTCATCATCATCATCATCATCATCATCATCACCCAGTCTGAAATCCCGCAATGAAGTAGGGTCTGGGGAGGTCCGATAGTACGCAGCCTTACCCCTACATAGTAGAGAGGCTGTTTCCAGTGGACCCACATGCAAATGAGACAATATAAGAATGATGCAAGTTACAGAAACAAAACATTAAAAGAATAATAATAATAAAAACAATAATCAAGGAGAATACCTGAAGGAAGCCAATCTGTAAGAACCTAAATAGACTACAAAGTCCACCCCTCCTTGTCACGCAGTAAGTAAGGGGACCTCCCTTAGAGACCCTATCAGAGTGTCACCCTACTGTCCCCCCCGCACCTGCCGGGCAATCTGCACACATGACACAGTATCTCCTAGTAACTGTTGTACTGATCTTGGGTAACTAGACAATTAATCCTTTACCCTGATCCAATCTCGCCAAACTTTTCTATTTCTAGCGACTACCTCATTAAGGGCCAACTCTGACATATCCTCCTTGATCACTTCCCGCCAGTTCTTGTAAGGCCTCCCTCTCCTCCTCTTATATTCACTAAGTGTTATTCCCTCACAGCTTCGTACCGGAGCATCTGAGGGCCTCCTCCGCACATGCCCATACCACTTAAGCCTAGTCTCTCTTAACTTGTCAGCAAAGCAAGCTACCCGTAGTCTATCTCTTACCACCCAGTTCCGGACCTTATCTCTCCTGGTAATGCCACACATCCACCTAAGCATACGCATTTCTGCTACCAATAACTGTCTGATATGCTAACGTTTGGTAGGCTAACACTCTGCCCCATATAACATGGTTGGACGAATTACCGTTTTATAAAACTTCCCTTTGAGTTTTAAAGGAATCTTCTTGTCACATACCCCTGATGCACTTCTCCATTTAGTCCAGCCTGATCGAATACGATGTACAATATCAGCATCGATATTCCTATCACTCTGAATGACCGACCCAAGATACTTAAAACTCATTCTCTGTGGCATGATGTCGTTGCCAATTGCTACCGCCACGTCATGCTCCACCTGGTTTCCTGAAAAGTTGCATTATAAATACTCCGTCTTAGACCTACTCATTTTAAAACCTTTCGGCTCTAACGCATCTTGCCAGCAGTCTAGCTTAGCGTTGACCCCCACCTTGGTCACATCCACTAGGACAATATCATCTGCAAATAACATACACCAAGGAACCTCTCCTTGAATATGTTTGGTAATCTCATCTAACACCAATGTGAACAATAAAGGACTTAGCGCAGATCCTTGGTGGAGACCAACATTGAAAGCAAACGCTTCCGTGTCCCCTCCTACAGTCCTTATGCCTGTCAAAGCTCCATCATACATATCCCTAATTACTTTAATATAGGTGAATGGAATGCCTTTGGCCTCTAAACACCTCTATAAGAGGTCTCTAGGAACCCTGTCATACGCCTTCTCCAAATCAATAAAAACTATGTACAAATCCCGTTTTCGCACCCTATAGCATTACACCATCTTTATAATTGAAGCTAAGTTATATACTAGTAACAAGAACCTTATTAGACTTTAGTATTTTATTATCCAAAAATGGCTTATCAAACCGTAAGTAATTACTAACTCTCCTCCTACTTTGACTTCATTTTGTTGAATATAATATAAGAGTTGTAATCTTTTTTTTTTAAATGATTATCTTATTAGTGATTAAGCATTGTAAAGGGTAGTAGATAGGTTCAATTAATTTGAAAAGGATGTGGATGCTGAAGAGAAGAGAAATGATTAAGGGAAACAATTAATGTTAGGATTTGTATACTTGGAGTTGGTGTCATTTCTGTTTCAGCCACGTGAATGTTAGGATTTGCCTGCTATATATATGTATTTTGTTTTCGTATGAATATTTGTAGGCCTTTGTGATTCATATTGTCAACTCAAACTTCTTTTCATATTTAAGATTACATGCAAGTGGAATATATTCACCAACAACTTCACTAATTTTGCAGCTACACAATTAGCCCTTCCTGCCACGCCAATCTCAATGTAGCCATGTCAATCTTCCTCCAAGCAAGCCTAGTATTCCCTACTTAGGAGAGAGCCTTGAGTTCTTGTCCACTGGATTGAAAGGCCATCTTGAGAAGTTCATGTTTGATTAAATTTTTAAATATTCATCGGAGGTTTTTAAAAAACCAATATTCTCAACTAGCCGACTGTGGTTGTCTGCGATGCAACAAGCAACAAGTTCTTGTTCTCCAGTGAGAATAGGCTTATTGTTTCATGGTGGCCTGACTCCATCAATAAGGTCCATCATCTCTTCAGACCTCATCTAAAGAAGAAGCCATAAAGATGCATAAAATGCTTCTTGAGTTCTTAAAACTTGAGGCTCTTCAACGATATATTGGTGTTATGGATGTTATAACATGCAGACAATTTGCCTCCGAATGGGAAACACAGACAAAGTTGTCATCTTTTATGTTGCAAAGAACTATATGTTTCATTTGGCATGTCAATTGTTTATCAGCCTCGAAGACCTAAATTGCATCGCTAAACTATACGACCATTTCTATCCTATGGCTTCAGGAATTATTTCCAACCGCATTGATTTTCTTGGAATTCCATTTCATCGGGCCATTAATGCTTCAAAATTTATAAGGAACGAGCTTCTTGCCATTATTAAATGAAGAAAGATTGATATGATAGAGAGAAAGGCATCGGCTACATAGGACGTATTGTCCCACATATTGACAACAAGTTTTGAGTACGAAAAGTATATAAACGAAAGCGACATCGCAGACAAGATCTTAGGACTATTGATTGGTGGACACGACATTGCTAGTGCTGCCTATACCTTCATTGTCAAGTATCTTGCAGAACTCCCAACATTTACAAGCATGTTTATAAGGATAATACTCATTATTATTAATTTTTTCATTTTGATTTGAATAGTTACAGTGCAATTGTTTTGGACTTTTGTTACATGTATAGAACAAGTGGAGATAGCAGAACAAAAGCACCAGGAGAGTTGTTGAACTAGAATGACATACAGAAGGTGAAGTACTCGTGGAACGTAGCATCTGAAGTCATGAGACTTGCTTATCCTCTTCAGGGTGCTTTTAGAGAAGCCATCAATGACTTCATTTTCAATGGTTTATCAACTCCAAAGGGCTGAAAGATACTCATAATTTACTAAATCAGAAGTCTACATGATTAACAGTTTTGATAAGAATAGATAAATTTACATGTGATGTCTCGTATGCATGTCGCTATATTGGAGTGTAAGTTTAACACACAGAAGTCCAAAGAACTTCCCTGAACTAGAAAAGTTTGATCCAACTTGACCTGAAAGAAATGGACCTGCACCATACACATATGTCCCGTTTGGTGGAGGATCTCATATGTGTCCTAGAAAGGAATAAGCTAGATTGAAAATATTAGTGTTTATTCACAACTTGGTGAAAAATATTCAAGTTTTAGAAGCTAATTCTTAACGAGAAGATCATTGTCAATCCCATGCCAATACCCCAAAAAGGGCTTCCCATTCTTCTTCATCCTCTCGCGTCTCGATAATTAAGATCAAAATCATATTATCTTATATTCCAAAACCATTAATTTGTAAAAAATCCAATCTCCACCATAACTAGTAAGCTATAGTTATATATACATATATAAAGATGTGTAGCATAAGGTGAGAAATGTTTACTATTAGTTGTGGGTGTTACAATATTTCTATTGATGTGGTAGTATATGGCATGAGTACGTAACTAAAGAGCCATTTATGTCCATATAATAAAAGAAAAACATGAAGAGCTAATATGGATATAGGGGAAAATAATTTAGGTAGCTTTAGCATATATATACTAATCTATCCTGTTACATACAATTCATAGTTGTTAATGCATGAATGTAGTGTCATACACCCCAATAAGATCATAACATTCAACTAGATACTTGCAATCTTTGTTCATCACCATCTAATTGTAAAGAAATAGATCTCCAGACTTTTAAAATGGTAATGTTTTGTAATATATCAAGTAATATTTCTCATTCGATTTCTTAATATACTAAGGAATTGATTTCTGGTAACATATTAAATGACAATATTCCCTTTTTTGTTCTTAATTAGGAGTGGAAAGCAAGTTGACTTATATAATAGCCACACATTGCTTGAAACAGAGAAAAATACAAACTTGCAAGCATCAACCGTATACCGTATTCATTTAGTTCAAGAAAAACAGACACCAACCAATTCACTGTGCTAATTAATCTGAAGGGAACAATTTGTGTTAGTATATTATGTTGTCCTTTTCTAGTTTCTTTTATAAATTATTTTGATTATAACATAAAAACTACACCTGAGACTGCTTTGACAAGGAATAGAAGATGGTGAGGACATGGCTTTGCTAGAAGCAGAAAGTGGATCCTTGATCATGGTGGTTTAGTTAGAATTCCCTCCTATTGAAAGTTCTGGGTTGTGGTAAGACCAAAGTAACATCGAAAATAAGGAAGGTGTCAGAAAATAGGTCAGAAAAATGCCACGTAATATGTTGGACCAATGGTGGTTGACAAATTAAATCCTATTTATGTTTTGATAATAATAAAATGTATAGAATTGGTTAAGAAATTTATTGCAGGTGTTTTGGATTGAAAGAAATCT
>JANKOD010000192.1:22653968-22664030 GCA_026284645.1 Erythroxylum acuminatum
CCAATAATATGTGACATCTAAGCCCACTAGAGTAAACCATAACATAGGAAACAAATTAGGACGTACCTATGGACCAAAAACTAAAAAATCCTTAGTAACCCATTGACCTCAACAACTTAACCCTACCCAACCAAGAAAGACAACAAAAACACTACACAGACCACCGAATTAAAGGGATACTTCAAGAAAATTAGAGCCTCTAACATTTAAGCAAGACAAGAGAAGTGGTTATGCTTCCATTGTGACAAGAAATACCATTATGGGAATTGTTGAAAGAATTGTGAATTAAATGTTCTTATCGGACATTATGAGTCTAATTAAGAGGCAATGGGGGAATATGAAGAGGCTAAGGCAATAAAATTAGGGTAAGTGGCATCCGTGGGAACGGTGTAAGTTTCACTAAATTCATGTTTGACGTCACCATGCTCATTAAAGTTGAAAGCGAATATTTTGGGCAAGGAGGTGGTGGTGTTGATCGATTGTAGGGCATCTCACAATTTCATCACCTTTAAGTTAGTGAAGGAGTTAAATCTACCCTTGGAAGAGATGACATAGTATAACAGAGTGATAAGGATAGGAATAACAGTGGTAGGTCAAGATATTTGTAATGATATTCCCCTAAGGTTGCAAGAACTAGTGGTAGTTGAAAACTACTTGCCATTAGAGTTAGGTAGTTCGAATGTAATTCTCATATTGAAATGGCTATCTACTTTAGGGGAAACTTAGACCAATTGGCACGAACTAACTATGAAAGTGTGTGTGGGTCATATAATAGTCACCTTATAAGGAGATCTCATCTTAAGTTGCTATATGGTGTTGCTAAAGACAGCGTTGAAAGTAGTTTAGCATAATAGACAAGGTCTATTAGTGGAATTGGGTAGTTTAGATGCCAATATGAAAGAATATGGAGATGGCAAGCTTCTTGAAAGAGTTCCAAGATGTATTTGTTATGCCATCTGAACTGCCACCGAAGAAAGGAAAAGAACATTCCATCATCTTAATGAAGGGTATTGAACCTATTAATGTACGTCCCTACTGTTATTCCCACACTTAGAAATCGAAGATTGAGAAGTTAGTGGGTTAGATGCTTACAACCACTATTATTAAAGAGAGTGAGAGTCCTTTTTCCATCCCAATGCTATTAGTAAAAAAGAAAGTTAGGAGTTGGCAATTTTATATAAATTATAGGGCTTTGAATAAGGCAATAGTACCAAACCACTTTTTTATTCCAATTATTAATGAACTATTAGATATGCTTCATAAAGCGGAGGTCTTCTCCAAATTAGATCTCAAGTATGGATACCACCAAATTTGGTTCAAACCAGAAGATGTTCTTAAAACAGCTTTCTAAGTATATGAAAAGCACTGTAAATTATTAGTAATGCCTTTCAACCTTACCAATGCTCCCGCTATATTTCATTCTTTGATGAATTTTTTTTTGAAAGTTATTAAGGAAAATGGTGCTACTATTATTCGATGATATCCTGGTGTATAGGCCCACACTTGAAGCATACTTAGAACACTTAAGAGACATTGCTAACTATAAAAAATGTTGTTATAGGTAGAGGAAAATTGAGTACTTGGGACATACAATATCAGACAAAGAAGTAGCTGCTAATCTAGAGAAAGTAAAAGCCATAACTAACTTTTTGGGCCTCATGGGTTATTATCGGTGATTTGTGATGGATTATGGTAAAATCATTATGCCATTAACTTAGTTACTATAAAATTATGCCTTCTATTAGGATGAAGAAACAACCAAGATTGTGCACCAACTTTAAGAGGCAATGACAATAGTACTTGTCCTAGCATTGCCTAACTTCAATGAAGAATTTATGGTAGAGACTGATATGTTAAGGTTGATATTGGAAGTGATTTTCATGTAAAATAACCATACCATAACTTACTTCAGTCAAGCTCTAATTGGAAGGCCCGCTTCAAAAGTGTATACGAGAGGGAATTGATGGCCATCATGTTAGCAATCCAGAAATGATGACATTGCTTGTTGGGGAGAAGGTTTGTAGTGAGGATTGATCAATTTAGTTTGAAGTTTCTATTAGACCAGTGAACGGTATCAATGGAGCACCAAAAGTGATTATCTAAGCTATTGATATTTGATTTCAATATTAAATACTAGCTAGGAACTCAAAATAGGGTTAAAAAAATGCCTTATCTCAAAGTTATGGGTACATGGAATTGCAAGCAAAGACTGTTGCCAAGGTTTTGAATTAGACAGAGATTGCAAAACAAATCAACCAAGATCCTCAATTGAGAACAATCATCAAGTCTTTGTAGCAAGACCCTACATCTAAACCTGGGTGGTGTCCCTCTTTTAGGTTTAATTAAGAAACAAGGATTGAATAGTTCTTCCAAAACTCTCCTTAGTTCCATCCCTTCTCAATGAGTTTCATTACAGTCCTCTAGAAGGATGCTTTGGTTTTCTCAAACCTATAAGAGGCTACAATTACGCTATATGGGGAAGGTATAAAGGGGGATGAGCAATAATTTATCAAGAGTTGCATAATTTTCCAGCAAAATAAATACATAGCCTTATCTCCAATAGGGCTACTTTAACCCCTACCAATACCTAAAGCTATATACGAAGACATACCTATAGATTTCATTAATGGTTTACCTAAGTCTAATGTGTTTGACACTATGTTAGTGGTAGTGGATATCGACATTTTTTAGCCCTAAAGCACCTATACACGATAACTAAGGTGGTTGAACTCTTTATTAAATAAATCATTTAGTTTCATGCAGTCCCCAAGTCAATTGTTTCTAATCACAACAAGGTTTTCATGAGCCATTTAGGAGATTAAGTTGTTCCTAATGCAACAAACTATACTTAAGAGGAGAACCACCTACCACCTCCAAACTGATGGGAAAACAAAGGAAAGGAATTGTTTGCCTTGAAACATATATGCATTGTTTTACTAATTCCTAACCACACACCTAGCAGAAGTGGTTAGCATGGGCTAAATTATGGTATAACACCTCTTTGCATACATCCATTAGGTTTTCTCCTACAAGGTTATTTATGGAAGAAAACACCTCCTATAATAATATGCTATGAAAGCAACCATACTTCGAATTTAGAGGTTGATGAGCAGTTGAAGACCCATGAATGTTAGGGGGATTAAAAGATCAACTTGCCATTGACAAAAATAGAATGAAGCGAATTGCTAATGGGAAAGAAAAGAAGTGACATTTGAAGTAGGGGATTTGGTGTATGTAAAGCTTTAAATTTATCAAAATAGCTCCTTGGCTACTAGATCTAATAAGAAGTTAGCTCCAAAAACTTTATGGCCTTTATACAATCATTCAACCCATCGATCATATGACTTACAAGTTGGACCTGCCCACACTGCCTCTATACATCTTGTCTTTTATGTGTCCCAAATGTGGGCAACCATTGGGATTAACACTCCTTACCAAAAAATACCTCCAATCTTGACAAAATAGTTGGAATGGAATGTTACACTATAGGGCCAAAGGTGTTGATTCAATGGGAGGGTCTACTAGAATTTAAGGTCACTTGAGAGCCATATGACCTGATAGCATAGTAGTTTGCAAAATTCAACTTTAAGGAAAAAGCTCATCTTACTATCGAGGGTAATGTTAGGCCTTCTGTATTGCATACCTATTGATAGCCTTTCGCTAACTACTAAATAATAAATTCCTATCTACCAAACTATACAGTAAATGACGAGCTAGGGTCGAACCACAGAGATTTGGGATGCAAATGCTATTTCAAATGTTGCAAACAAATGAAAACAAAACACCCTGAAATGATGAAGACGAAACAACTAAGATGCAATGAATGTAAACGAAAAGACAAACACAAAGCAAATTTAGAAAAGACTAATAAAAATGGTAAAGAAGTGGGTTGGAGATATATTCGAGATTTCGGGATGTTCATTGATCATTGAATCTAAATAAAAGGGTGCTCTCATCATGGTGTTAACCTATGGACTCGATGAAGCTCTTGAACCCTTAATTTCTTTAAAATAGGCAAAACTAATAAGCTCTAAAAATGTCTCGATCTGCACTATAACCTATAATAGACTCTCTAAGTTCAATATCGAAAACACATTAGGTACTAAGAAACAAATAACTTAGGCCACCTACTCATAAGTTCGAAAGGTGTAACCTAAAGTATGAGATCCTAGATTAGTTGATTAAGTATCCTGATAAATTCAACTGACCTATTGCTACTTCCAAGAATCACTATGGGTTATTACATATCACATGCTCAACCCTAGCATTCGGATTAGAAAGTTACCTAAAGGGTGATCAAACCTATAAGCAACTCCTTATTTATGACATTTATCCTAAATCCCAAACCAACCTAGACCTACAAGCACCAATTCAAAACAAGTTCAACTCCATTCTCATAATTTCCATCCCTTCATCCTTATAATATCTCCAAACCTCTCAGTAGTCTAGCCACACATGTTCATATTAAGCAAAATAAACATTAAATAAACAAAACTCATACTTAATTAAATAAAACCAAGGTTGGAAATTATAAATGAAGTAATAAAAACCAAAATTCAACACTAACTTAATAGAAATCAAAACCCTTTATGCCAACAAATAACTAATCATAACCCAAATTACAAAATCTAAACTAATTGCATAAAAACAAAGTTCCAAAACACATAACTTTAACAAAAAATCCAAATTAATTGATCAGAAACCTAAGAACATGCATAAATCCTAACTATTAAGAACAAATTAATAAAAAAGATCACAAATAAGCAAAAAACCATAACATAAACCATTAAACATTCAAATATCCAATAAATTCATACTTGAAAAGCACATAAATAAGCTCAAACAAATAAGAATAAATTTGAAAAATTGAAGGAATAAAAATCCATTGATATAACATAAAGGTTCCTTACAAAATTCATAAATTTCAACTATAAAATCCATCAAACATTCATTCTAAACATTCTAAAACATGTGAAAATATGATTAGCACTAAGAAAGCTTTAAACTAATGGAATGAATATGAAAATAAAGCATTGAAACTAAGAGAGAGTAGCTAAGCTTATGGAAAGTGACAATAATTTCTTTGCTTCTCCTTCTTTCTTCTTGGAGTTTTTCCAAAAATGGCAGATTTTGAGAGCCCTTCTCTCTTCTTAGAGTTTTCCCAAAAGTGGCAGATTGGAGAGCTCTTTCTAGGTCATTTCTCTTTCTTTATATTGTATTTTCCATTTAGGGTAAACCCTAGGGTTTTCCTGTGCGTAAAAAGTCCTAAAAATCCCTTGAAAACTCGAATTCAAAAGCAACATCGTGTTTGTCTGCGTGCGGGCCACGGTCTTGGCCTTTAGTGCATGATTGTGGCTAGTTTGTCTGCTCTCTGTCGTAGGCCTATGCTCGAGCTTGTGGGCCTGTGTTTTGATTCGTACCTCCTCCGAAACTCCTCCAAATGCCCTGAAACACTAACAAACTCATCACGACATCTCATATTGACAAACTTTGTCAAACTTCTTCCTTTTAGCATATATTTATGTTCAATCCTTTAATCTGTATGTGAACACAAAATGAGTACTGAAACACAAAAAAAGGATTGAAAAGACATTGAAATGCATAAGAAAATATAAGATAAATAGATGTGTCAAAAAAACAAAAATTAGATGAGCGATGAGCGATGAGCGAGAGACTGGCGAGCTGAGACACCTATAACTTCAGAGAGAACTGGTGAGTTTTGCTCCTTCTATGACTTCTTATGCTTCTCCAACCCAAACCCATACCCCTCTTGATCCCCTTGACCCATTTTCTGTCCATTCACCTAGCTCCCATAATAACCCCTCTTTCTTTAACCCTAATCGAAACCAAAACATAAACCCAAATATCCCAGACCTCCCCTGGAAAATGCTCCATCTCCCAAATCGCCCCTTGTATCCTTAAACCAGCGACAAAAATCCCTTTTGCTGATCAACAGACCTCGGTACCAGAAACATCCACCCACCCCCGAAGGTTAAAACTTCAGAGAGCATCAGAACATGGAAGTCTGTAGTCTCGGAAGGAATAGAGGAGTCCACGAAAGATAAAGCTTTGACCTACTATCCTCTGGAGGTCAAGGAGACCAGATCTATGTCATACCCCCTCCAGAGTTAGCGAAGAAGGGAGCGGTGCTATTCAGAAAAACTCTGATAGGCTTCTTCATCGATAAGCATACTGCTTTTCCTATGGTTCAGCGAGCACTAGCAAAGTTTTGGGCAGAGTATGGGCTTAAGGAAACTTTATTAACGAGCTCCAATAATTTTCTGTTTAAATTTGACTATGAGATAAGACTGAATATGGTTCTGGAAAAAGGTCTTTGGCATATCCAAGGTAAACCTTTATTCTTGAGAAAATGGTGCCTGAATGGTGGGGAGCAAGAAGAGATTAGGTTAGCTCTGGTGTGGGCAAGATTTTACAATATACCTGTCAAATATTGGAACACAGAAGGGTTGGGACGAATAGCAAATGCTATAAGAAATCCTTTACTCATGGATACTTAGACTGCTAGGATGTCTAAAATAGTGTATGCAAGAATGTGTGTGGAGTTAGAATTACAGAGGAGTTGGGCTTCCTCTTTCCAACTGGCCACTTATAATGAAGACGGGTAGTTAAACTTTAAGGAAATTAAGATTGAATACGAATGGAAACTCGAGTACCAAGCATAGAAAAAGGAATGGGCACCTACAGGGAGGCGGTTTGAGATAGGATTGCAACAAGAGTTGGTGAAAGAGAAGGAGACAATACCACAAAGTACAAATCAGCAAAGGCAGGAGCAGGATTCAACCTCAGAGAAGACAATTCAAATTCCTAAGGAGACAACAATTCCTGATATTCAAATTGAGCAAAGTTTGGACCAAGGATCTCAACAGATGGACCATACGGCAGAGATGGAAAAACAAGGTGATAAGGATGCTAGTACTTCATGTAGACTTATCTAATTAAGCGAGGATCACCATAAGGAAGATGAATCGAGTGGAGACTTTGAGGATCCAAACCTTCATGCTGTTAATCAAGTAGGTACAATTCCTTCCTCTCCTATTTTTGAATTGGTTCCTAGTAGTCCTAGTCAAAGGGGAGGAGCGGAGGGGGTTTTCACTGTGAGAACAAGTAGGAAATCTAGGAGGAAACAAAAGTAGGAGTTTGTTCTGGTCTTGTTTATGTTATGGACTTAGTTTTTTGGAATGTTAGGGGGCTTAATAGCCTTAAAAAACAATTAGTTGTGAAAGCTTGTCTTAAGAGATTATCTGTTTCTTTTGTTTGTTTGATTGAATCTAGAATAAGGTCTCCTTCTATTATGAATAATGTTTGCTCCTCGATGTTTCCTAGATGGCATTATTATAGCAATGTAGATCATGCTTTAAATGTAAGGATAGTGTTAGCTTGGAACCCAGACCGCTTCTTATGTTCTATGCTTAGCTCAAATGATCAATTGATTCACTTAGAGGTGACTCCCATAAACTATTCTTCTTCTTTCTTTGTGACATGTGTTTACGGGTCTAATAATCTCAACATAGGAAGAATATTTAGTCTGCTTTGTCAAATATTAACTTAACTGTTGGCAATCAACCTTGGATTATAGCGGGGGACTTCAATGCGATTCTGTTCTCTCATGAGGCAGACCCCATGAGTTCCTCGGCTATGTATGGAATGAGTGATTTTAGGAAGTGTATGGAGGACTGCGCTTTATTTGATCTAAATGCTAGTGGTCCAAGTTTTACTTGGAACAACAAGCAATGTGGAGATCTTTTTATTGCTAGGAAGCTAGATAGAACTCTCGTTAATTCGGTGTGGAGCTCTAGGTTTCCCAGTTCTTATAGTGTCATTCACAATCCAAACATATCAGGTCACTCTCCAATAGTGGTTAGGGCCTTAACAAGTCAGTAGAAGAGATCCTCTCCCTTTAGGTTTTCAAACTTTCTAGTCGATCAGGCTAACTTCTTTCAAACAGTAGAGGATGCTTGGTCCCATCAACTTCGGGGTACTCCAATGTTTTGTGTAGTGACTAAGCTTAAGTTGGTTAAAAAAGCCCTTAAATCTCTTAATTCTGACAAGGCAGGTGAAGTGAATGATAGAGTTGAGAGATCTCAAGTTATTCTCAGCAACATTCAAGATCAAATGAGAATTTTGCCCATGTCTTCCCTTTTGAAGGCTAGGGAGTTTGAAGCCATTAATGAATTAATTAGAGCTCTAGATGATCAGGAATCTTTCTTCAATCAATCTTCTCATATTAAATGGCTCAGAGAAGGGGATAGGAACACCAAATTTTTTCATAACTCTCTCATTGCAAAAAGAAATAGAAACAACATTCACTCTTTAAAAGTGGGAAATGGGAATAGAATTGTAGGTCCTAAAGAGATTCAAGATCAGTTTCTTGAACATTTTCAATGTTCTATAGGGAATAATAAAGCCCTTCTCCCTTCTAAAGAGTTTGTGGAAAATCTCTTTCCTCATTCTTTACCAGATGGCCTTTCTAACTTCCTTATTGCTAAAGTTCCAGCACAAGAGATAAGGGAGGCTTTCAATTCTCTCAATCCTAATAAGGCCCCGGGCCCAAATGGGTTTAATGGATTTTTCTTTAAATAAACTTGGCATGTTATTAGAGAGGAAGTTACTAATGTTATAAAAAAACTTTTTTAAGTATGGGAAACTTCTTAAAGAGCTCAGTTCCACTTTTATCTCCCTCATTCCAAAAAAGGATCACCCTTTCACAATGTTAGATTACAGACCCATTTCTCACTGCAATATGATTTATGAGGTGATTGCCAAAATAATAGCTAATAGGCTTAGAGAGTCTCTCCCCTTTATTGTTATAAACCAAAGTGCTTTTATTAAAAATCGTCGAATAGGGGATAATGTTTTACTAGCTCAAGAAATTCTCAGGAATTACCATCTTTCCAATAACCATAAGAGATGCACTTTCAAAGTGGACTTTCAACAAGCCTATGACTCCATACAATGGGAGTTTCTCATGAATGTTCTAGTAGTTATGGGATTTCCTGGAAAATTCATTGAGTTGATTAAAGAGTGCATATCTTCCCCTTCGTATTTGATTTTGATCAATGGATCCCCCTCAAATTTTTTTAGAGGAAAGTCAGGCCTAAGACAAGGAGACCCCTTATCCCCATTCCTGTTCATTATCTGTATGGAAGTCCTTTCTAGGAGTTTGAATGCTTGTTTAGATGGTAACCCTTCTTTCAGATACCACTGGACCTGCAAAACTCTTAAACTCACCCACCTCTTATTTGCTGATGACCTTATGTTGTTTTACCATGCTGACTTGAATTCAGTACAATCTTTGCTAGCCTGTATAAGCACACTTTCAAGTTATCTGGATTGGACATGAACCCTTATAAGAGTCAATTTTTCTTATCCCCTGACATGCACCATTTAACTAATGAAATGGAAATGATGTCAGGACTTAAGAGAGGTAATCTCACCATAAAGTATTTGAGGGTACCTCTCATAATAGGAAGGTTGTTTAGAAGGGACTGCTCTCCCTTATTGGAGAAGATTGATGCTAGGATTAATAAATGGACCAATAAAGACCTTTCCTATGTTGGCAGGCTTCAATTGGTGATTTCTGTGCTTTCTTCTTTTCAAGTTTACTGGTCTACAGTTTTCATTCTCCCTTCTTCCATCCTAAAGGAGATAGAGGCAAAACTTAGGAATTTTCTATGGGCTGAGAAGGTGGATTCAAAATCACATTTATAGATCCAAAAGGGAGGGGGGATTAGGGATCAAACACTTATATGTATGGAATAATGCATTATTAGGAAATATGATCTAGTTTTTGTTTACTGACAATGAAGCTATGTGGGTTAAGTGTGTTCATACCATCATTTTGAGAAGGAAGAATTTGTGGAGCGCCCAACCTACTAACAATAGTTCATAGAGTTGGAGGAAAATATTATCTGTGAGGGATAAAATAGGGAACCAATTTAGATTTAAGATAGGAAATAATATTTCTACTCTTTTATGGCGGGATCCTTGGCACCCAAGAGGAACCCTAAAGCACTTCTCCACCTTGAGAGTGATCAATGGGTC
>JANKOD010000192.1:22698051-22708749 GCA_026284645.1 Erythroxylum acuminatum
GGTTGGTCACGAGGATTTCCTTTTTCATTCTCCTTTTGTTTCTCTTCAATAAGGAAGGAACTGTTATAATATTTCCTGAAAGGTTAAGTAATAACTAACTAGAATTATCACATATATATATAAAGAAAATGTTTCGTAATTAGCTAGGTTTTACAGGACACTGAATAAGTGCTCTTGTTATATAATATGTATTTGCAGACAATTGGAATATAAGAAAGAAGCCATGACATGCATTATTATTGACGAAGAGTTGCCTGCCACTTGCCATGGATTGGTATATATTAATTGATTAATAGGTAGTAGGTAGAGAGTAGGAGGACGCAAGGCAAGCCCAGGCGGGCCAAAACAACCAGTAGCTACGTCATTTATTTTTGGAAAGAACTTAAGAAAAACAGGGGGGCCTACGCTACTAATTTAGTTTGTTTTCTGCATTTCATACATCCTCCGCTCCGCGGGACCAAAATATTCCTTGGTGTTTTGACAAAACCACGTCACTTATGTGTATACTTTCGCTCATCAGAGCCCCCAAGGCCAAGACTGTTACCGCTAAAATTGATATAAATAATGTCACCCTGTTGTCTTGTTAATAGAATTACACTTCTTTCTTGTTTCCTCTCTGACTCAAAAATGAACGATATTTTATAAAATTTGAAGTAGGGGATTCTAGCTAGACTTAATTGCATTTAAAATAATTAACGTCCCCTTAGAATGCAAGTAATTGAATAGGAAAGGACGTATAATAATAATAATTACATATTAAATAAAATCTAAAGATAAATTATTTTCAATTAATTAAATTATTTTTGTTCTTTTATATAATATTTATTAATAAATTATCTATAAAAATTATTTTATTTTATTAAAATAAATAATTTAAAAATTAACATTTATGTTAAATATATTTTAATTACTATATCAATTTTTATTTAAAATTTATATATTTTGAAGATATTTTAAATTTAATTATATTTATTAATAATATTTTTATTTAATTTAATTAAAAAAGAAATAAATTATTAAATAAAATTAAGTTATTCTTAACTTTTATAAATAATTAATTTTAATTAATTAAACATATAATATTTAAATAAATTATTCATAATTCTTATTAATAATTAATATATTAAACAATTAAATAACATATATTTAGTTCAAATTATAGAAAACAGAAATAGAAAACAAAATCACTTTTGTGGTTTTATAAATTTTGATAATAAAAAGGGATCTTTTATTTGTTTTTGTAGGCGTCAAGAGGGCACTTCAAAATTATCACCTCATAAGAATATGAATTTATGAAAGGAGGATAATACAATATAAGATATTGTATGATGCAATATTATTTCTTCTATAGTTATGCCTAGTACAATGACTTACCTTCAGTAGTTTCAAATAAATCAATTAGCAAGATTTCATATTAGATATAAAATGCTAAGTCTTTGAAAGAGTCAAAGTTAATAATTTACGGTTATGATCCTTGCTTAAAGTTTACATTATCCATTAAGTTTAGAATTAAATTAGGTAATGAGAAGTTATGAGATATTCAAAACGTTGGATAAAATTTTATAGACCCATTAAGCAAATTATTTGTTTCAATGAACACTTATAAGAGAAGGGTTCTCAAAATAAGTAGTGCGATTATGATATTTGAAAAGTGCAAATCTTATGACAATACATTCAATTGAAACTAGTACCTTTATTGATACATTTGATAAATAGATGAAATGATACGAGACATTGAAATATTTACTTTCATGATGAATTCAAATAATTTGTTTTAAAGATGATTGTGAATTTATCATGTCCGAAAGGAGGATAGTAAGAGTATAATTGTCCTCTTTAGTCATAGTAGGTAGAGATATATTGCTCGTAGTGAACAACCATTCATATTTTCAAGTGTTGAAAATATCATTATCCAAGAACAACTCTTGTTCGATATAAAAAGGTAACAACTTAATTATGGGAATTAGATCTATAAAGATAAATATGGAAGTTGAGATATTTGATACTCGTGAAGTATTACACATATTTATTATTCTATGTATGAGTTGATATTTGAGTTCAAGATTATAAGGATATTAACTGTAGAAGTAATTCCTAATTAAGGTCTATTTTAGTTAGAACAACATTATTTTAGGATTGGCAAGGTTTTAATGTACCAATGGTTGCTAATTAAGCCATAATAAAAATTTCATTTGTTGGAAATAATTAATTGGATCAATAAGTTCTTTAATGAACTTGACATAGTTCCTTGTATTGTTTAAGACAATAATATACTGTAGAATATTAGAGGCTTTAGGCATGAAAAGAAGCTAAGGTCTCATCAAATATCCAAGTATATATTTAGACATTTATTATGATGATAATTAAGATGAAAGTTGTAAGATTTAAGCAAGTGCTCACTATAAAGAATCTTATAGAATTATGTCATTATGTCACTGTCTCAACAGTAACATGGTTGTCATATGATGATATGATATAAGATACTTAAACGACTGACATAGTGCAAGTGGAAGATTGTTGGTTTATGCCTTATAGCCAATTATTATTGGTTGTAGTTTAGTGACAATTATTTAAAGGCATTCTTTATCTTATACATACTTAGATGTATAAGATAAAGTTCACAAGATAAATATATATTGAAAATGAAATTATAATAAGATCATAATTTTGAGATTTATATTATATTAATGTATTATTCCTAGATTGTTCTCATTCATTGTTCTATTGAGTCTAGACATTAATAGATCGTAAAAAGATTAACACATGTTATGTTTTTCCTTATAAAGGAAGTTTTGATCTCATAGGCTAAAATATGGAAATACTTAAATATATGTGTGGGTGCTTGTTAGAGAATAAGTTTACTAAACTGACCCATATGAGAAATTCATTTGGAACATTATTTATATGTTTATAGAAATTCTCACTTTGATGATTATATAAGTGATCATTTAAATTGAGATCTCTAAAGTTATCTTGTATAGGGATTGCTATATTTTATTACTACTTATGACCTATTTTAGTCAAGGGTAGGTAAGTCAGTAGTCATTGGGTATATCATGAACTATATGGAGGCAGTTGAGTGATTAATATATGATTCATCACTCTAAAGTAATTATGAAGAATGTTTCATTGTTCTCAATTAGGATTGGTTTGAGAAATCCATGACCAAGGAGGAATGATAGTTTGTAAATAGTTTAAAAATGTCATTAATAGAATCAATTACTAATGGTAGAGAATTAATATGATTAGACTCAAAATAGAGTAGTTATTAATTCTATGGTCTATGTCTAATCAGAATATTATATGATGAAATAATTGAATTATACTAAAAAATTATGTATGGAAAAGTTAGTTAAAACTACTTTGACATTCCTAAATATTTAGGTAGTCATGATATGTTGCTAGACGTTAATCTTGATCTATGGATATAAATTGTTTAATTAAATAAGTAAAGATAAATTAGAAGAGTTTAATTTGTCGAATCTTATATATGATTTAGGGTTATAATTTGTATCCATTGTCAACATAATTGAGAACCTAATAGGTCACACATAAACAACCGATTGAAGAAAGAAAAGATATTTTAATCAAGTTATATTTGGTTGTAAAGTTTGAGAAGCTTTATGATTAATTATAGTATATTTAATAAATAAAGATCAATATGAGATACTATATCTTATTCGCGCATAAATGGAAATTTTAATTGAAATTATAATTTAATTTCAATTAAATTACTAAAATGTCCAAAACCTATTATAATTGTGTTTAAGCTTTAAAAGAGCTAGCACTCCTTACCTAACCCTCTCTATAATAGTTACAGAGATCTCTCAACATGTTTTGTGGATATCATTAGAAGTTAGACATTTGTGCAGCTATGGTGGTCAAGATGAGCTAGGTTTGGAAATGGTTTGAGGGATACGACAAGAAAAAGATCAAGCTTCAGAATAAGTTACAAATTAAGATTCACGCTTTATTATAATTTACATGTTAATAATTTTTGTAGAATGGAAAGTGATCTTAATTTTCAAGAAATCAAAATAAAATTTTTTTTATTTATTCTGTTACACATAGGATTAGGTCCCAACCCAATTTCCCATCATATTTAACACTCCTACTTAAATAATATATATCTTGGGCAAACTTTAGAGGCAGTTAAGAGACAAATGATAAAAATAATAAAAAATAACACAAACCTTATTTAAAAAGATATATAACATTCAAGTGAAAGCGAGGAAATAAAGGAGTTTGATAATATCAAACTATTGCACTAGTATGTTTCTTGAAAGTCTTTTAGGTCTTTTGGAATAATTCTCTTATGCCTAATTTGCTTCCCAAATTTCTTTCTTTTTTTTTTGAAATGGAAAAGATGTATTAACTAAACTTAAAACTAGTACATTATAATAAAGAATAATAAATCATGGTTAAACCCTTTTAAAGGAAAGCAACATATTAGTTAAGAGAAGCTGATCACTAGTTAAAGTTAAATATTAGAATTATGTACCAATTGAGCTTCATTTGGGTGCTGGCTACTAAGTGAGCTTTGTTTGCTATTAGGATTTTCCTGATCCAAAAGGCAGTATTAGTTGCTATTGCATATTTATCCAAATCCAAGCCCCTACGAAATTTGATGTTCCTTTCCTTCCAAATGGCATATATGCGGCATAAAAAGGTAGTTCTAAAGACACTAGCATTCTGCCTTAAGTTCTTTATAGTTTCATTAGTCCATCTGACAATGACCGACCAATCCCTTTAAGCATAATATAGTTGCATCAATTGTTGAATTTTGGACCAAATAGCTTGGGAGGAGGAACATTGAAAGAATAGATGAGCATTGGTTTCAGGAACCTATTAACATAATAAGCATAAGGCGTCTTAAATTCCATAGCATTTGTCCTTTGTTTGTAGCCTTTACGTCATTGTTAGCAAGATGATGCATTAGGATTTTGGGGACAATGATTTAGAACAAATAAGGTTGAACCAAATGAATTTTGGAGAATTAGGCATAAATATATTATAACAAGACTTATTGGTGAAACTTTGTGAAGAGTCCCTAACCCAAATAACCTTGTCATCCTAATTATGATTCATCTAGTTTGCAGGTAGGTTTTCAAGGATGCAACTTGCACCTCTAATGCTACAACTTTAATTCCCTTTAGAAAATATAACAATCACCTTGACATCAAGGAGAATTCTCATAGTGAGTGCACTCAAGTCCTCTCCCAATTCTAAGGGTTCAAGATCGGATCAATTGTCAAACTAGAACAATGTTAATTCACCATTCCTTATCAAGCTTTTGAAAGATAAGTGGGTTGACCTCTTAGTTTGAGCATTTAGATCAAACACCAAAAGTTTCCCTATTGATTTTGAGCTATCGTAAGTTGGTCATAGATAGATAATATTCATCCATCTATATTGAACATAAAGCCTCTCTGTCATTAAAAAGACTCCATATCCTTTTAGCAAGCAAATTTGAGTTTGTGAAGTTAAACCTAAGCTACCTTCCTACTAAGGAGATATAGATCCTCCTACTTGTTCTTAACCCCTTTTGAGTTCTTTACTTTCCCTGACCATTAGTAATTTCTTATAATCTTCTCCATTTCTTTTGTAATTCTTCTAAGGAGAACAAGATGAGAGCTTCAATGTATATTAATACTCCTTACGATTGACAAAACTAATTGTGACCTACCAACATTTGACAAAGTCTTATTTTCCTAAGAGATAATTTTGCTTTTGATAGAATCCAACAAAGGTAAGCATTGTATATATCCAGGTTTCTTAGTAGAAATAGGCATATCAAGATATTTAAAGGAAGCATAGTGTACATTCAATCTATATATAGAGCCAAGCAAGCCAATATTCTTAGATTTAGAAGAAGTATAAAACATGCTCTGATCTCTCTTAACTTTTAACCCCAACAACCTTGAGAAACAGTTAAACGAACTCATCATTAACTTGAGGGAGGAGGGATTGCATCATAAAAACTCATAAGATCATTTGTAAATGTTAAGTGATATATTTTATGTTCACTACACTTATAGTGATTTCATCCTAATTAAGTAATCTCATTGTGATGCATCTTCATTTTGATTTGTAATCTAGCAATGACATAATACAATTTTATTAATTAGATTCTTATATTTATATTTTTTATTTTATATTGGACTATTGGGGCGATAATTAGGCATCTATTAAAAACAACAAGAATAACAACCCAGTAAAAGTCCCATTAATACATATTAAAATAATAAATTAAAAATTAAAAATAAATATAAAAATTAAAATATACATAAAAGATAATAATAAAATAAAATATTAAATAAATAAAATGTAAAAATAAATAATAAAATAAATCATACTATAAAAATAGAACAACGTAAAGAGTAAAAATAAACAATAAAACAGTAAACAAATAAACAAACAAGAAAGAAGACAAATAAATAATTAAATCAAACAAGTTATTACAAGAAAATATTTAGGCTAAGTAAAGAAATATTTAGGCTAAATTACTAAGAGGGAAGTACTACATATTTAAATGTTTAAGCTAAATACAAGAGAAATATGTTTAAAAGACTTATGAGAACAACAAGGATCTCTTTATATGAGATCCTTTATCCGTATCCTAGTATGTCAAAGTTTTCTATTAAGGGCCATGTTCTTAGTAAGTTCCAATAAAGCCATATCATTTTTTATCATCTCCCTTTAATTCTTCTTAGGTCTTCCCTTTCTCCTCTTACAGTCTTTAAGTACAATCTATTTTCTCACTAAAGTGTCTGGGTGTCTCCACTTAACATGCCTAAACCACTTAAGTTTTGTCTCTCTTAATTTTCGATTGATATTAGTCACCTTTAATTTTTCTCTTACCATTACATTCTCGACCTTATCTCTTCTAATAAGGCTGCACATCCAATAGAGCATTCTCATCTCGGCCACCATTGGTATATTGGCCTAACCACTAAACGATGTAATTTACCTTTGATTTTGAGCTATATCTTTTTGTCACATAAAACTCCTAATGCACTTCTCTATTTAAGCCACCCTAATATGATATGGTGAATTATGTCTTTATCGGTCTCTCCATTGCTTTGGATGATAGATTTTAGATGCTTAAAACACTCTTTTTGTGGTATAAATTCTGAACCAATCTTTACCTCCACATCGGTAGCCACCCTATGACCCAAAAAGTTACACTCTACATACTCAGTCTTAGTCCTGCTAATGTATCCCTCCAAAGTTCTAGCTTGATAATGACACCCTCATTTGTCTCATCCACTAGAACAATGCCATCAACAAACAACAAATGCTAAGGCACATCCCTTTGAATATTCTTGTCGAGCTCATCAATCACTACTATAAACAAAAAGGGGCTCAGTGAGGATCCTTGTTGTAGCTCAATATCGATAGAAAAATTCTCTTTATCTCCTATCATCCTTACTCTAATCTTTACACCTTCATACATATTCCTAATAACCCTTACATAGGTCATAAGAACTCCCTTAACTTCTAAACGCCTCCATATAACTTCCTAGGTACCCTATCATATGCCTTCTCTAAATAAATGAAAATCATGTATGGCTTATGCTGTCTTTCCCTGTAATATTCCATTGATCTTCTAAGGAGATGTAAAGCTTATGTCATAGATCTTCCGTGTATGAAGCTAAACTAGTTCTCCAAGATAGAAACATCCTTTCTCACTCTCTTCTTAATCAACTTCTCCTATAACATCATGATGTAACTAAGTAGTTTGATACCTCTATAGGTGTTATAGCTTTGGATGTCACCTTTGTTTTTGTGTAGAGAAATTAGCATACTAAGTTTCTACTCATTTGACATTTTGGTAGACTTAAGGATCACATTAAAAAGCTTAGCTAGTTAAGTAAAACCCTCTTTGCCTAGGCTCTTCCACACCTCTATTGGTATCTCGTCAGGCTCTACTACACTTCCACTCTTTATCCCCCTCAATTTTTTTACTTTCTTCCTTTATAATCTATAGGCGACAAGTACAGTTGAGAGACCTCCTGTACGTGCTAAGATCACCTAAAGAGATGTTGTCCTTTATGCTTTCATTAGAAAGGATATATAAGTACCTTTGTCATCGTCTCTCGATGTCATTTTTATCCAGAAACACCCACCTTGCTTTATCTTTCATACAACAAACTTGATTTAAGTCTCTTACCTTCTATTCCCCAACTCTCGCCAACTTAAAAATATATTTTTCTCCATTTTTAGTTTCCAATTATTGGTATAATTTTTTTTGTAAGTTCTGCTTTTAGCTTCTAAGAGTATCTTCTTCTTCTCTTTCTTTGCTAGTTTATAACTTTCTCTAATAACTACTCTCTATTTCTATGGTTCTATCCAATATAGTTTTATAGCCAACCTTCTTGATCTTAACCTTTTCTTATAATCTTCATTCTACTTCTAACCGCGCGTCGTAACGCTAGTCAAAATAAAATAACTAGACTTACTACTATAGCAGTGGTGAGTCTAGGTCGATCTCACAGAGAGTGTATGTAAAGTTTATGAAATGAAATTAACTGGTATTTAGGTTTAACGGGGGTTTTTTGTTTTTAAAAGAAAAAAAAAACTAACTAATAAAAAAATAAAGAAAACAGACAAAAAAATGATAAAAGTGAGGAATTCGGTAGGGGCTCGATTCTTTGGTTCAATCTCAGCGTACACCCTAGTTAAGCATATTTCATTAATTTGTTGTTCTAAAACCTCTCCTAGCAACTATTAATCATGAGTTAATAATTAACCCGAGTTTTTTCTTAGGTTTTATTTAATTAAGATACGATCGTTAGTTAAACCTAACCACCGAATAACCTAGGATACGATCTCCAGATTTAATTAGGCAGTTACGAATTAGAAAAACAGATTAATCAAGACAACAACCACATACAATGCATTATTTAACCAAAGTCATGTTATCTTAGTGATTACGAATCATTAGTCATTACACATGAATTTCAATATAACAATTATGGATTATATCAAAATTCTAGCAACGGGTTTGCAATTAACGATTCAATGAACGCATTAAAATTATCATCTCACAATACCCAATGAGTTCATACAAAAATAACTGAATAATAATGAAAATCCGATTATCCAAACACAATATCCAAATCAATTACCATAGGATAACACAATCAATTCCTAATGAAAGAAAGAAACAACAAAATAATAAAAAACTTAACCCGGATCGTCGGTCTCAATGTCGCTTCTGAACCGGCGTTGGGACGTCTAGCCCTTCATGGGTCTTTCCTGGAAAATGCTTTAACTCCCATTCCAATCCCTAGCCGAAAACTCCCTCATCTCTCCTTCACTACCCAAGCTTCTTATTCATCCTTACTGTTCATTGATGTGACTATTTAATGCTGAAGTTTATGGTCCACGTTTTTTGATCACTCCAGCCCTGTTTGCTCCTCGTTTGTGTTTAACGCAGAAAAATGCATTAAATGCAGACTTATCACGCACGCCTCTCTTGGCCACTCACGCAACTCCTCTGTGCTGTAGCTTGATTTCACTGTTGCTTGTTCCATTTTTCTTGTCTTTTATTTATTTATTCTTCTTCTTCCTCCATGAAGAAAAGCAAAAATAAATCTTTGAAAAATGACCCATATATAGTGCTTTGGACTCACTTTAATTTATTTGCTTCTAAATTGTACCTAAAATCATATATGAATTATAGTGAGTATCCTAAGCATTTTCGTATCATTAATCGCTAAGTGTAAATAATTAAATATATCAACAATTAAACACATATCAATTTCCCCCCATACATAGCTTTTGTCTGTCCTCAAGAAAAACATCCAAATTAAGCTCAAAGGTCTGAAACATTTACTCAATTCCCATATTTTCCAAGACAATATAATCACAAACAAAGATGAGTGATTTTACTTATGATCAATCAACATTCATCATCTTCAAAAACTAAGCAATCTAATGGTAGACTCGAAAAATGTGTTTAACTAAAATATATCCATGGGTACACTCAACACCATTCATGATCTGACAATCCATAACTTTCCATATCATTTCATTTCTCCATCACCAATGTTCACATGCAAAATCACGAGTCAAAGGACTTTTTAGATTGTAATGTAGGCAAAGATAAGGTGAGAAATATTTGGGTCAAGTAGCATGAAAGTCATTAAAGCTAGTGAAACAAAGCAACACTCATCAAAAACTGGGTACCATCAGCTATGACAAATACAACATTTATATTTCACAATCTCATTCAACTCTCATACACAAACCACATGAAGCATATATCAATATGAAAGAATCACTCATACAATTTATGCCAATGAAATCACAAGAGTGAACCTTCCAAGCCAACCTCTACCTTATATTCAACATACTCAAATTACACATTCATTATAACTCTAGGAAGATGCATAAACCATAAACAAAATTTCAATATATATGCAATTCCTCCTTGATACATTTATTTTAAACAATTTTTTCATTTTTTCTTTCTCTTTCTTTCTTTCTTTTTCAATTTTCTTTTCTTTTCTCTTTTTCTCTTTTTCTCTTTATTTCATTTTCTTTTCTTTTCTCTTTTTCTCTTTTTTTTCTTTTCTTTCTTTCTTTTTTTCATTTTCTTTCTTTCTTTTCCTTAAAAAATTAAAATAAACTACATCAACATGGGAATTTCAATGATAAGACATAAAATAACATCCCAACATTATAACCAAC
>JANKOD010000192.1:22739976-22752938 GCA_026284645.1 Erythroxylum acuminatum
GACCTCTGCGTGGATACCGTTAGAGACGGGCTCCTTTGGTCGTTATGGTTTGACTGGTTATACATACACATGGATCCGGGCTTTCGGGAACATCCCGGAACAAAAAAGTTTTGTTTTCTGCACTGTGTTCATGTGATGGACACCCCGGGATTTTCCTACAAAGTGAGCAATCATTATCATGTTTGAATGATATTGTACCTAATTTATTAACTTATTAACACTGTGAGCTTCTAGTTAGACCTATAACTTCTAATGAGAGTATAAAAGAAATCTTTAAAATTAATCTTTACAAAGCCTTTGGTATTAATGGTTTCGATGGGTTTAGTATAAAAAATCATGCCCCCTAATCAATATGGATGTTTGTCGTATTGTTCTTAAAATTTTCTCAAGTTTTAAGATGCTAAAGGCTTGGAACAAGACTCTATTATATCTAGTCCCCATGAATTCTTGTCCTCCTTCTTTAAAATATTATAGGCGCATCTCTAGTTATAGTATCTTCTACAAGATCATATCCAATATTCTTACTAAAAGGCTCAAGTTGGTTCTTTTGATATGATCAATTCTCCATAAGCTGCTTCCATAGTAGGTAGAAGTTTAAGGGACAACTTTGCTCAGGATTTTTTTAAGAACTACTACCTTAAGGGGTCAGGGAGGAACTGTGCATTGAATGTGTATATCCTTTAAATGGATTTTCCTACTACAAGTTCTTAATAAATTTCGGTATCTTAAGTTATTCATCTCTTCGATCTAAACCTGTGTAACAACTACATATTACTTTGTTATGGTTAATGGTAAAACCTCATCAATTTTTCAAAGGGCTAAATGTTTGAGGCTAAGGGACCCTTTATCCCTTGCCTATTCATAATAGCCATGTAAGTCTTATTTAGAATAATTAAGAGGAAAATTTTGGAGAGAATGGATTCATGTTCTATAAAATATGTGTACTACTGGAAATTTCTCATCTATCTTTTATTGATGATATTTTTCTTGTTTGTTATGATAATAAGGTGTCTATGATACGATTGATGGAATCTCTTGACCAATTTGTTAGCTTTTTTAGTTTGTGAATTAATAAGGAAAAGGGCTAATTTATTCTTTCTAGAGACCATGAGCATTAAGCCATAGAATTTAAGAGGATCACTAGAACATCCACAACCTCTCTTCCTATAAAATACTTGGAAATACGTATTTCCTTTAGTAAACTTTCTTATATTGATTGCCATATCTTGTTTGATTTTATTAGTTTAAGAAAAAGAATATGGAAAGGAAAAGCTTTATCATTCTATGGAAGACTATAGTTGATCTCCTATATTTTGTCTTACCAAATTACATTATAAGCATCACATTTCATGCTTCCTAAAATGCTATTCAATAATATAGGAAAGCTTATGTGAAATTCTTAGGGAATGAAAACTTGAATACTAAACCCTACTCTAAGGTTTATTGGTCAAATGTGCTTTTCACTAAAGAGAAGGTAGGCTTGTGAATTCTTTCTCAACGAACCTTAAATAATGCTCTTCTTGCAAAGCATAATTGGGGAATATTTATTGAAAAAGGCTCCCTTTAGGTTAAATGTGTCTATGGCTTCTACTTAAAAGGCAAGAATCTTCAGTTGGCTAAGCTTAGGGTAGAATCCTCATGGAGTGTGTTACAAATTTTTAAGCTTAAGACCACTCTTTAGCCTCACATCAAAATCTATATTATGGATGGATCCTCCTCCTCTCTATGGTTTGATAATTAGATGCCAAAGGCCTAAATATCTGAATTATGATAGACTGAGACTACTTTTGTTTAGTAGATGTCAAGTCAATAAATCAGAGGAATGGAATAGGTATTGTAAATTTTTAGATTCTCTGAGTAACTGTTTCTTTGAATATGTTCGTGATTCATTATCTGATGACAGAGCTACGTGGCTTTTAAATTCCTCTAGTATTCTTTCCACTAAGACCTTCAGGTTATTTCTCAAACCCTTGGCTACTAGGGTCTCTTGGTGTCAATAGTATGGAATAGGTTGCTTTCCCCTAAGGTCTCTTATGTCTTGTGGTTAGCTATGATTGAAAAATTGAAACTTATAATAGAATCCAATTCTCTAGTCTAGCTTTAGTGAATTGAGATTATAATTCATGTTATTATTATAATGAAACCATTAATAATCTTTTTCTTTATATGATCCTTCTCTAGCTCCGTATGGATGTAATTCTCTCAAGATATGGAGCCTTCAATCCCCATTTTGCCTAGAATGAATTAGTGTAATGGATCGTGGATCTTCTTTTACTAAAGAAGGATGATGATAGAATACTACAGTTAGTATGGTTTTGTTCAGTTTATTACCTTTGGCGAGAAAAAAATCGTAGGATTTTCAAAGAAAAATCTTATGGGAACACGGAGCCTTAAATGAGAATTATGAATTACATTAGAGCGGTTGTAATTATTAGAGATGCTATCTTGAAATTGTGGTAATCCTTGCTTAATAATTGGCTCCTCTAATCAGTCTCTTACATTAACTTTTGCTTTGGTTTTTTATTTTCTGGTAATATAAGTTTTGTTAAATGCTTTTGAGTTTTGTAGTAATTGCTTCTTGTACTTAGCAATGTACTATCTTATATATCATTCTTTCAATTTTCAAACTTAAAAAACCATCATTTATGTTATATTATTTCTAGAGGCAATCCATTGAGAGTTACCAAACACTATCTTTTCCTTTTCTTGATTTTAGCGATTATCAAACAAAAAATAAAATAAATTTAAATGAAAAAGAAAAGAAAAATAATTAACAAAAAAAAGTGACCAAAAAGAAAAAAATATATTATTCACAAAATTATTATGACAATTTAAATATGGGGGAAAGCAAATATTTAAAAGTATATTTTGTCATTTTACCAAAATATATAATGTAGTAAATATTTATATATTTTTATTAATATACAATTTAACTTTTATTTGTATATAAATAAAATTTTAAAAGTTAAACAAATGTATTATAAGAAAGTTGACTAGTACAAACATCAATATTTATCACAACTTTCACAGCTTACAATCAAGAGCTAACAAAGGCTTTGGCTAAGATACATCACAAAGACTAGTTGAGTGTATACAAAGATTTGCACTAAAATGCTAAGTCAATACAAGCACCATTTGTTTGAAGCAATGGAGATATAACTGGATGAAGATTACATGCAATTGCTTCTATTCTAATGTATAACATTAGCTTACTGAAACATGTTTCAACATCCACATGGTAATACTCAAATAAATAATTGTTTCTATCATGCTATAAATAGTAAACCAAAGATGCAAAAGTAGTTTTTGAATAGTTTATCATCATTTATTGAGCTAATTGAATTTGAGTAATCTTTTCAAAGACTTGAGACAAAATTGAGCAGAGGAAATCCAGATTGAATAGATTAAGGATTTTATTCCATATTTAGTTTGAGAACCTGTAGCTATAAAGTAAGTGGTCTAAGGTTTTAGGAGCATCATTACACAAAACAAAGTTTAGGCTTAGTTTAAGGTGTTTGTTAGTGTTTAGACCTAAGTCTTTGGTAAGCTACAAGACAAAGCACAAAGGAGTGAAATGAAGAAATAGTTGGATCCCAAATTAGTTTATAATATTGACTTGATCTTATATTACCCCTAAGTGGTTTATTAAAAAATGATATAAAGAACTAGATCTTAATAATAGTCTATCCATTTTTGTATAGGTAAAAGTATCTAAAAAATAAATCTTCCACAACTTTAGGTTCATTATTGGAGACAAATTAATTTAATAGAAGACCATGAAACATTGGAATAAAAGATAAACAACTTCTCACTAATAATATCGAATCGTTAAATAAGAAAAAAAATACATACATTTTTAGTTATTTTATTTATTTTAGGATAAGAGATATAGGACTCCCATATGGTTTAAGAAATTTAAAAACTCTATAATTTTTAAAGTTGCTTCTTTTTATAATTGTTTAAAACTCCTACATACACAATATGAATATCGTATATAGACTAATCAACTGTCATTAAAATGGTAACCCAACTTAGCTGAAACCCGATATGAACTAATTAAACTTGACTTAAATTACTAATTTAAGATAACTATAGTAAATTAATATTTTAATTTGGGTTTAATTAGTTTGGTTTGAGTTCAAGAGATGGATTAGATTGTTATGTAAATAACATTTGATTAGTCTATATGTGATATTTAACCATGTGTGTTTCATCATTAGTTTTTAATTGTAGTCTAAAAGGGATTTTTTATAAAAGATAAAAAATCACAAGAATTTTTTCAAAGTTTAAAAATTGAGGAATTTTCTAAAGTTTCTTAAACTATAGGGGAGCTTTACGTCTTTTACCCTTTATTCTAAAAATTATTTTTATTTTAAATTTCTATAAAAGAAACATTTAATATTAAAAATTATGAAAATTTCTTTTTAAAAGTTTTTTTAAAAAATTTCAACATAATTTTTCATGTAATTGATAGTTATACACCTGAAAGTATTTATATAAACACTATTATTTATACAATTGTTAGTTATATGACAATCTACATTATAAACTTGATAAATACTTAAAAAATATTATCTTTTAGAGTTTTTAATACTATAAAATAATTAAGATGAGAGAGAGCAATCCTCTTCGTTCTAAACTTCATCCTTGCTTTGACAGGTGTTGTTTGATTCCTCACTGCTCTAATTCAACTTGTTTATACTATTTGTTCTCCATTTTGTCATCCTTCTATCCTGGCTTTGCTTTTGACATTTGACTGCCTTCTATGCCTCTTCTACATCTTGGTCCTACTTTTTCCTTGAAGCTTTAATTACTACAATTGGACAACTTAGTTTTACTACTTAGTCTTTTTCTTCTCTGTCTTTCTATCTAGCATTGTTCTTGACACCTGAATGCCTTTTTCGCTTCTCTTACAGATTGGTAACTACTACCTAATCTTGTGTTACAAATCTTTTGTGTTATGATCCTTTGACTATTTTGGTTCACTAGTGTTCTCCTTCATTTTGCTCCAACTCTTTTTAACTTCTCTAAATCTTAATTCTCATATATGGGTTTCTTGCTCATCATCCATTTATATCATTAATATTGTCATCTTTCCTCTTGGTTTTCATTTTAACCATTTTTTGAATGTCTAGTTTGAAAGCTTGCTTCTAACCTAGCCAAGTTAGTATGCTTAAGAACTTTCCTCTTTTGGCCCTGACTTATTGTCATCCACCCTCCATGCATAATGTAGTTGTAACTAACACCTTCTAAACTTTAAAATCTCCAAACTAGATGTCTCTTATTGTTCATTCATCTTCCCCAAACTCCTAGTCTTGGATGTAGATTGTGAGTAAAAATTTTCCAATTTTCCTTTAGTTCTTCCCTTCATCTTTTAGTCTTATAAATGGAATGGTATCTCTAATAATGTAAGTGCTTGGCATAGCTGCTCTTAAATGGTAGTTCTGACTAATTGATTTCTTTCTTGATAGATGACCGAGCCAACATTTCCACCCTTAAGAGCTTAGGCTCGTAAACAATGGGACAACTCAAGATTAGACGATATGCTCCTTATAAATGAAGGCTTATTTATCTTCAATTTCAACTCAACTTCTAGGGCACAAAAGATATTTGATCATGGAATTTGGAATTTCAATATTATGTCATTATTTCTCTAACTTTGATGATCTAGAATTTATCTATAAAAATCAAATGTAAGCATATACCTGTTTGGGTTAATTTAAATAATATTCCAAAGGAACATTGGAAAACTATTGAAATTAGTCATCTAACTATCTTTATTAAAAGACTAGTTGCAATGGATGAATATAATAATTTTATCAAAAGGGTTTGTCATGCAAGATTTTGAGCAATTGGTTAATATAGAGAAAGAAATTCTATATGATATTCCTTTTTTGCAAAAAAATGATTCTAATGAGCTATAGTAAGAAGAAATGATGGTTTCTTACCAATTATAGCCTTTAACACATTATGATGGCAATGCTTGTAGGCCTACATTAAGGATGTTTACTTAGGGCGATTGATAGTTATAGGTTGCATTATGTTTTAATGGGTAATTTAGTGTGTTTTTAATTGCTAATTAGATGATTTTTGCTTGTTTAAGTTTAGAATTATAATAGTATAATTATGTGTTTGGGTTTTTATAGTGTTATATGGTTTAGAGCATATTATTGGGCTTTAATTTTGTATGTTTGAGGTGTTTTGATGGGTTTGTTAGTGTTTGAGACCAAGTAAAGAAGAACTAAGAAGATTTAGAGAAAACGCAAAGTAGGAGCCAAGGCCATGATCGTGACATTGCCAGGTATGATCGTGACAGAACCAACCAACATAGGCCACGATCGTGACAAAGGCCAAATTTCAAATGCCACAATCACGACTCATTGGCCACGATCATTGCAGGCGTCATAATAGACGTGGGGATTGCTAGAAGTTCTTGTGTCGTAGGTGAACTGTATGTAGCCATTTGAACAAAGGGCTTCTTTGTCTATAATAAGCCTCCATATTTTCTTGCTTAGTGCCACTTTCTGCATGCTTGAGATTGAAGAAATACTCAGCCCCCTTGTCTCTTCAATATTGTGATATCACACCATTTCACTTTGATTGCTTTAGCTGAGGCTATATTATTGGAATTCTATCTTTAATCATTCTCTCAATCGCTTTCATGATCTTTTTGGGTAATACAACTTGGGTTGTCCAATGCACATGCAAACTATTCGGTACAAAAATCATAAGTATAACTCTCACAACATAAGATAGCTATTTGTGATTCCATAAAATCACCTTGAATTTTATCCTCTTAAGTAAAGGTATGGAGTCTACATATTTTAGTTTGAACTTGGTAATAGGAACTCCAAGATATTTTATTGAAGGAGGTTAAACATTCATCCCTATGCACAAGCTTAATTCCTCGACATTTCTCCCATTCGAAGAGATAAGTAAGTGTAACGAAGGTTTATACTAATTTTCAATTATGAAAATTAATTAAGAATTAAGCATATTTTAATTTTTATTTAGTGATTCTTCTTTAAGAAGGCCTCTAATTTGATGATTCTTATCTAAAAACATTTTTAGTAGTTGTGAATTATGAAATTAAGTTACAACATGAAAAGATGAAATCATGAATAGGTGGATTTTTTTTTACTTTCCAAATTACGAATGCATTTTTTGATTATCGATTTGGATGAAAGTTCCTAGAATTTTGCATATAGTAGCTTGACTTGTGAGGTTTTGAGCCCAGATCAATTATTATAATTATATACATTATTTTGTTTTGTTGTGCGAATATTATGCCTAGTTGGATGATGCTAGAACTTGGTTTTAATATGCATTATTGACACCATAATTTTTAAATCGGAGTCATTGGGATGGAAAAGGCACCTTGATTACACCTTTATTGTGCCCTTTTCTTCGATTTTAATTTACCTATCCCTTACGTGTAATCAATTTTGAGCCTTAGCCTTTTCTTTGGATTATTTTAACCTTCTTACATGCCAATAACCATTTTTGTTGATTAGCCTTATATTTATTTTTGCACCCTAAGGATTGTATTTACTTGATTGTATAAGTATTTGATTGGATGAATTATCAAGAATGAGGAAAGGTGTAAGCTTATATATTTGAAATTATATCTTCTCACATATTACTTATAAATATTTCATAAATTTTCCTTATAAGTTTGATAAATGAAATAATAATGAAAAAAGAAGTGTTTTAAAGTATGAAAATTATGTGAAGGAGAAAGAAAAGATACATGATGTGTTTTGTACGTTACTTATATTCAATGTGGAGATTTGATTAATTGAATTAAAACTTTGTATGATCTTGTTTATGCTATTACCATCATATTGATTAACCCAAAATTTTATCCTTTGCCATACCTTACTTAAACCTCAATACCTATAGTTAAGACTCCTTCTATGTATTGATTTGAGAGTTTCATTACTGATCACCCTTAACACTTTGAGTGAATTGATTGACTCTTTATATGAAGGTGTTAAATTCAATAGCACTTGAAATCAGAAGGGTTATCAAAATATCATTTTTGGTTTTGGATTATTAAAAATGTATTAAATGATTGCTTGGCTCTTATTGAATTTTGAATTACTTCTTAAGGCATGACATTTTAAGTGAACTAGATAGGTTGAGATGAAGAAGAGGAGAATATTGAGAAGAGTTGATGAATTGGAATTATTATTTTCTTGAGTATAAGCAAATGCTTAAGTGTGGGGAAGTTGATACGTAGTGTTTTAGTCATATTTTTAGTCTCATATTTAATGTATTTTACTTGTCTATTTGAGTATTTTATTGATTTTGGTGGTTAAGTTACTCATAGTTTATTTCCAATTCTATTTCACTCACTTAGAGTAAAAAGGAATAAATTTATTCAAGTTTGGAGCAATTTGTAGCTTTTTGATTGAGTTATGGAGTGCATGATAGTGTATATGGTAGTGTTAGAGAGTTTAGGGGTGTTTTGAGTGTTTCTTGTATAAGTAGCCTATGTTGGCTAATAAGATGCTCGTGTTGAATATAAAAAAGTCCGTATTGATGGTACATGTAGCTATAAATAGCATTGCATGTTAATTTAAAGAACACGAAAATTAACACGCTTGTGATGGTGCTTATGTATCTCGCTACATTCAAAATTCAAATTTAAAAACATAAGATTGAGAGAACAACATAAAGAAGAGAAACAACTTAGGAAACTCCTTTGGAGTAGATTTTCATTAATCTAGAGTGAAGTTTTTGAAGATTTTAGGGATTTAAATAATTTTATCCTTAATTTCCAGATATTTTATAGTTTTATTGTTTTGTTGGATATTATAATTAGCTAAACCCTTTGTGATACTTCAACTAGATGGACCCTGAGATGGATTTTGTAGTGAATTTATTTAATTTAAATTATTCTTTGATTTCTTAAAGATTCAATTATATTTTCTTATTATTGAACTACTATTATCGACATGTTTATTAATGTATAATTTCATGCAATTATAATTAAGAAATCCAATATATGAAAAAAATCTAGTATGATTGAAAGGAGTTGCATATAAACCTAGAGATAGGTAGCCATAAATCTTTTAGATTAAAGTCATACAATAATAGTGAAATTCCTAAATTAAGTATTATGATTCTAGGGGCTTTAATTGTAAAGAGATTTCAATTAATCAACCTAGAATTAAGTCTGAATATTCTTAAGAGAGATATTAACATAATTGAGGAATTTCAACCATCTAATGAACTTCAGGTTAAATTGATTAGTCAAATCATGATTGCTTGAGCAGTCCTTGAGGGGATTTGAATTCCAAGTACTGTTGTTCTATTAGTTAAAATTTCATCCTTTTTTATCTTATATTATTTGACTGTGTTGGTTTCCCTTTAATTTAATTTATTTTATTTTAAAGGAAGAGTTATATACATTGCAGACAAGAGTCTACCATTAACTCTTAATTGGATCTTCTTACTAAATTGAGCTTTGGAAGTATATTAGCTGAGCTGATTGCTATAACTAGTGCTTGTAGCATAGAGCTCTCAAGTGGGTTCAAGACTAAGACCAAGAGGATAATAAGAAAAGGAACTAGGTGAAATCCCTAACTTCTTCCAAGTTTTGATATGAGCTTATTATGTTGGAATGTAAGGGATTTGAATAAACTTAAAAACTTCCTATGGATTACTTGAAGGATTTAAAACCTTTTATATTATTAATTTTGAAACCAAACTAAGACATAATGAGATGACCAAGGCTAATCTTTTACATCCTAACATTATTACCAATTATTATGCTCATCATTATAGTAGGATTGTTGTCTCTTTTGACTCTAGTAGACATGGAATTGACTTGGGGAAACGTATATTCATATATCCTTTTTATGTGGCTCTAAATTTGCTTTTTAAAGAGTTTCCTTATGTTACAAGCTAGAGGAGATTAACGCTTAAATACAAGGAGTATAGGTAGTGCTTGTTGGTTTTAATAGCACACTCTATCCTTTAGATGTTGATGGGAATTGTTCTTTAAGGAATCATATGTAGGACATGCATAATTATATATCTAATATTTGTATTACTAATTTAAAATTTCCCAAGGCATTATTATATATGGAATAATCAAGAATAAGGGAGATGGTTTATAAGGAAGAAGCTTGACAAGAACTAGGTACTTTCCTTCCAAATTCAATAATTATCTGACTAATAACCTGAATTTGAAAGTGTGATCTTAAAAATGATGTCTCACCATTTTAACAGGCATAATTCCTTCATTTTTATAAGGGAACTATAGAAAATTAAAGAGGAACTCAAATTAGGAAAGAGGGAGACATAAAATGACACCCAAGTAGTTGTTATATTAGTTACAGATAAGGTATAAAAGGAGTAATAAATACTTTATCAAGATCCTCTTAATACCTTCATGTGCCAAAAGGAGAATATTTAATTGAATATATGCAATCTATTAAGGTAAAATTTTCTTTTATGAAGTAGAGATCGAGGATTCAGTAGCTTAAGGATGAAGACAATAATTCAATTTTCCACAAATATGTGCTTTTAAGAAGGAATCATAATAGAATTACTTCTCTTACAAGCATAATGTGCTTATTATCTCATCCCCGTTAGATCTTATAAAGGCCACTTACGGTCATTTCAACAAATTTTGGGTCCTTATGAAATCGCTCCTTAGTTTAATTATTGCAATACTTTATTACTAATAAATTTCTTCAGCTAATATAGATTTATTGATTAGACTTGTTATGGATTTTGAAGTGGAGAAAACCCTCCATGCCCTTTATCCTAATAAGAAATTGGGTCCAAATAGTTTAAATGCTCATTTCTTTGATAAGTCTTGACACTTTTTAAAGTGTGCTATTGATACATTATTGGAATTCTTTATTAGTGGCTGCATTCTTTGAGAAATAAGCAAACATTTTGTTGCCTTAGTGCCAAACATTGCTAATCTATTCACTTTAAAGGGTGTTAGATCTATATCTTACACTAGTATAACGTATAAGATAATTGTAAAATTCATTGCTTCCAAGATCAAAGGAATGATGCAACTATTGATCAACCCTTCTCAAAGTGACTTTTTATAAAGAACATTAATAGATGACAATGTGTTACTAGTCTTACAATTCCTTAAAAGTTTTAATAAGAATCACTCCCTTAAAAGTTGTGTTTTAAAGTGAACTTTAATAAGGCCTTTGATTATATTGATTGGGGTTTCCTCATCAATATTATGCATACTTTTAGTTTTGTTTTAAGGATTTATTTTCTTTGGATTTCTCATTATGCTTCCATTATGTTTTATAACGTGTTGGTCAATGGTGAGACTAACCAGATTCTTTAGTGATGCTAAAGGGCTTAGACAAGGTGATCCTTTGTCTCTCTTCCCATTTACTCTTGGAATATAAGTTTTATCAATATTTATAAATCCTTTAATAAAACAAGAAAGGAGTGATAAATATAATTTCAAATGCAATAAGCTTAAAATTAATAGTCTCTTTTTTATTGATGACTTATTGATTGCGGTTTTTTGATAGGTATAAGTTTTAATATTTAACCTCAATAATTCCCAAGCGTACAGATCGTTCGCGTAGTACCTAAGGTGTTGATCTCACAATGAGGATTAATCTAATCCTAAAGTCTAAGACCAAACAATTTGCAATAATTCAAATGTAACAAAACTAAAATAGGAATGCAATTCAATTAAGCAAATCAACGAAATATTAACAAATTAGCAAATTGCAATGCATACTCACAAATCAACCTAAGAACTACCAATTGAGAGAAAGAGAAATTTTACCTATCCTTAATGATATTTTACTAGATCATTGGTTCTAGATAGTCTTAGGGTTGATTACTCTCTCTCGAGTTATAACCATTAATCCTAATTTATAAACCCTAATTGGATTATGAAATTTGTAATCTCTCAATTCACAAATTATCCAAAACCCTAATTAGATCTAAAGCACTATAATAAATGATCAGAATATCACTCGAGATCTCTCTATGCACAATTACCAATATGATTTGTCACAGTTTCTATTAAATCGTTTAACTCTCATTAATCATATTTATTCATTTTTCATTCAGTTCACCCTCTCAATTTGTTACCGAATTATGCAAAGACGTAATCAAATAATGACATTCATTTAATAAACACAATCAATTAAATTATCATTAAATCAAAATAAAATCGCGAAGAAGAGTTAGAACATTATCAACATTCTCCCATCTATCATCATACAATCCATCCCAACTTTATACATGAATAAAATTGAAACAAAAGGGAAATAGAAACTTAGAATGAACGATCTAAGAAGGCAGCAATGTCGAAGAGCCTCCTGATCTAGGAACCACGTCGAGACCACTTCTTTTTCCTCTTCCTCCTCTCTTTCTCTTCCTCTTTCTCTCTTAGAGTTTCCAAAAGTGGCTGCACGAAAAAGATCCCTTCTTTCTTCTTTTGTTGTTCTTTAAATAGTCTTTTATGTTTTGGGTAACCCTAGGGCTTTTTCGGGATCTGAAAGGTCCAAAAAGTCCCTCGAAACGTGAAGTTCATAAGTGTCTGCGCGTCTGCCCGACGTAAGCCACAATAGTGGCTAACATCTGAGCCTTCTGTCATGATCGTGGCTTGTGGGCCATTCCTGGGGCTTGTCATAATCGTGGGTCATTATTTCGACCCAATGTCTTCCAAAAGTCCTCCGTTCTTCAATATTGACCCTGAAACACTAGCAAACACATCAAGGAACCTAAAAAACATAATATTTAAGCTTAAAAGCTTATACTAACCCTTGAAACACTTAAAACACAAATAATTAACAAACTGATACAATTCTAACCTAAACATATACTAAATGATCAAATTAACAGCTAAACACATATTAAACTATACCCTAAAGTATGATGCAATTTACACTTATCAACATCCCCACACTTAAACATTTGCTTGTCCTCAAAGCAAAAAAAATAACAAACAC
>JANKOD010000192.1:22807914-22820973 GCA_026284645.1 Erythroxylum acuminatum
GAGCTTGTCAAGCTTTCTGTCCCATCTTCAGGTGATGAGCTAGGAGATCAAGTGATCAAAAGCATAAGGGCTTTAAATCTGCACATTTTGGATTTTAAGTTATTTTTGTAAAACACAAGGCTTTGGTTGCATTTCAGGTGTTACTCATTTATGTAATGTTTGTATTTTTGGATTTATGATGTAATGTGGCTTGAAATGCCATTAAAGCTTTGCAAACTCTTATCCTTGGTGTTAATGAAAAATGAATTGTGTATGGATGATGTGAGTTAAAATTAGATATACTTGAAGAAGTTATCAACTTGGGTTGATGAGTTTTTTTGAACATAAATTTTTGTTACATATATATATATATACACACACACACACATCAATGAGATGTTTTGGAAAAGAAAATAGGAATTATGAATGATGAAATGTAGTTGAATGGTTAAGAATGATGTTGCATGAGAGGAAGTAAATTTAGGACAATTTTCAAGTCTTTCATAAGGGTAAAATGTGTGTGTTCTAACTTCAGAGGAAAAATTGTATTAATCTAGGCTGAATTAGACATAGTTGTCTTCTTAGAAGTTGTAGATTATCTTTCTAGCTTTCAAACGCTATAAAGTATGAAGTTTTTGGATATCAGAGTTTAGAGATATGATCATTATAAGTTGTTAATGCTGCATAGGAGGTATATCAGGTCAGCTATAGTAAATGATGAGATGTAGTTGAATGTGATAAATCAAATGATTTGAGAATTGAGAGTTTTATGAGATCAATTTGGTCGTTAAACTATTAAGAAGTGATATTGCATCAGAAAAGGTGAATTTGGGAAAATTATGAGCGAAAGTGTTGTTAGAATGGATGTAGGAACCATTGGAGAGGCTTTGAAGGGAGTTTTGAATCACCTATGTCCATTAGACGGAGTTTAGGTCCTTTAAATAAGCCTTCTCAAGTCTATGAGGACCCCCAGCCTTGCCCATGTTCGTTTAACGGCCATTAAGTTCGTTAAACGGACCTTCTCAGGTCTGGAAAGGCCCCCAGTCCCGTGTATGTTTGTTAGGCGGACGTGTAACGGACATACACTGTAAACTTTCTGAATTTTGGGTTTGTGACCCTCTTAATGGCAAACTCTCACTTCAAGGTCTTCACAGAAGTTGTAGATCTAGAAGTCCTCTTTCAAACTGACAAAGAATGACCTTAATTAGACATCTATAGTGAAAGATATGTCAATGGCACTGAAACAGGTTCAGTATGATTGAGGACAAAATCATGTTTGATTCGTTTGGACATAACTTCAACTTCCGACCTCCAAATGAAATGATTCTTAAACCAATAGATTTCTATCACATTTTTCTATCTCTTCATAAAAATTGGTAGCCTTTGGGGTTTATTAGAAAAATATTGATGGAAAGAAAGTGAGGGAATCGATGGAAGAGCATGACTTGGTTATGAATAGGCTTTGGATTCTTAAGCATGTCTTGATCTATAGAGCTCCGTTTGAGATGGTTCTTATTTCTAAATAAACTAGAGACATAGAGATACAAATTCTCTGAAGAAACCAAATTTTAATTTAGTCTCTAAGACTATCAATTTCTGGATGAAATTGAGTATAATATACGGTTTTAGTTTAATAACATTCCGAAAATATTTGGGCTATAACTTTCAGATCGCTAAACCAAATTGAATGATTTTGGTGCCATTAGAAACTTAAGATAATGGGGAACAAATTTTCTGAAGAAGTCAAATTGAAATTCCGATTTGAGGTTTCCCCAAACATTATTTTGAAATAGGAGAAATGAGTTTGATTATGGTGTTTGACTGGTGTGGGCACGCCGCCCTTGTAGGATGAGCATTCGGATGTCATTTAGGACGTCGGGGACGTGTCTTGTGAGGGCAGGGTGCCCAACACAAAATTTCTCAAACTTTACAATCAAGTCCAATTCGATTAAAATATCTTTTTCTCTTCAACTAATTTTTTACGTATAACCCATTAGGTTCTTAAATGTATTCACAATGGATATAAATTATAGCTTTAAATCAGATTTAAGATTAGATAAATTAAATTTCTTTAGTTTATCTTTAATTGTCTAATTAAACAATTTATTTTTATGGATCAAGATTGATGTCTAGCAACACATCATGACTACCCAAATATTTAAGAATATCAAAGTTTTTTTTTAGATTAAAAAATTGAATTATAAAATATAACCCTTCAGTTTGTAGAAAAGTGAAGAGTTATCAAAGGTTATATGACTTGGTCCCTCATGTGTCCTATACAATTGACCATAACTAAATTAAAAACCAAAGGAACCCCTATGTGTCTTATTTCACCTTAGCTCCTTTAATACACCTAAAGACTCTAATGTTCTACAATACATGGTTGTCTTCAACAATTCGAGGAGCTATATCAAGTTCATTAAAGAAATTATTGATCCAAATAATTATTTCCACTAAATAAAAAATGTATTATTGCTTAATTAGCAACCATTGCTACATTGGAACCTTTCTAATCTCTAAATAATATGTTTCTACGTAAAATATACCTTAACTTCTAAAGTTAATATCCATATAAGCTTGAACTCAAATATCAACTCATACATAGAACAATGGATATTTTTAATACTTCACAAGTATCAGATACCTTAAGTACTAAAATACTTTAGTGCAATATCTATATAGTTAGACTAGAATATGTAAACAAATTCCATTCTATCTCTGTAGATATAATTCCCATAATTAAGTTGTCACCTTTTTATATCCAATAAAAGTTGTTCTTAGACAATTACATTTTTAACAATTGAAAATACGAATTATTGTTCTCTCTCTAAGTAATACGTCTTTACATACTCCCACTAAAGAAAACAATTATACTCTCACTAACATTCTTGCAAATATGATAACTATACAATCATCTTTAAAACAAACTCTTTGAATTCATCATCAAAGTGAATCTTTCAACGCCTCATAGTCTTTTAACTATACATCTAATGAAATAACAAAGACACTATTTTCCAATTGGATGAATTGTTATGAGATTTGAAATTTTCAAATTTCATTTTACTCCCTCTTCTTATCTTGAGAACCATAATGTTGTAAGTATACATTGCAACAAATAATTTGTTATGTAGGTCTATAAGATTATATCCAACCTAATTATCCAATTTATTATTATTATTATTTATTATCTAATTTTGTTTTAAACGTAGAGGATAATATATGCTTCAATTAAGAATCACATCCCTAAATCATTAACTTTGACTCTTTTAAAGTCTTAGCATGTCATATTTAATATGAAATCTTGCTATTTGATTTAATTGGAAATACCGAAGCTAAATTATTATATTAGGCATAACTATAAAAGATTTAAATATTGCATCATACAATATCTCATTTTGTATATTCCTCTTTACACAAATCCATACTCTTATAGTTGTTGAGGTATTCATTAGAAAATCTCATTTCCTATAGGTAACTAAAAACTCAATGTCACCACATCGATCTCATCGAAGTGCTTCAACATTCTCAATGCTTAATTTCTACATCGATTTAAAAAAGTTGAACTTTTAAAATTTTTTAAATATATATTTCATTTAATACCTATGACTATATCACATAAAGTCATTAGTAATCTAATGAAATACAAATATTATCCTTTTATGAATTTTTATCACATCCAATACATCACATGTACAATATTTAATAATTCAATAAAATCTTCATTCTTTCACCAAAGATTGATTTGGTTATTATTTAACTTAACAAGTTTCACAAGTTTTATACGATTCATAATCAAAAGGATACATATATCCTTGTATGTAATTTTATGTTCTCATCATGTTGATTTAAACAGCTTGACATTAAAGGAAAGTCTTGGTTATCTAACTTTGTATTATTGCCACTTATGTTAAATATAGAGCTCCTTTGATCCGTCACATATAAATTAGTTATATAAACTTGGATCAACAACTTTTACTCAATAACCTATTTTGTATCATGTATGAACATTATAATAATGTTGAATCTAAATTTAGTATCAAATAATCATAAGGGTGAACTAAAAATACATAAAATTTCTATCATATCACATATAGGCAAGAAAAGTCATGCAATCATTTTCTTTTTATGACAACTATTATCATACTATAACAAAGCCTTTAATTGATGTCCATTTTTATACTTTTAGTAGGCTAAATTTGAGTGGAATTATTTCATCAAGGTATTATAGCTTTCAGCTATACTCCATGCAACTTTTTGCATCTTATTATCACGTTGTTTGTATACATCTTACATGATGCCCTCAAATTTTATGAGACATTGGTCAACTCAAAATGTTCTTACATTTTATCATCTATATAATGTTAACATATCTTCAAAACTTTGTCGCCAAATTCTCATCATGGATTATAACAAAATTACATAATGGGCATACAATTTTCTTTTCTAACTTTAAGAACTCTTCTCAAACATAATCTTATGTCTAAGAAATTTAGTTCATTAACTTAGTATCAACCATACTAAATAAGATAAATTCTACTTAGAATAAAATATAAATATAAGAAAAGCAATGTCATGACTACCAAATAAAATCATGATTGTAATTGCGTATTTGGTTAATCCCATTATTTTAGTCAAAATAATGGCCCTCACTACTATTCAGAAAGATTACTATAATCTTTCTAGTGGGCTAGGATCTTATTCAAATTTAGTTGATCTTGAGTTCGCTCAACAAACTAACTAAACTTAGATTAAATAGATAACAACTTTATCAATAACATCTTATATGACTTCTAGATCTGTTAGGTGACAACTTTTGCCAAAACATATCATATATTTTATTCCTAACTCTACCCCTAAACTTATGTAATCTTGAGTTTGCTTATCCAAATTACACAAATTTAGTTAAGTGGGACCCACTATTGTAGAACCTAAATATATTCGAGTTAAAGCAACCTTGAGTTTGCTCAACAAGCTTAACAATAAACAAAACTCTTGTTTATTCTTATAACAATAGAAGGTGACAAACACGTTCTAAACGTGTATATTTTAATGATAAATTTAATTTTATATGGTCTCGTCAACACAAATTGCAAGTAAACTATACACACACACACACATAACATACAATTTAATATGCATCCAATATATATATCAAATATATAAATAAAATATGCATCTTATGCACTCATAATCAAATTATATGTATAAAATATCAAGCTTTGTTTGATTATAGTTATTGATCTTCATAATATAAAATAATATTTCTAACTCTTTGGAAAAATTAAATAGATTATACTAATTGATTCCTAAATAAATTAAATTCCTATTCCAAATAGAATTTTAGTTTGATTTGAAAAAAAAATTTCAAATCCAATTAGAAACTATTTCCAATTATCTTGACTTCTTTAATAAAAGTTAATTGAAACAAATTTCAATAAATTATGCTTAATTTTAAAAAACTCCTTTTTCAAAATTATATAATTAATATATTCTAATAGAATTAGAAAACTATTTCTAATCTAATTAGAAATTATTTTTCCTTAACTAGAAAACTATTTTCTTATGTTAAAATGAAGCTACTTTCAAAATTGAATAAAATACATTTAAATTTAATTAAGAAAGTCCTTTATATTATTTATTTAGATATTAATTTCTTAATTAATTAAAAAATATTTTCTTAATAAATTACAAAACTATTTTGAAATTTTTAAAGAAAGCACTTTTTTCTTAATTAATAAATTAAAACAGTTTTTAAATTTTAATCAAGAAAAATATGTTTTCTAATTAGTCAAGAAGCCTATTATTCATAAATAAAGAAGCAATCTAAATAAATAGAATAATGATTCTCTAAACAAATGAAATCATAAATTTGATTTATCTCAATCAAATTGAAATAAATAAATTTAGTTAAGAAACATCTTTCTTAATTACTTAAGAAAAACTTATTTTAATTTTAGAGAATCTAATTGATTAATTTCAATCCAATTGAAACTAATTAATTCTAATTTTATCAAGTACTTCTTCAAAATTAATCAGGAATTACTCTAATTATTAGTCTTAATCATATTAAGAAAAATAATTAATTTAATTATGAAATTGATTTTAAATTTTAAAACAATTTTAAAATTTTATTTGGTACAAAATTGGATTTATTCAATTTAGATTAGAATACAATATTACATACTTAAAAAAAAAATTTATTAGGGGTACATTAATTCTATTTTTAAACAAGCCTTGATCTTGGTTTGTTTTAATGGTAAATGAATATTTGATGATATTTATATACCCATATTTAATATGTTTTTGTTTTTTATTTAATAGTTGTATAGTATTTTTGGTACTTATTTTGTATCAAGTGTGTTTATAGGTGATAATTATCTTCATAAACCAAAATGAGAAGAATTCAGATGAAATTGTGGCATAGAACTAAGATCTCAAGCAATTGTGGACTTACATGACCGTGTATACTGACTATGTAAGTATTTGTAAATATGTGGAGTTAAAAACATAATTCTTGCCTACGTAGAGTTAGACGCTCATGTATATTGCCTGTGTAAGTCACTGTGACCATATAAAATCACGAATTCATGTGTTTTCGGAAATACACAATCACCTACATATGTAAGTGACCGCATATATCTCATAAACCCTAGTATTTACTATAAAAGGATGCTATTGGAGGCAGAAGAGAGAGAGAGAGGAGAGTTTAGAGGCATTTTTGACTAATAAGAAACATAGAGAAGAGGCATTTTTAAGCAGAGGACAAGGAAAACACGAAGATTACGTCACAAGATCTAATAGAGCATGTAATAGCCCGTTTTCCATATTAAGGGTTAGAGTCTTAGAGTGTTTCACATGGCCATATCATTAAGAATTCATGAATTTCATTTCATTCACATGCATAATGATAGCATACACACGTGAATTATGATTTAGTACACATTGCGAAGAATGTATATGCATTCAATTGATTTATTCCGCAGTATGAAAGGTTTAAAATGATCATGATGTGAATTGTGTATTATTTACGCCTTGCATTTTGGTTTAATTAATTACAAGTAGTAAATTTAGAATTAATTGGTACAATTGGAAAATTGATGAATTAAAATGTACATTTGGTCTAGGAAAAATGCCAAATGGTAAGACAATTTGACACATGGGAAATTAAGATGACTAAGTTTATAATTGAGTGACATTTGGCATAGATAAATGAGTGACATTTGGCATAGCTAATTAATTGTCAAATGACATTGATCCTGGAGTGAAAAATGGACTAATAACTAGGTGACAATTGGTAGTATATACATAGGACAAGTGACTTACATGCCTAAGGACAAATGTTAATGTAAGATGGTGACACCTAGCATTTGATGTATCAAGTTTCTGCAGGAGAAGTTTCAGCTTAGTTCATTCTTCTCTTTTCCACTACTCTCACCACCGAAACGCTCCCAACTTCTGCACCTTGCTTCCATTTTGTTCATACTCACTACAAGATCCATATAAGAAAATATGCTCAATGATAGCTATAACCTGCTATCATCATTTTGTATTTGCTGGAAACATCCTACTTTCATCTTGAACTTGGATGATTTTGCATGTATGGAGAGCTGAATTAGCTTGATCATTGGGGTGGAAATTTGAGCTAGACAAGTAAGTAAAAGATTGTTCTTTATGGCATGTTATAATAAAAAGTTTATGATGATGAAATTGGGATGAATTGTATATGATGTTGATGATGAAGTGTGCTGGAAATTTCTGCATGAACTTCAATACCTTTCTATTGTGCTCTTAATATAAAAAAAAAATTAGGTTATGGATTATTTTATGGATGAATTAGATTGGGATTTGAGGTATAATGAAGGTGAATTTATTTTAGAGAAAGGTGCTAATATAGTGATCTTGAAATGGGAAAGAAATAAGACTACATGTATGATCAAATAAATGATAGTTTCTATTTTAATTATGATGCATGAAAGACTATAATTTGTAAGCAACCAAATGAATGATTTAAATTGGAAATTGGATATGGAATGGATGAGGAATTGAAACATAATTAAGGTATAATTGAGGTATAAGTGATGGACTATGATGAAGATGTGTGAATTTGATATAAAGATGAGAATAGTTGGAAAAAATTAAAGGAAAAGGATGGCGAACCTTCAGTTCACTCATCCCACAATCGTGGAAGCTACATAAGCTCCATCCTACGATTGTTCAATGCTAGGAAGTGAAAAAAAAATGTGTTTTGTGTGATGGTTAAACCATATAAGGATAAGTTACTTTACTTAGGTGCATTTGGACTTGATTGGGGCTTAAAATGAACCTAGAAAGTTGCTTGATTAAGTGATTAAGGGTTTGTTAAGTTTAAGTTGTTAATTGAGGTTATAAATTAAGGAATGAATTCATTGATATCAAATGTATATGAATTTCGGAAGTATGAGTTGTTAATGGTATGAAGATATTCTTATGAATGCAAATGTGATTTAAAGGATATAATTAACGAATTAGGTATGATTGAATGAGAATTGGGAAATTGTGTGACTATACAATGATAGGAAAGAATTGATGAATGTATGATTGGTGAATTTAGGGTAATCAAACTTACTTAAGGCATAACCTAATTGAAAACAAGTTATATACAAGCTATGATGAATGAATGAGCAAGATTTTGAATAAGGTTACATGCCCGTGATAGTCAATTGAGCATGCATTGAACATAACACATATACATGTATATGATTGAGTACTCATTTTCTTAAACAAGTTAGTAATGTGTAAATATATGTGTATTGCATGATATAAAAGCACAAATAGACCGACAACATCCAGACATTAACATATCGTCAAGGCAATAACTATTCTGGAGCATACTGTGAGTTGACCTAGATATTTTCTCAATATATTTGAATTTTTATGATTAACTGTAAGATATTGAACTGTTACTGATATGATTATGATAATTTCAGACATTGATGGTTTGAGGAGCTTGATATTTGGGACTGTATTGGAAGTGTTTACAAATTGAATGTGCACTATGAAATGTGTTCTCAACTGTGTGTTGAATGTTAGACTCAGATCCGATGGATATGATAAATGACTGTGCACATTGAATGAAAGTGATTGAAGATATAGTATGTGACTAGAATCTTAGGTGCATTTCATGGCATTGATATGCATGATCATATAAAGGAGTTGTGACCGAAGTGACCAATCTAAAAAGAGCTTAAAGCTTAGAAATAGGCACAAAGAGCTACAAGCTCAGTGATTAATGAGCCTAATATCCATTAAAGGGTACAGGACAATATCTGAAATGAGCCAGGTATCTATAAAGGGATACGAGACAGTTAAATAGGCGCTCAATCACAAAAAAATAAAAATGAAAGTGGAATCTCATATGCATTGCATATATATCTTTACATGTATCATGAGAATAATTGCAAAGAATGACTAAATTAAGTTGATATAATGATATGCCATGTTTGTGTACATGTGGATGATATGAATGATTAGATTGCTCTGAAATGATTATCTGAAATGTTTGTATTCATAATGGGCTTGTTGAAATATGATGTATAATCTGATCAGGTGATATATGGGATTTGATTCTAAATGATGTAAAATACTGTTTGAACTGTGTTATACACTTGTGATGTTTATATTTTATTTTGAGTGAGCACATCGATGATCGTTCACTCACTGAGTTCGCAAATCTCATCAAAATTGCAAATGTTGATTTTCAGGTATTGAGGAGATCTAGCTTCTAAGGCAATCTATTGGCAGTCTAGTATTATCGATTTTGTAAACAAGAAATAGCTCAAAGGTCTAGTCACCTGATGTCTGAGGAGTTTAGATAGAATGTGTTTGCTTAGTTTCTCATTTCATGCAGAAGATTTTGTATAAAATAGTAAACTCTCAGTTGTTTTTGTAATGTAAATTTATGGATTATGGAATGTAATGACAATGTAAGCTTATGTTTGTGAATGAAATGAGGAAATTTAGTCTTTCGAATACTTGTGTACTGTATGATTCCATAATAAGTGAATATGATTGCTCTAATATGCCATTCTCATAGGGTATGTTCTTGAATGTCCTCTGGATGTTCTAGCATATACTTTATGATAGTAGGGGTATTACAGAGCATCATTCAATCTAAATTGCAAGAAGATTCATTAGAGACAAAAGGAGGATTTAGAATATGAATCCTTTTATTTCTATTTGTTCTTCTGAATTTTTATTATCGGTTTTGTTTTTTATACTTAAGAACCAAATTGTTTAGTGTCTAGGTGTGATGAATCTTAAGTTGTGATGACAATATGATTTAGTCTTTTATTTAATGTATTTTTATTGATTGATTTATTATGATTCAATTATATATTATATGTTTTAACTAATATATCTAGAATATTAATTCATGATTTGATTTCATATGATTGAGAGTGAGAAATCCTTTTGTGTGAATAGATCTACTATAATTGAAAGGAGTTGCATGCAAACCTAGAATTATGTCAACATAAATCCTCTAGATTATGGTCAAACCTGATAGTGAAATTCACGAATCAATAATGTAATCTTAAAGGTTTTAACTAGAAAGAGATGTTACTTAATCAACTAAGGGTTAATTGTTAATAGTCTCGAGAAAGATATTAACATAAGACGAGAATTTTCACGGTCTAATAATCAATAGTTTAATTGAATGATAAAGGGTTAGTATTTAAGAATTTTTAGGGGGATTTATCACCTAGGTATTACTTATTTGATATTGAATTTTCATAGTATTTTCCTTATCAAAGTTGATTACTGTATCAATCTTAGTTTAGTTAAATGTTGCACTTTGCTCTCCGTCTTCTCCAGCCTAACGCTCGTCACTTCTTAATTTCATTCCGTCTTCTCCGATTACTTGATAACAATTCCCTTCCCCTTAACATCTTTTTCCACCAAATTAATCTCCGGGTAACGCTTCTGAAGATCGAACAGATACTCCCACATTGCTTCTGCACTTCCTCCATCCGACCATTGCACCAGGAGTTGTGTTACTGCTCTGTTGTTCTTCTTGGTAATGCGCCGGTCTAGAATGACTACTGGAATCTGCTCCACCGAAGTGATGAATTCTGGTAGCTCCAAAGAAATTCTGACTTGGTCTTCCCTTACCTTCTTCAGCTGCAAAACATGAAACACTGGATGGATCAAGGAGGTAGCAGGCAATTCAAGCTTATAAGCCACCTGCCCTATCTTCTGTACGATTTTGTACGGCCCATAATACAAAGGAGACAATTTCTGATTGCTTCTTCGTTGTAATGAGTTTTGCCTGTAAGGATGTAATTTGAGTAATGCCATTTCCCCAATTACGAATTCACGTTCTGAATGATTAGAATCAGCATACTGTTTCATTCGATTTTATGCCCTCTTCAAATGGAACCTCTTCACGTCGATAATGACTTCCCTATTCGTAAGCACCCTGTCCACCTCCATCACCTTGGCATCCCCTGCAATATAAGGCGTGTAAACAGGTGGTGGATAGCCATACAAAACTTCGAAGGGTGTACACCCAATTGACGGACGGTAAGTGGTGTTATACCACCACTCTGCTACGGCTAACCATTCACTCCATTTCTGTGGAGTTTCCCCGCAACAGCACCGCAAATATGTTTTCAAAATTTTATTAACTGCCTCCGTGAGATCGTCGGTCTGTGGGTGATACGCAGTTGAACACTTGAGCTGGACCTTCTGCAACTTAAGTAACTCTTGCCAGAACTTGCTCATAAAAATAGGATCTCTGTCGCTAATTATGGACTCCGGCATACCATGCAGTTTGAACACATGTGTAAGAAACAATTCCGCTATATCACTAGCAGTGTACGGGTACTTCACCGTGACAAAATGGGCATACTTCGTAAATCGGTCGACCACCACTAAAATAACTGACCTACCTTTCGACGCCAGTAGGCCTTCGATAAAATCCAGAATGACCTCCCTCCAACTTCCCTCCGAAATAGCGATTGGCTGTAATAGTCTGGGATACGCCACATTGTCATACTTGTTCCGTTGACAGTTCATACAATCTTGAACATATTGTCGCACATCTCTCGTGGTTGCTGCTCCGGTATGTCCTCCAATAGCGTCATCGTGGCTAATTCCGATTATTTGTTTCCTTAACGCCCAATTGTTACCAATGACCAATCGGCCCTTCCACCTGAGTAACTCATCCTTCCACTCGTAAACATTTGGTTTCCTCCCCCCGTTGTTTAATTCTGTAATTAGGCGTTGTATCGAGGGATCCTGTTCCCAGCTTTTTTGTATCTCTTCCATCAATTGCCCATGCAACTATGACACCGATAATGTCATTAATTCCACACTTGTGATCCTGGATAGAGCGTCTGCCGCGTCATTCTCTTTCCCACTATGATATTGGACTTCAAAATCGTAACCCAGCAGCTTGGGAAGCCATATTTGCTGGAACGGTGTTGTCAACCTCTACTCCAACAAGTATTTCAGGCTCCGATGATCGGTTTTGACTACAAAATGCTTACAACTCAAATAGTGATGTCAATGCTTGATTGCTTTAATGACGGCCAAAAACTCTTTCTCGTATGTTGACAAGCCATAATGCCTTCTCGCCAGCGCCTTACTCAGAAACGCTATCGGGTGACCCTCTTGTTGCAATACTGCTCCAATACCCTGGCCACTGGTGTTCGCCTCGACGACAAACGTCTTCAAAAAGTCCGGTAATGCTAATATTGGGGCAGACGTAATCGCCGCCTTCAAGTGCTCAAATGCGTTCTACTCCTCCGTCCCCCATTCCCACTGATTCATTCGATCCTTCTTGAGTAATTCCGTCAATGGCTTTGCTAACACCCCATAGCCTTTAATAAATCGTCTATAATAACCGATGATTCCTAAAAATCCCCAAAGTTCCTTGAGGTTTTTAGGCGGCACCCATTCAATGATCGTCTTAACCTTCCAGAGGTCGGTGGCGACCCCCATCTCTGATATCGCATACCCTAAATGTTGGGAATCGCTATTCCCAGAAACGGGAAACTCCAGTGCGTCCATCTCATGGACGCGTGCGGAATGACAGCAAAG
>JANKOD010000192.1:22821073-22833691 GCA_026284645.1 Erythroxylum acuminatum
GAGATAGTGCTAAGGGTTGAGTGGTGTCAGCTCAGTAAAGCTTTGGGTAAAACTATTGTAATTCGGTAAAAGTGATTAAGCTGGGTGAGGGCCCCGCAAACGTAGGCAAAGTGTGCCGAACTGCATTACCAAATTTCTGGTGTTTTTATCTTTTCGGTTTAGCTTGTTTTATATTTTATTGGTGCTAAGAAAATTTGCGGAAAGTTTGCGAAATAATTAACCCCTTCGTTTTTTTCACATTCGATCCTTCTTGAGTAATTCCGTCAATGGCTTTGCTAACAACCCGTAGCCTTTAATAAACCGTCTATAGTAACCGTTGATTCCTAAAAATCTCTAAAGTTCCTTGAGATTTCTAGGCGTCACCCAATCAATGATCGTTTTAAACTTTCGAAGGTCAGTGGCAACTCCCATCTCCGATATCGTATACCCTAAATATTCCACCTGGCACGCCCCGAATACACATTTATCCCCCTCTCAAAAATAGGCAATTCCTTCTCAACGTCTCCATGGCCGTGGAAATGTGCTGAACGTGTGACTGCTTGGAGGAGTTGTAAATAAGAATGTCGTTGAAGAACACCAGTATAAAACGACGCAGGAATGGCTTGAATAGCTTGTTCATTAATCTTTAGAAAGTCGAAGGCGCATTCGTCAGGCCAAAGGGCATTACGAGGAATTCATAATGTCCCTCGTGAGTTCTAAGTGCCGTCTTTGCTACATCCTCTGGCTGCATCCTGATTTGATGGTAACCGGATCGGAGGTCCAATTTAGTGAACCAGCCTGCACCATGTAATTCGTCCAGCAGTTCTTCAATCAATAGGAATCGTCCTTCTTCTTGACCAAAACGACCGGTGAGGCAAATGGCCCATAACTCTGCCTAGTGAACCCCTGTTTCAGAAGGTTCTTCACCGCTTGTTCGATAATGTCCTTCTGAGCTCCTGAGTACCTATATGGCCGAACGTTAATGGCTTCCACCCCTTCTTTGAGAACTATTTGATGGTTGTGCGGTCGATTTGGAGGCAATTCGGTTGGTTCCTGAAAAACATCAGCGTATTCGGACAAGACAACATTGATTTCATCGAAGGCACTCCACTGGTCGGTGGTAATACGCATCTGTTGCAGTTGAAATTCCACCGGTGTCGACAATTGCATCATGCACAATTGACTCTCCGACGATCTCCGCCATTGCTTTTGGAATTCCTTACTAGAGATGATTTTTGATCGCCCCTTTGGGTTTCCACACAGCTTAACCATCTGTCCTTCCCATTTAAACACCATCATTCGAAGCTTGAAATTACAGAGAACCTCATCAAGGCCACTCAGCCACTGTACCCCTAGAACTACATCACATCCACCCAGTGCCAATACTAGCGCATCCATGGTGAACTGTACTCCCTACATGGTCCACTTGAATCCTTCGTAGTATTGATGGCACTTCAATTGCAATCCTCCTCCTACCGTAATGGAGATAGGGTCTATTTCTTGCAGTTGACAATCTCCTTTACGAAAGACCGATGGATCAATGAAATTATGTGTGCTTCCGTTATCAATCAGTATATATATCTTCCTCCGTTGATGTTCCCCTACCACCCTCATTTGCTTAAACTCCGTCTTCTTTGATAGTCCAAGCATGGCTTGCATGGATACTATCGGTTGATTTTCTTTGGTTGGATTTAGCTCTAAATCCTCCTCCTCCATCTCCGGTGATGTTCCACCATTGTCGTCTTCCCCAATCACTATGTATAACTAAAGTTGACGCTTCTTACATTGATGCCCTATACTATATTTTTCGTCACACCAAAAGCAAAGACCCTTTTCTCTTTTCTCGTTGAAATCCCTACTACTGAGACGTCTCTGACTTTTTGATGTTCCCATCGACGAGGGAGAACGCAGCGATGATGCGGGAGTGGGCAATATTCCATCCGACAATGATCTGCGCATGCTACTAGTTGGTTGCGATATTCGTGACCCTGGCGGGCATTTACTATAATCACTCGTCCCCTTCATCAACGATCCTTGCTTCAGGGTTATACTTCTCGTAGAGTTTAGAATAGCGTCCTGTTTCTTGGCTAAGGTATAGGCTTGATGTAAGGAATGAGGCTCATGCAGTTTTACCGTCACCCCTATCTCCGGTTTCAACCCCTTCACAAAAAATCCCACCAGATACTCTTCGGATAGCATCAACCGATTAGAATGATGGTCGAATTGCGCGCAGTAGTCTAGCACTAATCCTTATTGCTTAAACTCCTTGAAGTCCCCAACCGAATCATCGAATATCTCTGCGTCAAACCTCTATTTCAACGCCTTGGTAAATTCTTCCCACACCATTGCTTCTGTGATATGGCGATTCCTCACATATAAGCGATACCATTCCTGGGCTCTTTCATCCATGTGGTGAACAGCCACACTCACCTTCGTGTTCTCCAGTGTTTGGTCTAGGGTGAAGAATTGCTCACACCTATATAACCACATTTTAACATTTTCACTATCGAATGGGGAAAACTTGATTCTGCTCATTCTAGTGAGGGTGTTCCCTTCGCGCTCATGCGCCACCGAGCTCCCCTGCGGTATAGTTTCTACAGTACCTACCTCACTCGATTTCTGAATACTTTGTAAGAGAAGAGCTCTCAGTTCGGACATCTCCTTCTCCACCTTCGCCGTTCTATTCTGAATTTCCATGAACATTCGTTCCATGGAAGCTTTCAAACTTTCTTCCATCCTTCTAAGGTTCACGCTCCTGGTGTTCTTTGCCATGATTGGTGTTCACAGGATCGTATTCTCTGATACCAATTTGTTAGGGAAAAAATATCGATTCTAACAGAATGAGAGTACAAGGATGAAATTTGTCAGAGAAATTGACACACATCAAGGGAAGAGAGAGAAAAGAGAGAATCCAATGATAGAGAGAGGAAGGATTACAACAATTGCACACACACAATTCATACCGTTCAAGCCACACGTGATCGGCTTAAATCCAGCTAATACATTCCTCTACAAGTCTCCCTATTCTATTACTCTGGTCTCGTTATTTAGTTAAACGTTGCGCTTTGATCTCCGTCTTCTCCAGCCTAACGCTCGTCACTTCTTAATTTCATTCCGACTTCTCCGATTACTTGATAACATTCCTGCCCATAAACACTTGCCTTTTGTCACGCCTATGTGATTCTTGAAGTTATAAAGCCACCAAGTAGCTTCATGAATTGTTCCTAGTCACTAGACACTACCCCTTGATGCATTTTTAGGCGTTGTTCGACCTGTCACCAGTTGCTTCATATGATCAGCGACAACTTCTTCTCCAGTAGGCTGCCTTTGACTCACTAGCACCTCATCACTAACGAAGTCATTCTAATCACCGATAGCAGTATTTGTTTAAAATTTTACACGCCTTACACAACCTTATTTGACATATCAACTTCCACCTAAAATTTTCTCCATCCAGAACAAAATAATACAGAAACTATAGACTTACTTATTAAACCCAACAACTAATAGATACAGCAATATAACCAGACCATTGCAAGTAATCCACAACTAGGAGCCACCAGCGTTATAGCCTTTCCATAAACTTTCAATCGAAAACCTTGACACCAATGATAATTCCAAAACAATTATAGGGTTCACTATGGTTTTTAGGGTTTGATGGCTTTGATCTTCCAGTCTTAATATTTTAAGTTTTATGTTGTTTATTGTTTAAAATTTAAACAATACTTATTTCTAATTTTATTAACAATTCAATTTTAAATTTAATTTAAGATTTCAAAAGTTTAAATATGAACTTTTCATATTAATGTTAGTCAGATCTTAATCTAATTTTTAAGGTTTACGATTTCAATTCTGATCAATGACAATCAAACAATTTAATCAAGTCATATAATTAAACTTGGTTCTGAAACTACTATTAAGAAATTAGGTCAAGATTTGATCCTGTGGGTAACAAAATAATTACAAAACTTTTTCTTTTTGATTTTACAAAAGTGTGAATTTTAATTTGTACCTTATTCTAAAGCTTGACCTTTTCTTGTTGTATCTCTCGAATTATTTCTAAAATCAGTCCATTTCAACTATCATAGCCGCACAAATGTCTAACCTCTAACGGTATCTACAGGACGAGTTGAGAAAACTTTGAAATTGTTGCAAAGAGAGTTTGGTAAGAAGTGTTGGATATTATAGTAATTTAATTGAAATTAAATTCTAAATTTAATAAAATTATATATAATTCTATGTAAATACTAGTTATGCCTAAATAAGATCTAATATCTCATATTGATCATTATTTATTCAATATCTCATATTTAATCATAAAGATTTTCAAACTATGCAATCAAGTCTAACTTGATTAAAATATCTTTTCTCTCTTTATTTTGTTCTTTATGTGTGACCTATTATGTTCTCAAATATGTTGATAATATAAATTATAACTCTAAATCATATTTAGGATTTGATAATTTAAACTCCTTTAATTTATCTTTAATTAAACAATTTATATTCGTAAATCAAAATTCACGTCTAGCAATACATCATAACTACCCAAATATTTAGAAATATCAAAGTAGTTTTAACTAACATTCCCGTACATGATATTTTTATATAATTCAATATATTCATCATACAATATTTCAATTAAACATAAGGCATGAAATTAATGTCTGCTCTATTTTGAGTCCAATCATATTAATTCTCTACTATTAGGTATTCATATGATTAATGATATTTAAAAATTATTTAAAAAGTGTCATTATACTTTGGCCAAGGATTTCTAAAATCAATACTAATCGAAACTAATGGACCATTCTTTCTAATTACTTTAGAGTGATGAATTCTATATTAATCACTCAGTTACCTTCATATAATTCATACTATATCTAATGACCACAGACCGTATTACCTCTGATTAGAATAAGTTATAAATAGAATCAAACATAACGGTCCCTATATAAAATAATTTTATAGACCTAAGTTAAATGATTATTTATACAATCATTATAATAAAAATTTCTATAAACATATAAGTAATATTCTAAATAGATTTCTCATACGGGATAAATCGAGTAAACGTGTTTTCTAACAAACACTCATACATTTGTTTAAATATCTATAATTTAATTTATGAAATCGACTATTTTCTTCATAATCAAAAATATGACGGGCGTTAGACTTTTTATATTCTATTAATGTCTATTCATAATAGAACATTTGAGGGATAATATATAATATATAATATATAATTATGATCTTATCATAATTTTATTTACAATATATATTTATCACACGGACTTTATAAAAAAATTTCTTTAAATTATTTTGTTACTTAACTACAGCTAATCGATTAGACGTAAACTAATATAGTATAGACGCCTCTTGTTCTCAGCCACTTTGCATTTCAACGATTGATTGGGCAGAATATAATGACAATGAGGTTTTCAACCCCAACACAAAAGTTAAGGATCCAGCAAATTGACTTGCCCCTCAAATGTAGGGGGCAGTCAGAGGACCTTCTTATGCTAAAAGCATGCAAAGTGAGTGGGTATACCAAAAGCATTTCCCATCATACGAGTTAATAAGAATGAGAGTCTTGTAATTGGATGGACACCCGCATAATACGAAAGAAATATTCTCAATAGAATGGATGCAAGCAAATAACATTTTCTCATTAACAAAACCGACCATAGAAGTTATTCTCAGGAGGGGTTGCGAATAGCTTCCACTGTCGAATTACGAAAAGAATAAAGTGAATTGGACCAACATACCACCCAAGACAAGTTATTCCTCATCATTGAAAACCTACATCATTAGAAGCATATGCCAAGTCAATCCGAGTTGCAATAAGGCGTTAAGTCATATACAAGTTAAAAGGAGTAATAGATGAAACTAACCACCATTCACAAAGCACCATGCCAACATCAACATCAGTCTCAGTGGAATCAGATTCAGCGCTATGCTGGTCATCTGTAAAATCTTCCTAGAAACCATGCGCTAATGCTGGTCATCTGTAAAATCTTCCTAGAAACCATTGAAAAAGCTTCTTTCCCCCCCTTTCTACTGAGGTCGAAAGATGTGTAAACCAAACTGGATTTGCAAATGTCAACCTCAATGCAGCAAAGCGAGAGCTAATAAGCGTTGACCGAAATCATAAAATATTGTGCAACGACTCTTTCACCAGCAATGCAGAACGGAAAATGGAAAATTACTGTTTGATGACAAAGAATGCTCGTTATATCTAACCGGGACAAAATGCTATATAAGAGAAATTTCAGATGACTCTGTACACCCATTATCTGCTCTGATCAAATGCAAACCTTGCAAGCTGTGGCAATAAAACCAAGGGTAGCTGAGGCCTCCTTTACAACAACTGAAGTCTCAGCTATTAATTAGGGAAAACAAAAAGATCCTAGCACAAAGCAAAACTAAAATCTATGTCGACCATTTATAGAGAGCCTAGTTTAAAAATGTCTGATGTTAAATCATACAACTACTAACGGGTACATACACAATGACGGAGGTGGTCATTAATTAGAAGAAAGTTCCTCCTACCAGCTTTCTTGACTTCAGAATTAGAGAACTGTAATTAGTACAGTCCATTAGCAAATATATATATATATATGTAAGAAGGACCATCTGTGAGGCTTGGACATAAGCATAGACAAGCTAAGCTTAATTGATTGCCTCATCTACTTACATATGTGAAACAACAACAATTTTAAATTACACCAACAAAGGTCATAGAGAGCAGACATCAACATTTAGAAAGAATCGCCCTTTCTCGCACAAGACTTAATCGCATTTCAGAAAGAGATTATAATCTTGTGTTTGACAGTGTATATGAATCCTGAAAATTAGCAAATTCATAACCACCAGTATTGAAAGAAAAATACTAAGTATCAAATCGACTCAAACAAGCAATCTCTATAAATTATTTACCAAAAAGATAAGTAGCAAAACCAAATTTGTTCATCTTCTTCCAAACTAAACCTGGCTTCTATGAGTATACCAAGCACATGACCCATCACATGACCCATCTCTATGCAATTCAAACTTGTACATATCTTATCCTCAATAATATAATTGTGATTGTTTAGGAATTATCAATGGTTGCAGCTGTAACTTTTAGTGGTCGTGTCCTTTCCTGTTCACCACTGCATCTCCAGAAAGCCCTTCTCCACCACACTTCAAATCCTCTTTGAATATTTGGACATTCTTCACCAGAATTTAGGAATCGACTAAACCAAGCAAGTAAAATATCCTGCTGCCAAGTCATAGGTAAAGTTAGAATCGTGTTACTAAGACCATCCTCGATCAAATGATAATCAAAGCCTTTAGATGCTCTCCTCATCCAGCCAAAGTCATCATAAAATGGAACCAGCCATGTTTGTAGAAGTAAGCACCTAACTTCCTTTGAGGCCAGCAACTGTCCCTTCCCAATCCCAACAAACAGTCTGGCTGTGACTCTGCTAACCTCATATCTATGAACTGCAGGAACTTTGGAATGTACATCAGACAATTCGGACAAGGATGCCCATATTGCCAAAAATTCTTCAGCAATCTGTCTATCAATAAGAATATCCAACAACCAGTGTAAATTATCTGCTTGTCGTGCGATCTGTCCAGCATTTTCAAAATCCCCTGCAGCTGCCTGGAGGAAATGGTTTCTAAGGAGCTCCATACACCTATCACAAGCCGAGTATAAGGACCCTTTGTTGAGATCATTGTGCGAGGAATTCTCACGAAGCATCTTTGAGACCAATCCCTTCATCTGTCGCCTAGCTTTCTCATCTTTGCCTTCAAGCACTACATTTATAAGTTTAACAAGCACCTGCTCATTGTCACTTCCCTCTTCAGTTCCATTATTCACTTCAACAGAAACCCTTTTCAGTACCTCCCCGGCTCCCACGCCTTCAAGATGAAGCTCCGATAACAGAGAAGCCACTTTCTCCTCCTCATCCTCAGCCCATGGAGCAGCTTCTAAGTATTCCAGACAAGACAAGACCCCAGCATCAAATCCAATTGCCGCAGAAACCTAAAACATGGATCACCACAGGAAATGGGGCCATCGAATTTAGTTCTTTAAAGCTCTAAGTCCACCACTAGCTAAGTATAAAGCCTACAAGTACAACACGAAATAAAGTTGCCCAGATATGTCATAAGAAGTCCAGTGACTAACGACTCTAGCATCATTGATGGCTTATATTTGACCTATGAGCAATAAATTTCAATGCCACATTTTCCAGAAGAACAACAAAACAGAGGAAGAACGTTTCTTTAGTAGTTGTAAGGAACTTAAAACACAAAATTAACCGCTAAGTAAACCCAAAAAGCTTTTACCTTCAAAATACCAAGAATCCTGCTAACATCCTCACGCATAAGCTTCCTCCTCAGATCTCTACAGTACATCAACCTAAGTGTCTCGATATAAATCTCGACATCATCACAATCCGCAATCTCAACAACGTATGGGGTCGCCGTCGAAGACCTAGGTTTGTTTGCCCAACGATCCGACAACTTCACAGCAAAGAACCTACTATGACCCATCAAGATCTGTCTGTGCACATCCATGGACACACTAATCCCATCCTTAGAACTCAAGGTCAACTTCAAATCACTAGTCGAGGAATCATTAAATTGGTTCCCCGGACTCCTGTTCCCCAACATATCGTTTATTCGCTGCATTATCAAAGCTTGCTTGTCTTGTATGGACATTTGCGAGTTGTGTGAGGTCTTATGAGTAACGTAGGCGTGGTGGTTAAATGGGATTTGGGTTCTGGGCTGGATCTCCGGTTCGCTAGCCATCATCTCGAACAGGGTGGGGCTGGATCGAGTCTTCTCCGGTGGTGGCGACATGGGGTTTAGGAGACCGGCGGTGAGGGCGGAGTTGAACTTGGTGAAACTCGACGGAAAAGACTGCTCGAGAGGAGAGTGGTGACCGTTGGAGAGGGTGGTCCCGCCGTTGGAGACGGGGATGAAGTCCATGACCGGAGAAGCACCTGCACTTCCCATTGAGAAGGGACCCGACGAATCGAGAAGTGGATCGAGCTTCGGATAAGGCTGTGATGGCGGCGAAGGCGGAAGAGGAACAGGGCGAGAAGCTGGGCAACACCAGGAACTATCAGGCGAGACGATAGAGGGAGGGTTCAGTTTCCGCAAAGGAAACTGAACGTCAGAGTTAGGGGCGGAGGAGGAAATGGTGGTTTCTCGGGGTGGTCTGCGGCGCTTGGGTTTGGGTTTGGAGGGGTGAGAGAGGAGTTTAAGGTGAGGTTTAGTTGCAGTAGTAGAAGTTTGTACTGTTGTTGTTGTTCTGGTTGCCATGGAATAAATTGTGTGCCTTGTCCTTTAGCTCATTGGCATTGGCAAATGAAATAGAGTAAGTGAGTGAGCATACTCTTTGCTTAGGATGTGAATTAATTATAAGACACAACCAGCGAAGGCGAGTGACATTGCAATTAATTAATAAACAGTGCAATGCAACGGTGGCAGAAGAATAGGCTTTCGTAGATTGATATCAAATCCCCCGTTGTAGTTATAATTTTTTTATTATATTTTATTCACATATTTATATAAATAATATTTAATATATGAATATAATATAATTAAAAAGGAATAATTGACACAGAAAATTTGATGTAATAATTGACACAGAAAATTTGATGTGTAATTGAAGGCGCATGTCTCTTTTAATTGGTGAGTCCGTTCTCTTTTGACGGTTGGTGTAAAATAGTTACGTACGAATCAAAACAGAGAGACCCACCTCCACCTGGCACCTGCTTCGTTCAGTCTACTGTCTAGATAATAAGTACTTTTTGTTGTATGTTCATTGGTGGATGGCAGTTGTGTCTTGGAACACGGACTTTTTGTCCTAATTGACTCTACTAATCATCATCCCTTGTATTAATCGGAACAAGAAAAGGCAGACAGCATGTGCAAGGCAAAATAGCAAGTCCTTCATTTGCTTTTAGTACACGACAAATATACTAATTATGTATCCTTTTTTTTTAGTTATCCAAACATTGGATGGTCCACGCATAGTATGTCTCCAATGCTTAACCAGAACCACTGAGTATTGTACAGCCAATCAAAACGGTAAACTAGTAAATCCAAAAGGCTCATTTACAAAATCCTATCTTATTAACATTAATAAGATTTTTTTTCCCGTCTTATGTGATCAATTAAAGATAAAATGAATAATTTAGGGCCTATCTTATTCTATTTAATTTTACTATTTTTTGTTATAATTTTTTAAAAGATAAAACAAACAAAAAAATATTTGGTTGGTTTGTTTCTTTTTAAAGTTTGCAAAAGTAGAAAAATCAAAATAAAATTTAAAAACACAAATATTATGTTTTCTTCCACTGCAGTAACAAGTTTTAAAAACTAAATTCCAAAATTTAAAAAAAAACCCAAAAATTCTTGTTTTTCTTCTCTTCCAAACCTAAACACTACTGCCTCTTAACTTCTGTCATCAATCTTGTTTTTGAGTTGTGAAAAAATAGGTTGAGCTTTGGTTATGAAATCCTTATCATTGAACCATAAGAACTACAAAAAAATTAAATAATAACAACAACAATTATGTAAAATCTCGCTAATATGTAAGATTTGTAAAGTCCAGTTATACGCAACTTTATATCTAATTGATAGAAAGACTATTTTTTCTTAGAACCACAAAAAATTGAAATCGATTAAAGAAAAATAAAACACGTTTTTTTGTTTTCCTTTCGATCAATCATGTTTCTTTTAGGTGTTATTCTTTCATGTTAATTTGGATGAAGGAGAAAGATTCTTCCTTGTACGTGCCTCTTCTCTCTCTAAAACAGATAGGTATTTTTTATATATGGGTTCGTTATAAATTATGTTAATTGTTGCTTCTACACATATTACTTTGTTTTGAGTTTGTTTGTGATATTGTTTTTATACATTCTTTCCATATTGTTCCACTTCCTCACCATTCTCCTCTCATATGCGTTCATTCTTCTTTTTGTCCTTTTTTCCCAACCTCTTCTCTTTTTTTTTCTTGTGCCTCTCTTTCATGCTCTCTAAGTTGCTTCTTCTTTCTCAGTTGCTTCTTCTTCTTCTTTTTTCTCTCTTTTAGATTGTTTCTTCATTTTGTTCTTTGATTCTCCTGGCTTCTCTTTTCGTTTCTTTTTAATGTTATAAACATCGCTTTCATGCTAGTTTTTGCAACAACAAAAAAAAATCTTACATTATTCATTTGTTATAGTGAGGTAAATCATAAATAAGTACACAGTCTATTGAGATCATATTGCACAATTATTACTTAAATGATATAACCCTTTGATTTTGGTATTGTAAACGTCACTAACCCAGAATTAACCAATCACCAAAAGAATTTGTACATAAGCATTGTTTCTAAGAGCTCACATAGACTCGAGACATAGTTCACATATGGATACAAATCTAACCTTCCTTGTTATTTCATAATTTTGTTGCATAACTATCAAGAGAACTGTTAAGGTTTGGTTCTGCATGTAGTAATGCAACAATTAGACTAAGACAAAATTAAAGACAAAGTTCAAACATGAAGGAATAACACACAAAGACTTAGTGTGTTCTGCTCACTATTACAAAATTGGTGTGTTCTGCTCACTATTAGCTCGTGATGGAATAACTAAAGTTGCAGTCACCATTATATCATAAGAGCATCAATTTTACAATGAAATTAAAGTACAAAATGAAGAGTTCCATCTATTAATAACTTTCGTGTGGTGTAGTTATTTGTTGCATTAATGTACTTAATCGTCTCTTCTTTATATACATTCTCCTACTGGTTTAAATCATTCTTTAATGGAGAGTTATTGTGGTTTCCTCTTGTTTTATTTGGCTTTCATGGATTGAGAAAATTGTAGATACTAGAAGATATCATAGGATAGATAAATAAAAAAAAAAGGCTTCAAGCTTGAAATACCAAAGAGTCTAATTGCATTTCACATGAAAAACACATAAAATTTGCTCTATGGTCGGAAGTTGGTTGTAAAACATACACTTTGAATTATTGGTTTCTAACAATCATATTTACCACTTCAGAATCTTAAGACTCCATTTTTTTTCCTTCAATTAATATTAATTTTCCTTGAACTAATGATAATTTAATTTTAAGTTATAATGAAAGAGCTATATCATTTATTATCATTTTAATATAAACTAATTTAGTTTATCATATGAATAAACAATTAAAAATACATTTGTGTTGGAAGTTCTTCATCTTTAACTGTACATTTTATAATTTTAATAATCTCCAACTGTTATTTTTCTAAACAATGAATATAAAACACAATAGCTATTTTTAAACATGATCAAACTGAATTGTTTAAATTTTGTTTCAAATAGTAGGTCTAGCATTATTTGTGCAGTTTTTAATTGCATTTAATTAATTATTATAAAACTATAAAAGTTTTAAAGCCTAAGTCATATATATATATATATATATATAATGGTAATAGCTTCAAGGTTTAATTACATTAAATTAAACCTTAAATGTATTATTTACTATTTATTTTATTATACATACTATTACTAATATTGTAGTATATAGTTTGTGGCGCCCCCTCATCGTAGGGTACACAACGGAAAACCCGAAGGTCACTCCGACGTGTATCCCACGATAAGGTGCACCAC
>JANKOD010000192.1:22840614-22851254 GCA_026284645.1 Erythroxylum acuminatum
TGCCACCCCATAGCTCTCAGCCTTTTCCTAATGGTCTCCAGCACTTTCTCTTCTTGCTCAATATCTAATTGGTTTGAGATAATGATGGGTAGGGTACGGTTTTTACCTAAAAAAGTGTATCTCAAATGAGAAGGTAAATGTTTAAGCTCTAAAGTGGGGAGCTTAACAATGGAAGGTGGTATAGGCGTATCTATTCTCTCTAACTTCTCTAACTCAATTTCCTCATATAAATCTTCTTCTCTCACACTCTCATCCTTATGTACTTCACACATTCATCTACAACATCAATCTTCATACATACATTACCACCCATCGGTTTCTTCAAAGATTTAGACATATTAAATGCAACCTACTAATCACGAATCCTCAAAACAAGTTTTCCCTCATGCACATCAACTAATTCCCTACTAGTATTCATAAAGGGCCTACCTAAAATTAAAGGACAATTTTTATTAGCTTCAAAATCCAATACCACAAAATCAACAGGAATAATAAATTTGTCTACTTTTACCAACACATCTTCTACAACTCCATATGGTCTCTTGATGGATTGATCCATAAGTTGAATCAACATGGATGTTGACTTGACCTATCTTAGTCCCAATTTCCTAAAAACAGACAAAGGCATCAAGTTAATGCTTGCACCTAAATCACATAAGCATTTAGAAAATTCAAAGTCACCAACAACACATGGAATCGTAAAACTCCCTGGATCTTGTAGTTTTGAAGGCATCATACTTGAGATAATCGAACTACAATTCTCTGTCAAAGTGACCATATGATTATCCTCCTAAGTATGTTTGTGTGTCAGTATGTCCTTCAGAAACTTTGCATACTTGGGTATGCACTCTAAAGCTTTCACCAATGGCAAGTTAATCTGAGCTTCTTCAGTTTCTCCAAAAACTCAAAAAATTGAGCATCCACCTGATGTTGTCTCACCCTTTGTGGATACAGAAGTTTAGGCTCATAGGGTGGTGGTGGTACATAAGGCCTCTCTTTTTCTTTCTCTTATCAAACCTCCTTACCTTTTCCTTTTTCTTGGCAATCCTTTTTCACATTTGGTTCCTCCATCTGCTTGCCACTTCGAAGTGTGACAACCTTTAATTGTTCACTTCAGTTAGCCTTGGTATTGCTTGGTAAGCTACCTGCACTTCTAGAAGACATATCATTAGTAAGTTGACCTACCTGTACCTCCAAGTTGTGGATGGATGAGGCATGGTTCTTCACAATCTGATCAAACTTTGCCTTCATCCTGTTTTGACTTTCCTCTTGACTTGAAAACATCCTCTTTTGGTTCTCTTCTTGATTTGTGAGTTTGGACCCTAAAACATCCATCAAATTGTCTATTTTGTTCTCTAAAGATCCAAGTCTATCTTGCTGAAATCCTGGAGGTCCTTGTGGTCTTGCTTGACTACCTACATTGTTAATACTCTAAGAAAATTTTGGGTGATTTTCACCCCTAATTATAAGTATTTCAGTATAAATTGTTACCTTGTTGTGGTTAGCCCAAGTAACTTACCTGTTCAGTGTTACTAGCTCCCAACAAAAAGCATAGTTGTCCTGCCTACATAACTCATACTGTAATTGCATAGATTTGGTTGTAGATGAAGATACTCCTTGCATGTTGCTTAACTGCTTGGTGAGGGCTGTGATTGTGCCTGCAAAGCGAAAAAAGAGTCAATTGGGATCATACATTTTTTCTTCTTCTACCCCTGTCTACTCCTCTCGCTTGACCACATACAATTGTTACTCGCTAATTCTTCCAAAAGGTCATGCGCTGCATCAATAGTTTTCCTCATCAAAGGTTCTCCTGCAGCTGCATCTATGGTCCCTCTTGTGTTTTGATTTATACTATTGTAGAATGTTTGCATGAGGAATCCCTTGGAAGGTTATGGTGGGGACAACTTCTTTGTAGCTCTTTAAACCTCTCCCAAGCTTCATATAAAGACTCCCTATCGCTTTGTTGAAAATTTGTGATTCCCTTAATGATCCATGTTGTCTTGGTCAATGAGAAGTATTTAGGAGAAATGCCTGGGCTAGATGTTCCCAAGTATTAATCTGCCCTGAGCTAAGTGAATTGTGCCATGCCTTCACTTGATCTCTCAAAGTGAAAGAAAATAGTCACAATGTCATAACATCATCAGACATCCCATTAAATCGGAAAGTGTCGCATATCTCCAAAAAATTGGCGAGATAGGCATTGGGATCCTCATTGGACAACCTATAGAATTGCACACTACTCTGAAGAATGTTGAGGACTGCCGGCTTGATCTTGAAATTGTTAGCTTGAATTGCTAGCCTTGTAACTCCTTGAGGATTGAATCCTTGCCTCATAAAGTCCATCAATGTCCTTTTAGTCTTCTTCCGCCATATTAGGGTGTACAATGTCTTAGCGCTTCAATTATCTACTAACTCTTCTTCACGAAATTCAGTATCCCTTTGCGTGTTCCTTGTGTTCATGCACCTGTAAAGACACAAGGAAAAGTATCAAAAACTCTTAAATCAAAGTAATCCAAAATAGACAAGATGCTAAACAAACAATCCCCAACAACAACGCCAAAAACTTGTTGTATGCAAAACACACAACTAGTCTTACGCTTAAAATCACAAGTATACGGGTCATAATTGTAGTTGAAAGCAGATATCGATCCCATAAGGATTGAGCTCAGGCACCACTAAATTCAGGTTGTTTTTTGTTTAATAAATTGTTTCAATTAAATTTAAAAAGATAAGTAAAATAGAGACAACATAAAAGTAACAGGAAACAATGCGACCCAAACCAAAGTTGTAAACTAAGACTTCAAGAAAATCAAGATTAAACATTAGGACTTGTCATTATCCGTATTTGCTCCCCTCTGATTGATAGTCTTAAAACACATTAATACTAACCTATCATGCAAGAAACAAATGCCCAATACTTAAAAAAACACATACTAATGTACAATATAATTACATTGAGAGGTTAGCCAGTTTGGGTTTCATAATGGATCATGAATTAAGTATAGACTTAATTTTGACTGTTTGAACCGATAGTTATTCACTGTTTGTGCTTAACTATCAGATGAACCAAATATACACTTCGATACCTGAGCTGATTAATCTATTCAAAACAGTTGAGCAAACTGTCAAGAAGGACAGTAAGGCTATGATGCTAGTGGACTTTGCTTCTGGTTCTCGCAAGAGAAACCAAAAGAAGAAGAAGAAGTCCAAGAAGCTAGTGGGAGGTGTAGCCAAGAAGAATGCAAAGGAGAAAACACCAAAGGGAATATGCTTTTATTGCAACAAGGAAAGACATTGGAAGAGGAACTGTAAAGCTTATCTGAGGTCATTGAAGTAGAAGAAGGCATTAGATGCTCCGTCGTCTACTTCAGGTATGTTATTTGTAATTGAGGTTAATACTATTTCTGATCATAACATTTGGGTATTAGATATCGGATGTAGCTCACACAAATGTGTTGATATGCAGGGTCTCAGGGATAGTGGACTGCTCAAGAAGTGAGAGATGGACCTACATATGGGAAATGAAGCAAGAGTTGCTGCATTAGCTGTAGGAACCTATGTTTTGTATCTTCCTAGTGGGCTAGAATTAATTTTGGATAATTGCTATTATGTACCTGTTGTGACAAAGAACATTATATCTATTTCATGTCTTAATAAAATGGGATTTCATTTAACTTTTTCAAGTAATGGTTGTTTAATTAAGTTGAATGAAATGTTGTATGGTACTGCTACATTATGCAATGATATTTACATATTAGATATGTGCAATCCTAGTTTAAATATCAATGACAGTAAAAGACAAAAACAGAATAACTTAAAATCATCTTACTTATGGCATTGTCGACTTAGCCATATAGGTGAGAGACGCATGGGTAAGCTACACAATAGTGGTAGCTTACTGTCATTTGATTATGAATCATATGAAATATGTGAATCTTGTTTGTTAGGAAAGATGATTAAATTACCTTTTAAAGGAAAGGGTGAATGTACGAATGGGTTATTAGACCTTATACATTATGATGTTTGTGGTCAAATGCCCATTCATGATGGAGGTGGTTTTATGTACTTCATTACCTTTATTGATGATTATTCACAATATGGGTATGCGTATCTAATGAGATACAAGTCTGAAGCATTTGAAATGCTCAAACAATTTAGACATGAAGTAGAGAAACAGCTCAGAAAAAGTGTCAAGATATATCGATGAAATCGAGGTGGTGAATGCCTGAACGAGGAGTTTCTAAGTTATCTCAGGGATAACGGGATTGTATCCCAATGGACTCCACCTTACACAGGGCAACATAATGGTGTGGCTGAAAGGAGAAACCAAACCTTGTTAGACATTGTAAGGTCAATGATGGGCTTAGCAGATCTACCGAAATCCTTTTGGGGTTATGCACTCGAGACTACTATTTATGTGATAAATAGAGTCCCTTCAAAAGTAGTTGATGTTACTCTATATAAGATATGGACTAACAAAAAACCCTATCTTTCTCATGTGAAAGTTTGAGGTTATTCAGCTTACGTGAAGGAGTTTCAATCAAACAAGCTTGAAGCAAAATCTGATAAATGTTTGTTTGTAGGATATCCTAAGGAAACAATTATGTTCTACAATGCTTTAGGGAAAACGGTGTTTGTCTCAAAGCATGCTATCATTTAGAGAAAGAGTTTCTTCTAAAAGAAGATAGGGGAGAAAAGTTGAACTTGTTGAAGTTTATGATGCTCAAACAGGCGCAGGTCAACTGTCTGAACCCGAGATTATTGTTAATAGAGATGAGACAATAGTTAAACCTTCTGACAAACAAAATGTTTGTAGGTCAAGTAGGATATGTAATGTTCCAGAGAGATATGGTCTTCTCGTAAGTGAACATAATGGCGTATTGCTCATAGAGGAAGATGAGCCTATAACCTATGAAGAGGCTCTGAAGAGTTCAGAATATGAAAAATGGCTTCAAGCTATGAAGTTCGAAATGGATTCCATGTTTGAAAACCAAGTTTGGACTTTGGTTGACCCTCCTGAAGGGCTACAACCCATAAGGTGCAAGTGATTCAAGAAGAAAATCGACATGGATGGTAACATGATTACCTATAAAGTGAGACTAGTCATTAAAGGTTATCGTTAAAGATAAGGCGTTGACTATGATAAGACTTTTAGCCCCGTAGCCATGCTTAAATCCATTGGAATACTCCTAGCCATTACTACTCATTATGATTATGAGATATGGCAAATGGATGTGAAGATGACTTTCCTAAATGGAAACCTAGCCGAGGATGTGTATATGATACAACCTGAGGGCTTCATATCCAAAGATGGAAAAAAGGTATGCAAGCTTTAGAAATCCATTTATAGATTAAAGCAAATATCTAGGAGTTGGAACATCCGATTTAGTACGACAATCAAATACATTGGTTTCTCACAAAATCCAGATGAACCTTATGTGTACAAGAAGGTTAGTGGAAGTGCTATAATATTCTTTATGCTATATGTGGTTGACATTTTACAAATAGGAAATGATGTCTCAAGTTTACAATATGTCAAAATTTGGTTGTCCTGTAATTTTTCCATGAAAGTCCTTGGAGAAGCAACTTGTATATTTGAAATAAAGATCTATAGAGATAGATCAAGAAACTTGCTAGGTCTTTTACAATCTACATATATAGATAAAGTGTTAAAGAGGTTTACCATGGAGCAGCCCAAGAGAGGGTTTCTTCCCATGACTCATGGTATAAAACTCTCAAAATCTGTGTCCCGAGACGCAAGATGAGAGGACTCGCATGAGTTTGATCCTGTATGCATTGCCTAAAGGATCAATTGTGTATGCTATGTTATGTACAAGACCTGATATATCGTATGCTGTAAGTGTTACGAGCATATATCAATCAGATCATAGTGAATGTCACTAGTCATGAATATCCTAAAGTACTTAAGAAGGACGAGGGATGTATTCTTGGTATATGGAGATGGAGATCTTGTAGTGAGCGGGTATATAGATGTCAATTTTCAATCTGACCAGGATGACTCCAAATCCCAATCAGGTTATGTTCTCATACTGAAGGGTGGAGCAGTCAGTTGGATGAGTTCCAAACAAGAGACAACTGCAGATTCAACGACCGAGTTAGAGTACATTATAGCTACGGAAGCAGAAAAAGAAGCTATTTGGATTAAGAAGTTCTTAGAGTGGTTCTGAGCATTATAGACCCGATATTGTTGTATTGTGACAACAATAAGGCTATTGCTCAAGCCCAGGAACCAAGGTCTCATCAGAAGTCCAAGCACACACTCAAAAGTTATCACCTGATTAGGGAAATCAATGATAGAGGTGATGTGAATATAGAGAGAGTGCCCACCGATTAGAACATTGTTGATCCTTTGAATAAGCCACTTCCTCAAATGAGATTTGATTCTAGTGTATTAGCCTATGGTATTAAATACAAAGGTGACTGGCTTTAGTGCAAGTGGGAGATTATTAGAGTAATGCTCTAAAGGCAATCACTTTTAGCACTTTTGTACAAACTTTATTTTGATTAATAAAGTGAAACATAATTTTAATAATTTGATGTTCATTTATTTATGAATTAATGTCGTTCTTAAATAAAATTAATGAAGTCCATGATACAAAACATAGTATGAAGGAAATCATGATGAGATCATGATAATGAGATTCCTATTATGTGCAATTATGTTAGTATCTAAATTATCCCTAGTCATAGGAATAATGAGATAGGACATTGTTAATTCGGATATACTAGCACATGTGATACTCCTTGATTTGATCAAGTAATTGATCTCATAAACTGCAAACATGAGATGTTTAGAGTTAACATATGGATGCTTACTAATAGTAGTAACTACATTGGATGACCTGCTATGAGATTATCATATGGATGATATATCAAATGTTAGTGATTAATCTCAACAAGCAATGGTGTAAATTTCCCTAAGCTTGAGGTACTTAAGAATATATTGGATACTGATCTTGTTCTTTGACACCATTATTTATTGCCTTAAGATGAGGTCGCTCATAGGGTGGTGATTACGTACAACTATTAGTATTTGAAGGTAATTGGGTAGACAATAAAGGATTCACCACTCCTATTAGAAGGAGATGATACCCATGACCTCTTATAGGGGTCATTACTCTGGAGTCTCTGGCTAGAGCAATTATGTGTCATGAAGAGAGTCTTTAATGACACATAGAGTAATGAGATCCTAGGATAAGAACTAACATCACTTGGACTAGATTTGACATAGTCTATCTAGTGGGAGTTGACACATAGCCCATACTCTAAACTAAGTGAGGTATAGGATAGTGAAAGGACCAATTACACAGTAATTGACTATGGAAAGGTTTGTAAGTCATATAATTAACTATCAAAGAGTTCAAGTGTTAATCCACTTACATTCTGGTAAATTGGCATCATGAAACCCTTCATGATTTGCTTGGATTAAAAGATAATTCAAGTGACCAAAATAACTGGGAACCTAAGGGTCACATGTATAAAAGATTGGATGAAAAACAAAGTGTGCATGGCTATCAATTAAGCAAACCACGATTGTGGCCTATAGTTAATGATAGGTGGTACATAAGTGTGTTCTTCACTTAAATACACATGAATTTTTAGCCATAAAATACACTCAATAGATAAACTAAGGGTCTAGAAGAGTTCTGGAACTTGAGAGGAGTGATCTTGAGATTTATTCATGCAATCTTAAGAAATTGTTGCATGAGATTAATTGCATGAAACTTGGTCTTGATCTAACTCTCACTAGAGCATCTACTTGAACTCATCGTGTTTGTTGCTCTAACCACCCTTACAAACTGATTTTTCTTCATCTTTGCCTGCTTTCTAGAGGCCAAGGAAGGTGTTTGGTGTTTGCTATAACCCAAATATGGAGAAAGTTCAAGAAACGAGGAGTATTTGCAAGGTACTTATGTTGTAATTTCATGTTCTTATAATCTGTTTATACATGCACATAGATTCTTGATTTTTTGGGAATGTCGTGAGGTTGGTATTTTGAATTCCACACTTTCGCTGCCTTGCCATGTATGTGATGCTTGAATCCATGACTCCCTTACACTTTATTTTTTAATTAAGATAAATTATGATCTTCTTTATGAATTAATTTATTATTAATAAAACCTTAAATTTAATCAATTATATATTGTTTTTACAATATAGAAGAAGAGTATCAGTTTTTATACTATTCAATTATGAGTATACAATATTCAAGAGAAAAAAATCTTTTTATCTGTCTATTAATTATTTTTCACTTACAGGTATTTATCATCTACAACACATTAATAAAAATAATAAAACAAATGAAAATTGACCAACTATATAAATTAATACAAGGTTCCAATAATATGAATTTCTTAAAGACAAAATTTGGAAAAGAGCTACTAAATTGAGTTTTATATAATTCCATCTACAAACTTGACTATTAGTTATTTTTTTGTTACGATTTGAAATTCGTGGCTAGTAATAACTATTTGGCTACAAATTTTCTAAATCGTAGCTTATTGAAGCAGTACCCTATAAATTATTTTTTGTAGGCTTTTTTAGGACTATTAGCTACATTTAGTTTCACTACAAATTTCTTTTTACGGAGAAAACTAATTTTTAAACATACTATATTTGATTTTTGTAATAACAACATTTTGCAAGATTTTTAAACAGTTAACATAATTTTTAGCGAAAAGATCCTGGCTATAAATTCTTTTTCATTGCTAAAGCACAGATTTGATATGATTTGTAAATACAAAATACTTTATATAGGCAAAACTTTTTGGTTAAAAAATTTGTTCGTAGTGAAAAAAAGGCTCTAAAAATAATTTAAATGACATCGTTTTCTTGCACTTAAATGACATTGTTTTCTTTTAGTTAATTACCTAAATGTTTCCTCTCATTTTTTCTACTTGATTATTCTTCTTCTCTCTTTTTGTTTTGGCTACGAATACCTCTCCCTTATTCTGCCTGCAATTATTCTTCTCCTCTTATTGTTGTGGTTCTTAGGTAATGCCTTCTCTGATCAATTTTCTTCTCTCACCCTCTGACGTTTGCCTTTAATTTTGGCATTTGATTTCTAAGGCTTTAAACATTACTTTAAATTTAGATTTTTTTCTTGTTTATAGTTGTGTTGTTTGGTCTGTTTGATGATTTGAAGTTTATTTCCTTCATTATGAAAGATGAAAGTAACTCCTTCAGATTCAGAAATTTGAAGTGCCAAGTGATTTCCCTCACGAGCCTTTAGAAAAGGGGGGTTGCATATCAGTAGCTTAGGCTTTCTGATACTTTTTTATCTCTCTCTGATCATATATATATTATTAGAGTAGTGCTCTAAAAGCAATCGCTTTTAGCACTTTTGAAAAAACTTTATTTTGATTAATAAAGTGTAAGGTAATTTTCATTAATTTGATATTCATATTTATGAATTGTTGTCGATCTTAAATCGAGTTAATGAAGTCTATAATACAAAGCATAGTATGAAGGAAATTATGTTGAGATTATGATAATGAGATTCCTATCATGTGCAATTATGTTAGTATCTAAATTATCCCTAGTCATAGGATTAATGAGATAAGACATTGTTAATCTAGATAGACTAGCACATGTTATACTGCTTTATTTGATCAAGCAGGGGATCTCATAAACTGTAAGCATGAGATGTTTAGAGTTAACATGTGGATGTTTACTAAGAGTAGTAAGTACATCGGATGATCCGTTATGAGATTATCATATGGATGTTCTATCAAATGTCAATGATTAATCTCATCATAGCAATGGTGCAAATATCCTTAGACTTGAGGTACTCAAAGATATCTTGGATACTGATCCTGTGCTTTGACATCATTCTTTATTGCCTTAAGACGAGGTTGCTCATAGGATAGTGATTGGGTACATTTATTGGTATTCAAATATAATTGGGTAACCAATAAAGAATTTACCATTCTTGATAGAAGGAGATGATACTCACGGCCTCTTGTCGGGGTCATTACTTAGGAGTCTTTAGCCAGAGTAGTTATGTGTCATGAAGAGAGTCTTCAATGACACATAGAGTAATGAGATCCCACATCAAGAACTAACATCACTTGGACTAGATATGACGTAGTCATTCTAGTGGGAGTTGACACACAGCTCATATTCCGAACGAAGTGAGGTGTAATATGGTGAAAGGACGAATTGCATGGTAATTGTCTATAGAAAGGTTCGTAAGTTGGATAACTAACTATCGAAGAGTTCGTGTGTTAATCCACTTATATTCCAGTAAATTGGCATCATGAAACCCTTCATGATTTTATTAAATTAATAGTTAATTCAAGTGGTATGAAACCATCTATGATTTTCTCGGATTAAGAGTTAATTCAAGTGCCCAAAATAACCATGAACCTAAGGGTCACACGCATAAAAGATCGAACGAAAATCAAAGTGTGTATGGCTGTTTTTAAGTAGGTCATGATCGTGACCGAAGGCTCGATAGATGTACATAAGTGAGTTCTTCACTTATGTGCAGGAGAGCTAAGTAGTCACAAACACACTCAATTGAGAGAATAAAGTATCTAGAAGAGTTTTAGAGTTAGAGAGAAGTGTCTTGAGTATTGTTCATGTAATTGTTGCAAAGTGCATGTAATATAGTCTTA
>JANKOD010000192.1:22890600-22902926 GCA_026284645.1 Erythroxylum acuminatum
TCTTGAATTAATATGTACAAGAGATCAGCTCAATATTTAATCTCAATGACTAAGACTGAGAGTTCATTTTATATTAACCTAAAATGAGGAAAACATGAAGATTACTTTAAGAGATCCAATAGAGAACAACCTTTCATCAAGGATTCAAGAGTATTTCATTAAAGAAAAGGGGATATAGATTATGCATTCTTTTTTTTATTGCTTCTTCTAAACTTTTGATGTGTATTTCAATTTCTATGTTTAAAAACTATGTTTGTTTAGTGCTTAGGTAGGATGAACCATAAGCTTGGATGGATGATATGATATGATATTTTATTTAATATAATTTGATTGAATGATTCAGTAAGAATTAGTTATGCCATTTTTGTTCTTGAATTAATATGTACAAGAGATCAGCTCAATATTTAATCTCAATGACTAAGACTGAGAGTTCATTTTATATTAATAGATCTATCATACTTGGAAAGAGTTGCAAACTTAGAGAAATGTCAACATAAATCCTCTAAATTAGGGTTAAACAAAATAGAGAAATTCAAGAATCAAGTAAAGTGATCTTAGGAGTTTTGATTAGAAAGAGAATTTAGTCAATTAACTGAGGATTAGTTATTAATAGTCTTAATAAAGATATTAAAATAAGATCGGAGTTTTCACGGTTTAATGATGAACAATTGAATTGCATGATAAAGGTTAATACTTAAGAGATCTTAAGGGGATTTATTACCTAGTTTCTAGCTAATTAATATTGTTTAATCATTATGTTATCTACTATCTGGTTCATTATTGTGTTAAATTCTAGTTTAGTTTAATTTTAAATTAAATCATCATTTTATCCGACAATTATATAATCGAAAAAGGCCATTACTAGTAATTGTAGTCCTTATTGGATCGACCTATGGTTGCTAGTGCTAGCTACAACTACACTGTGCTCTTGCGGTTTAAAATTATATCAACCAAGCTTTTGGCATTGTTGATGAGGAATAAAATATTAGGAAAACTTTGTTTTTGTTAATCTAGTTATTATTTTTTATTTTATTACTTTTTACTTTTTTAATATGTTTAATTATTTTGTTGACTCTTTAGTTTTCTCACTTTTACAGGTCCTAGGGTTAGTTTATGACCCAAAAAAACATGCACTGCACCTAATTGGCTAACATTCAAAGATTGAGAGGACAACTCATAAAAATATCTAAAGAACCCTATTTAAAGAGTTCAAGTTAGATCGATAGATAGAGGGCTTAAAAGGTTAGATTAATACCAAAGAATTAGGAACTACAGTAAACCAATTAAGAACTAGATTTGATTACGCTAGAATTGACCTAATAAGAAAGGGAATTCAACATTTTGAGACCGACTATTGTTGTGCTTAAATAAGTTCTAAAAATACCTATGTTATCCTACTCGCAAGTATAAGAGGTAGTTGTAGTGATTACTTAAGGTCACCTCCCACAGAGGTGAACTTGGTCCAACTAAATTAACCTTGAATAAAAGAATAAATAAAAACAGATGCAATCCTAAACATTCGATCCTGATTTGTTGATTGAAGACTTTAAAGAAGATCATAAAATAAATTGAAAAGTAAATGAAATTAACTAGAAGCAAAGATGAATAAATTAATTGAAATGGAAGACTCTTAAGAATTAATTTCCCTAACTTAATCTCCTATGCATGATTAAAGGAAATGATTGGATAATTATTTTACTAAAATTAACACTTGGGTTCTAAATCAACTCGAATAATGAACTAATCTAACTTTCGTATTCAACAAGTTATTATCCGAATTAATTATGGAAACCCGACTACTAATTACCACTTAAGTTAATATATTTCTAATTCATAACCTAATCGTCTATAGTTTCTAGTTCCATATTAAACTTCTCCTCTCAGTCCTTCATTCAATATTAAAATGATGCAAATTTTGGTCATGCTATTACATCCATTTAGCTAAGAAATCATAACAATAAGATAACAAAATTGTAACTTAATCATGCATAGTCAACTAATATAGCCACATTAATTCTCAAGAAATGATATCAGCCCATCACGAATGTTATAAGATTCTTCATCATTAAACACTTCAATCACATCTTTATTTGTACAAATGAAGTATTTAAGTAGTAAACCAAGTAAATAACCAAGATAAAATATCAAAAGCTACAGAGGATGGGTTTGGTTAAGCTAACATAATAAGAAATCCAATAAACAATAAAGAACAATGCAACAAATAAGGAACAGAGTAAGCAAACAAAGGTTGTCATATGAATGAGTCACGGTGGTCTCCTGTAACTCCCAATCCTTTTGCATTAGCTTTCGCCTTCTACTTCTTGTTGATGTTCACCACTACAACTTAATGCTCCCACTACCTTAACCTCTGTTGCTCTTATTCACAGACTCTCTTTATTTCCCTTCTTGTCTTCCCTTCTTTTCCTCCCTTCTTTCTCTTTATCCCTCTCTTCCCAAATGTGCCTGTCTGTATAGAATGAATAATAAAGAGTGGAATGAATGATTATCACTGCCGCCCTCCTATCCTTTCTATTTGTAGCCTCGTATAGGTTTAGGTTTTTGTGTTATCCGTCCTACATATAATACGTAAGAAGTTGATAAATTAAAGAAAAATAGGTCACAGAAGTGCATGACCACCTTTGTCACCCATGACCATGGTTGCACACCTATGACTCATATTGTCACGGGTGTGACCTTAATTTGTGACATGCAATTAACTTGTCACACCCATTTTCATGCAAAATTCCTTTGCTTTCCAATGCAACATTCACAATACAGTCCAATTAACATTCATGCAATATTCACGTCATTCTCACTTAATTCACCACAAATTTGGATTAAAACTAACCAAAATCAAGGTATGAATGCAAGCAAAATTCAACCGTGGCTGCATACCCGTGACTCACATGGCCACGGTTATGACCATGGCTACTCACCCCTGACTTACATGGTCACGAGTGTGCTCATGAAACTCACACACACCCGTGACTTACATGGTCACGGCTGTGACCTTAATTTGTGATATGCAATTAACTTGTCACACCCATTTTCATGCAAAATTTCTCTGATTTCCAATGCAACATTCACAACAGAATCCAATTAACATTCATGCAATATTCACACCATTCTCAATCAATTCACCACAAATTTGGATTAAAAACTAACCAAAATCAAGGTATGAATGCAAGCAAAATTCAACAGAAATTAGACACAATAATATGTCACTGAAATCAATCGACCGTGAGAATCCTAAATAGAATATTACTTGTGTTTGTGGATTTTCTCATCATGACAGATGTATAATTGATCCTTAGACTTGAAATTACCAAGGCATCTCGTATGAGAATTATTGTATTTTGATGTTACTTTTGAATGGTTCTAGGATAATTCAGTCAGTTGTACTTAGATTTAGCATGAACCATATGAATATAGTTGAGTAAGTCAATAAAGAATTCGTAACTATAAAAGTAACTAGAGAAAATGTTATATTATTCTTGATTAGTAGTGATTTATGGAATTCTTTAGCCAGAATGAAATAACATTTGAAAAGTCATTTTCAAATATCAATTATAGATCAATTACTAATTAGCAAGAATGAACATGATTGGATGAAAACGAGTGGACACTATATTCATACTCTATCCAACTGGAACATTAGATGTTGAAATGATTAAATTATACATTATAACAATGCACGGACGGGTTAAGTCAAACCACTTTAGCATTCCTGATAATTGGTTGGTCATGACATGTTACTAGATGTTAATTTTGATCTATAATTATAAATTGTTTAATTAGAGAACTAAAGATAAATTAAAAAGAGTTTTAATTTATCTTATTCTAATTATGAATTAGAATTATAATTTATAATCATTGGCAATATATTAGGAACTTAATGGGTTACACATTAAAGAGTAGTTTGTGAAGAAAAATTAATTTTAATTAAATTGGACTTAATTATAAAGTTTGAGAAACTTTAGGGATCAGATATAAGGTATTTCATTTTATTAAAATTAAATTAATTATAATTAGAGTTTGACTTAATTATAATTAAGGTATTTAATTTTAATAGAAAATTAAAAACCCTAATGTTTTTTTAATAAATAGAAGTAAGCATCAGAGAGCTAACACTCCTGTTTAATTCCTCTTAAGAGTTCAAAAGCTACTCTATGGATACCGTTAGAGGCTAGACAAGTAAATAGCTCGTGGTTAACATATCGAAAGGTTTTCAAAGTCTTTCAACAAGAAAATTGAATTAGGTATGATTTCTTATTTTATGGTTCGTGTTTTATTATTCAAGTTATTCAATTATCAAAATCCGATCAGAAATTGTAAAATTTTATTATTTTTAATGCACCTGTGATTCAATCATGATTGGTTTCTAACGGTAGTATCAAAGTCTCCTTTAATTGTTTAACTTGAATTAAAGGCTTGATTGTTATTGATTTCATAAAAATTAAGGCATTAAGATTTTATTAATCTCGCAACTATTCTGAAATTAATTGATTCCACCACTGTTACTTGTTTCTGCTTCTGCATCTACTTTTGCTTTATAATTGCATTTTGTTCTGGCTTGTGAATTTGGAATGTTTTTGTTTAGGCACGAATATTGTTTTTTCATTCTGAAAATTGTGTTAGCATACTTATGTGTCTATTCTGCCTTGTTTTGGAAAACTTATTGTGTGCAAAAAAATTGGAAAGCCTTGTGTGTATTGATTCTTTGTTTATGCATTAAATTTGCGTGTCTCCTTGCGATTCAGTGTGCGTGAGTTTATTGACTAACATTAAAATCACCAATGGCTTGAACTGCCACTAATGAGTGGTCTTCACCAATGGTGTCACCACGGGTGAAGGAAGGGCCAATATTGCCCGTAGAAGTAGATAGCATGGAGGCTATAGCGATGCAGGCAGCAGAAGCAAAACACTAATGAAATTAGTCATACACAACTTCCTTCTAACTCGAACAACAATGAAGCAACTAGTGCAGGTTTGTTAATCTTTAACACTTACAAATAGACTTATGTTCAAATATATATTTACATATTATAATATTTCCTTATCATCATTGATTTGTTGTTAGTTTCTAATCCTAATAACTAAAAAAAGATGTAGAGGTAAAAATAGAGGTTGTGAATTGCAACAAATGAATGTTGCAATAGATAGCAAGTTGTCAATACAGATTAATACTCAGCAAAGTGTTTACCTTTTGACGACCATTTTACGAAAGCGTCGCCAAAAGCTTACCCTTTGGTGACCGTCTTCCAAATCACCACCAAATGCTATCTTTTAGCTACGATTTCTAAAACATAGCCAAAAGGGTACCTTGTTATAATTGGTTTGATACAAATTCAGGACTTATCTATTGTTGGTTATTTTAAGGCTAAACGACTAAACCCATTCTTTAAATATCTTGATTTGATGAATGTAACCAGTGTTATTTATAAATATTAGATGTAGTTAGTGACATAATCATCTTAATTTGATCTCATCAAAGCTATAAAACTATAAAAATTAAAACCAAACTACAATCAATGGTGTACACATAAGTAATATATATATATAAACATGATTTAAATATTCTTAAAAATTTTCATTTTGTCAATAGTTTTTGTTAATTTGGGCTACAATTTACCGGTCAATAATTCTTTTTAGGTTACCTTGCTTGATTGCGCATCGTGCTGCAGTAAACGTGGCTCCGAAGGATCGCATATGCTCTTATTTTTAACTTTTCTAACGTCATTATTAAGGTTTGCATGAAATTCAAAATGATAACGTTAGGTTAGGAGCTATACTCCAAAGTCCACATTTAACGACTGATAGCGTTTAGCTAGTTCATTTAGTATTTCAACCCTTTTTCATCCATATTATGATTTTGCTTACACTTAGGAGCCCGGAACTATGACTGTGCATAGATATTATTAAAATACACATAATGTGTCCATTGAAAACGAGCTATGCATGATACACATACTGCTTTCAGATTAACAATCAATTGGACAAAATCAAAAACCAGGGGATATTCACCGGCCACATCTTAATTGAGGCTGATATTTCCAGTAGCATACTGTGTGCTTCCGTCTGAGTTGGGAGATCGGAAATTTTTCCGAACACGTTACTTGTACCAATTTGCTGCACATTACAAGGGATAACGGAAATAGTACGTGTCAAATTGATGGCGGGCAAAGGCTTAGAGAACTCACGAAGCAGGAGTAAAGAATAATAGTCAACTAGTTGAACATAGGAGTATGATAATATTTAACCAACCATTTCAAACTTCTTGTATTATACATTCTTATATAGGCTTTCATGGATGATATTTAAAGAAGTCCCAAGTACCTTGGACATCCCTTTCATCAGCAAATAGAGAGACAAAGGGCAGACACTGATATTGTCTCAAAACAGGAGCATTTCGGATGCCACAATATGACAAGTGGCAATGCACTTGGATGTACTGTTACTTTGTCATACGTCCTCAAACCACATAACTACAGTATGGGCCTCTAGCTCATCTGATCGTAAAAGCGCAGCAAAGAGGAATGATTTCAGCCATAACGCTTCTTGAATAGATACTGATTTCAGCCAAAACGCTTCTTGAATAGATGATGACGCTTGGATGGATCCTTCGGCTTACTCTTTGCCAAACCCTGTTTGTTCCTTCCAGTGCTGCACGAAGAAGGGCATGGTGATGATAATGGATAAGAGTAAAGAAACTTAGAGCAACATATCAAGATGTCAACTGCTCACAGCTTCTTAACAAGTGCACAGACATGTAGTTCTATGCACAAGAAAACATACCTATATTCCATGTAAACCATCCCACTTGCACCTGACATCACACTCATGGATCCGGCCGAGCGACGGGCTTTATGAAGAGTTATGTCATCAGCATCTTCTTCCAATTGCTCTAAACCAACTTGGTCATCACCGGCATTCAAAACCTGATGTTTATAAAATGTTAAAATTTTCAACAATCACAAGCGGAGCCAAATAGCAAAGGAAAAAATAAAACAACAAAACCTTGGCAAGTAGTGCCAATTGTTCATCAAGACGGTGGTAGCTCAAATCAGCTCCTGAATCAGCTGGAGGCAGGCTTGTAATAACCTGTCATATTTGAAGCCAATCAAACTAAAAATCAGTCTTAATCTAACAAATGGGAATACCCACTCAAAACAATAAATCACGGAACCACCAAGTTGATAGAAACCAATCAGAGCGTCATGATAGTCTAACACTGTCAACTTACTGGCGTTAATAATGTCCTAATTCATCAAAAACGTGCAGTTGATAACTACCTAGCAGAACAATATACCTTAAAACTATACCCTTGATCTATCAAAAACTGCTGCCTCTTTGTTGAGTAATACATTTCCTGCATCAAGATAAAAAGGAAACCAACCTTAAAACAATGATTTCATCATGAATATTTCTTGTTGAAATTTGTCAAATATGATGTAGATGCGCACCTGTGTGTCAGTGGAGACAAGGGAATAGAAAAATGCATTATACTCTTCTTTGCCTCCAGCCATCCTATCTTGCAGTTTACCCTGGCGATTCAGATGGAGATTTATCCCATTTATCAAAATGAAAAATTATAAACCCAACATTCTATTAATCCTTAGTATTAGCCACATTACCCACATACATCAATCAGTTATAGTACCTCATATCATATATTAAAAGCCACATTCTCAGGATTTTAATGATTCAGAACAACACATAAGTTATTAGGGCATACTTTGCTTCAAAGTGAAATTCATTGCATTACATAAAATCTAATCAAGTATTTGATGGGTTAGACTCAAAGTTTTGATGCTGACATATGACCTGACAAATCAGCATCTGTACAATATAGTCAAGCAAAAGTTTCCAGATTATTGACAATCAAATCCAATCAAGCAAGCATTCAAAACTACGCGAGATGAGACAAAATTTAAGCTAACCTTTGCCCTAAGAATACGACCCAACCGTTGGGCTTCCTGTCGTCTTGAACCAGCATGTGAAGAAATCTGAATAATCACATTTGCCTCCGGAATATCTATGGAGTTATCACCCACCTAAAAGGAAAGAACAAATTGACCATTCCCAGTATAAGTATTACTTGAAATGAGACTACAAAAAAGGATGGCTTCAGAGTTTTCATTTTCAACCCAAAACCAAAACTGTAGATGAAAAGTTCATCCATCAACTACATACCTTCGACAGAAAGATGGTATTGACTTCCCGGCTAGTCTTGAAAGCTTGAAGAATTTTCGTCCTTTCAGCATGGCTGAATTTTGAAAGATCAGTAGTTAACAACTTAAGACGTCGGTGAGAAAGAAAGTTTCTAAAAGAAACTCATGGTTACAAACTACCTGGTAGCACCATAAATCATAGGCTTTCGGAGCTTCATTGCATACTCCGTGAGTGCAAAGAGATTGTCAGCAAACACGATAATCTTATCACCACGCTGTTGTTCATGGAAACGTATCAAGAACTCACATGCCCTAAATTTGTTAGGGTTCATCACATAAAGTGCCTGAAATTTAAGAAACTGCATCAAAGAAAGCAACCAAGCAAACAAAAATATGCCCAAACATCTATGCAGATAGCAATTCACTAAGAAACCTGTTTTTTCTTGGAATTTTCTTTTTTCAAATATTCAGCAAAAAACTCCTTTGTCATTGGGCACCAAACTTCGGCGCATTGTACATTTGCTATAAACCCTCCTTTGACCAGATCCAACCAGTTTGCTTCATACAACTTGGGACCAATAAGAAAGTTCAAATCTGTAATCCTCTCATCCTCTCTCACAAGTGTTGCTGCAAATAGATATTGGTATGATTCCCTATCTCAACAAAAGATGATGGTTAAAGCAACAAAACTGAAATTATCACAATGTACCTGTAAGCCCAAGCTTGCAGTGAGATTTTGTGAGGCTAATAACTTTACGAAACATGTGAGCAGGAACCACATGAACCTGATCAGAACAATCATACATTTGATGTCAACAACCTGAAAAACTTGACAACATCTTTTTTTTTTAACCATACTATCATATCATTTTCACCTCATCCATTAGAAGCAATCCCCATTCTCTGTTTCTAATCTCTTCAATGATCTTTTCAGATTCTTCTGATCGCTTACCACCAAATGCAACCATGTTATATGTTGTTACAACCACCCCAGCATTTCCTTGGAATCTTTCTTTGCTGTCAGATGTAAAACGACAAATCTGTTCTTCTTGGATAGTTGACCAAAGCCTGAACTGAAACGCCCACTGGTCCACAGACACAGCATTTGTAGCTAAACAAAGGCAACTTTTCTTTATTCGGCATGCAGCAGAAACACCAACTAAAGACTTTCCTGCCCCACAGGGTAGTACAATAATGCCAGATCTTGCTCTACCTGCATCATTACAAACCATTCAATTTGCCAGTTGAAACTACATTTTCATGGAGTACAAGTTGATTCAGAACTATCAGTCCAAGCTTAATGTCATCATTACCATTTCCAAACATTTTACTAAGGCTCTTCTCCTGATATGGGCGTGGTTGTGCACATGGCTTCAGTTCCATGTTGAGGTCAGGATTAACCTGCAGTCTCAGGACAGCAAATACAAAAGTGAAACTGATACTCCAAGAACATGTAGCTAGTGTTTTCATGTTAAGTTGTCAGATAGCTGACTAATCTTTGCACCAATTAATCACAGTATCTGATTAGCCATCAAAATTATCAAGTAGATATTCACGAGAACATCTCAAGAACTGTCGATTAATGATCAAAATAGGCAGAAGTTAAGGAATGATCTTTACAGTATCATTTCTGAAGTCATACTCCTCCAACATAGGATAATTCAAAGCATTTGGCAAACACCGCTGTTTTACATTTTCAACCTGTCAAATGAACAAAGAAAGTTGATAAAGATTTTCATAATACATGTATACTTTTATGTGTGATTAACCATGCTTGTTATAATTGCTATGTCATTAAAAAAGAAGTCCCACATCTCCTCCCGTCAGTAGCATCAATCAAACAAAGTGGAAATGCTTCTTAGTGCCTATATTAGCTATTAGTTCTGACTTATGTTTCAAATAACAACTATATAATCTGATACCCTCTTTGACATGATAGAAGACATACTTTTCAATGAAGAGTCTGGCACTAGACATACATGAACAAAAAGAAACTGCCAGCTAAGTTCTAAAACATGTGCATTAGGTAGGTCCAACTTATTTACCATCATGATCTTTCATAAAACAAGTACCTCCTGAGATAGTGTTATGCGAATGTCCAGCAAACTATAAATTGCATCCCATATAAAGATTACAATTGAACCCAATCAAATGACCCAAGTAGTCTACCTTGATCTTGGTGGAGTAGCAAATATGCCACATCCAATTTACCCATAGAAGTTCATTCCCTTACTGCTTAACTTTCAAGTTTGACTGACTTAAAGAATTCAATATTGGGAAAAAATTGCTCCCTCTGGAAAGGACTGGCATAATATGGGCTTGACTAAGCAACCTTTGTTAAAAAGGATCATTGGCTAACCTGAGAAGGATCAATTTCAAATGAGTGAGCTTCCTTTTCTTCTGCTGCCGCTGCCAATTCTGCTCCATTTAGCAATTCATCATGACTAGTTTCAATTTCCCCCATAGCTTTGCTGATCATAAATCCATCATTTCCATGCTGATTCTACATAGAGTTCTCAAATGATAAGTTTTTTTTTTAAAAAAAAGATTCAATCAAGAATCCTTAACAATGTAAGTATTATGAATAATTAAACTCACTTTAAAAAGTAAAGTAGTTTGTCTTCAGACCGTGAAAATTACAACCAATTACAATTGTTCAAAGTGATCTATGTTTAGAAACTTCAACAACATCAACTTAACAAACCTCAGATCTAATCCTTGATCGACCAATTACTTCATCCTTAAGCAAAGTCTTTAACACCTACACATACCAAAAAAGAATATTTCAAGTCAAAGAACAAAACCCAAGCAGCAGATGCGCTCACAGAAACTTAAATAAAAATGAGCAGCAACTTGCCTCAGGGAACGGAGATTCAATGAAGTAACGATTCTTCTTAAGCACAAGCTTAACTTTTCCATAATTAGCAGTAGAAGCATAAATAAAATCAACCATTTCTTTGGGAAGCTTCGTCTTGGACAACTTATTCAAAACAGCAACAATAGTCTCCGTTTCAAGACCCACAGAGACAGCAGCATACAACGAATGTGGGGTCAAACTGTACTCGTGCATAGACTCGGGCCTAATTCATTGCAAATGAAAAAATAAGAACCCTTAAAAAAGTAAAGATCAACAAACCTTAGATCTAAAATTAACGAAACATTGACGTAGAACCTGCAAACAGGCTCAGCAATGGCGATAAGGAAATCGTAAGCTTGTTTGTACAAAGGAGAAAAAGTCTCGAGGAAAATGCGACCATCCGCGCAAGCCCAAAGCGGACGATTGTCGTGATCTGGTTTCAATTCCAATTTGCTAAAGTCCCGTTTCTTGGCTTCTTTGTCGCCTTTCATCAAACAATATTGATCAGAACGAAATATGTATGCAGAACAAACCAAAAACATGTTTACGATTGGGAAGGTAAAATACCGTCTCGAAGATCATCTTCGGCGGCGGCGGCGTCGCCGAAATAAGTATCGTCGTCGTCGAACGGCAGATCATCCTGTAAACCAAATAAAAGCTTCCCTGTAAAGATAGAACGGGATGAAGTTTTCATACAAGAGAAGAAAATGATCGAACCTTAGAGGAGGAGAATTTGGGTTTCTTGGAAGGTCGACCTTTCTCACCTGGAAAAGAAAGAAACACCAAATTGTGAAAATTGGAAGTTGATGTGTTTGTTAAAGACGGGATATGATAAACAAGAAAGGAAGGAGGAAGCTACCATGTCCCATGTGAACTACTTGTACAGTTTCAGTTTTCCATTACAAGGTAGACATATATATAACATAACCACCTCGCGTTTGTGAACCGGAGACAGTGGTGGAGCTGTGGAAAATTTTCTTAAACGAGTAGAAGTGAAAAAATTATCTGCTTGAGTTTTTAGTTTTAATTTTTGATTTTGGTTTCTTTTCATTTTTAAAAATTATGTAAAATATAAAAAATATTTTTTATCTTCTTTACTATCATTTAAATATATATTATTTAATTTTTAATAAAATTTATGAATAATTTAATTTAACGTTATATTTATATATTTAATAAATTAAAATTAATTATCAATAAAATTATGGATAATTTAATTTTATTTAATTTTTATAATTAAATTATATATAATTAAATTTAAAATATATAAATATTCAAATAAAATTTGATTTAATAAT
>JANKOD010000192.1:22923758-22939965 GCA_026284645.1 Erythroxylum acuminatum
CTGTTTAGGGGTATTTTTTGGCCAGACCTTCACATCTTCTCCTCCTTTGTCGTGGTTTCCACCGGATTACTGCTAACCTACCCTATTTGAAGTGGAGATATCTTTGCAAAGTTGTGCTTCTCTACTGGGTCTATTAAAACGATACCAAGGTAGATTCCTCATACTCCTCTCTTATACTTTTTACCTTTTATATTTCCAATACAAAATCAGGGGGAAAGGGTGAGTTGATCTCTCTCTACTACAGCATTAAAGACAATTGAAGTCTGAAAGCTTCTGTCTCTCCCTTCCTCTGTTTTGTAGACAGAAGCATGAGTTTAATATTTATCATGAATAGTCAATTTTGTTTCATTTAAGAGGTAAACAGAAACTGGCAATTTAATACGAGAATAAGCTTATTATCCAAATGAGTTATCCTAAAGCTCTGTAGAATTGATTATATTTTGAATGGAATGGAAGTGATAGGACTAACAGAAGTAAAAGGCCAGGATCTGCAATTTGTACCATACTTTGATCGAAACCAGCTAAGTTTCGTCTGCAATTTCGGGTAAGTTCGGCCGGTAAGTTTGGCTTATAAGCAAATGTCCCTTCCACCTCAAGAACTTGCATTATTAAAAAAATCGTATTTATCCATTTCCTAAAAGCATAATAAATTGCGAGTAACAAGTTAAAAAAGACAATTTTAATTTTGATTTTACACTCGAAATCAGCGAAATTTTATTAACTGTTGTGATTATAGTAATTTTGCACTCGAAATCTGAATATGAATTTCGGGTGACATGAAAACCATTTTTAACTTTGAAAAATGTTTCTTTTTGTCTTTATCTTGTGGCTCTTAATTTCTTTACTAAAGGGTTGCACTAGTGTTGTCTTCCCCCGCACTATAAATACCCCATGGTTTCGATTAATTAGTAACTCCACTAATATCTAGAAATTGGACGTGGCAAAACAACTACAGAACGAAGATTAGCTGAGAAGGCCAGTAAATCAGCAACAGGTATAAGAGGAAGGGTGGTGGAATATTACGTGAAATGCCGCTTGGAAATAGGGCTTCTCTTCCATGGTGGATGCAGTTCATTATGCCCAGGGCCATCATCACTATAGATATTATCTTCTTCTGCTTGAACTCAAATGTAAGTGATGACGGCCTTGGACATGAAACTTCTGCTCTTGAAAGTTCTGACTTAACTACTGAGGAGTGGAAGAAGAGTAGTTTTTTCAAGAACCATCAAGAATATGAATCAAGCAGTGAATCTGTGAATTTTATGTTCGCCACCAAGAAGGTGATTCTTGATGATGACAAGAAACAAGATTTTAGAGCAAGAAATATATTAAATCCTTTTGATGATCAGAACCAACAAATAAATGGTCATATTGAAGTAACAAGTCCAAGCACTTACAGTTACAGTGAAAATGATCAGTCAATTAAACCTCAACCGGTATGATATATATCTGAATGCTTATTACGATTTTTTTGTTAGTGGACCTACGTACTGCGTATCGTCCCACTGTATTAGGATCTTGACCAAGATTATCCTAGACCAGTTTTGCATTTTGTTCACAAATGGTGTATTATTATACAAAAATAGGATCCGATTTTTATCCCTTTTCTTTTCTTAAATTTTCATTCAGATAATGCAAAACTTTTCTCATGCTTGTTACATTGATTTTTGTTCTTTTTCTATTTACATATATAATTTTTTTCATATATATGTTAAGTTGTGGATAGGGTTTTACAAACTTGTGATTTCTTTTTGCGATGCCTAGAGAGTGGATTTAGAGAAATTGAGCACAGAGTCATTGTCAAGATATTGTCGGAAATTCAACATTGTAAGATTTCAGCTCACACACGCATACATAATTGTGAAGCAATTCCAAGAGAGTATTTTCAGTCACCTATTCTTTTCCTGCAATTATGACCAAGTGGGCATTCAATCTCATTCATCTAGAGAACAAATGCTTGATGTCGTCAGACGATATTTTGCTACATAGGTTAGTCTTTCTACCTATCCATTACTCTATTCCAAGTATAAATGATCTAACTGGCATATTGTTGCAGCCATCATTGGATGAGTTGGAAGAGAGGAAGGTAATTACTGAATTTGTTCATGCGGCAAAGAGACGAGAACAGTCTGAAGGACCAAAAGATTGAAAAGTATTGATGTATACTAGTGCCTACGTGTGAATGTATATGGTTTTACGTGTGAATGTATATGGTTTTAATAATCACACGTAGGCACTAGTATACATCAATACTTTTCAATCTTTTGGTTCTCGTCTCTTTGCCGCATGAACAAATTCAGTAATTACCTTCCTCTCTTCCAACTCATCCAACGATGGTTGCAACAATATGTCAGTTAGATCATTTATACTTGGAATAGAGTAATGGATAGATAGAAAGACTAACTTGTGTAGCAAAATATCGTTTGACGGCATCAAGCATTTGTTCTCTAGATGAATTAGATTGAATGCCCACTTGGTCATAATTGCAGGAAAAGAACAGGTGACTGAAAATGCTCTCTTGGAATTGCTTCACAATTATGTATGTGTGTGTGAGCTGAAATCTTACAATGTTGAATTTCTGGCAATATCTTGACAATGACTTCGTGCTCAATTTCTCTAAATCCACTCTCTAGGCATCCCAAAAAGAAATCACGAGTTTGTAAAACCCTATCCACAATTTAACATATATATGAAAAAAATTATATATGTAAATACAAAAAGAACAAAAATTAATGTAACAAGTATGAGAAAACTTTTGCATTATTTGAATGAAAATTTAAACAAAGAAAAGGGAAAGAAATCGGATCCTGTTTTTGTATATTAATACACCATTTGTGAAAAAAATGCAAAACTGGTATAGGATAATACACTAACAAGAAAATCGTAATAAGTATTCAGATATATATCATACCGGTGGAGGTTTAATTGACTGATCATCGTCACTGTAACTGTAAGTGCTTGGACTTGTTACTTCAATATGACCATTTATTTGTTGGTTCTGGTCATCATAAGGATTCAATATGCCAGGACTTTTAAAGATGAAACTATGGAGGTGGATGGCTTGAAAGCTAGAGTGATCACCCTAGTTCAGGAGCAACTCAGAGCAAAACACCGAGGGCAGGTAAGGCAGGAGAGTTTTTTTCTTTCTAACCCCTAATATCCTTTATGAAGTTTCTGTTTCAGGTACACTACCGAAAACTTTGGAGAATGGTGGCAGAACATGCTCACCCCGCAGCTACCCAACCACATTCAGAGAGGGAAAGCAATAGCTCCCATATTCCATAATCTTCAGGTGGTCAACATCCTCACTTATCGAATTTGAAAGGCATCAACACTAGCTCTAGCCGAATATGGACCAACATAATTCAGTCAGACATGGTCAGATTTCAAAACCAAGGGTAGGCTCCATCTAGGAAGTGCATCAACCATTAAAGGAGAGTTGATGACATGTGTGCTTTTTTCTGAAGTTATTAGAGCTTTCCATAGAAGAAATGCATGATTGATTCTTAGTGCCACTTGCCACTTTCGATTGTTTCAATGGATGTTTGTTTCTTAGGCTATTAGGTTCTCAAGGAAGCTTATTTTACAGCCAGGCTTTTGATGTATTGCCTTCTGAGAAGCATTTCTAGGGACTCTTCTTCTTAGTTCAGGAATTTCTTCTTTGATCGGTTGAGATGAGTTTCAATACTCTCTCTAGTCATGTACATATTATTTTATTTTATTAATCTCATTACTGATTTATCAAAAAAAAAAAAAAATTCAGAATAGTAGCATGATGATAGCTTACATAATTGCAAAGTCTTCTGGCATAAAATGCCAACAATAAGATATAATGAGAGGACATCTAAATTTATGCAGTATTAAATAGACTAGAGAGCATTTATGCTGTAATGTTTATCTGGTTGATTAAGAGAAGCTTGAACTCAGGTTTGCTAGATTTGACCCTCAAGGGAAGTAAATTTACCTAAATTCATTGTCCCAAGTGCTCCATGAATATCAAATTCTTGCTAGTTAATTTGGAGTTTCCCTCTGAGATTACATGACTCTTAGTATGAACTGGCACAAGGAGTAAGTAACAAAGTGACAACGCCAAGGAGAAGAGGTGCACCAGGGAGAAATTTCGAAGATAGTACGAGGGGGGTGAGCTTGGTTCAGTTTGGTCGGGTTTTGCATGCTCCATCAAGCCAACATGCAAAATCTTCCATCTATTAAAATTAATTAATCTCAAACCAACTTAACATTTGAAACTGTCCCAATTATTAAACCAGTTTGTCTTTTTTAGTATTTGATTTTTTGTGCTTATATTTAACGTTAAAATTAAGTGTAAAGCACTATACAATGCACATTGGAGACACTGATAAATTGTATTGCAATAAAAAATTTATACAATTAAGTTCACATTAAACAAAAACAACACTATATATTAACCAAGTATTTAATTAAAGATTATGATTGAAGACTTGGAACTATATATCTAAGCATTTAACTGAAGATTGGAATCGAAGACCTAGAGACATATATAGGCATTTAACTGAAGAATGGAATTAAAGACCTAGATCGATATCTAGGTATTTAAAACAAAATGGAGAAAATCCTAGAGTAGTTTCTAGGGTTTTGTCCAAAGTGAGTATGAATAGGAATACACAAAACTTAGATAAATCATTTTGAGTTTCATCGTAGAAGAAAGATATAGGAGAATTGAAAGATACCACCTTTTTCAAAAATTACCCTTTTACTGAATAATTAAGGAATTTCTATTATTAATATCAACATTGGTACTATTTTTAAACAAAAAGAATTGAATAAAAAAAACAAATACTACATTTTGACATAGGTCTTTAATGATAATTGAACTTCATGTGTTTGGCACTTTTAGAGGAGGTCCTTTTAGAGTTGCTCAAGTGCTCCTGACCTTTACTTTAGTAATGTTCATGGGAGTATTATTTGTGTAATACACCTTACATCTAAAAATTGCATACAACCATTAAATTTGAAAAAATTAATTTAAGCAATTATTGTATAAACAATAATGCTAACCATCTTATCATTTTAAATATTAATGATGAAAACTGATAGTTAAAATTCTTGAAAAAAGAAATAATTGCAAAATTAAATTCTAAAATCGATAATTGGAATAATGTGCCTTGTAAATGAATTCCAAGTAAAGGATAAGTATACTAATGATTTTATTAATAATAAGGTGTGACATTGTTTGAGTCATCATCTTAGTAAATTTTCAAAGAAGCCTTCTTATTTACAAATTAACTTTTAAACTAAATTTGGGGGCCCTATTATAATAGTCAAATGTTAATTACTTCTACTTTTTAACAATAAGAATATGAGGGATTGATCTATTTTCTAAGAATTGACATAGTTCTATTTTATTTTAGAGGAATGTCTAGGCTTTTAACACTAAAGAAAAAAGTCCTCTAGTGGTTTCTAAAGTTTGCGCAAAGTGAGTATAAATGTCAATCAGCAAATTTTTAAACTAAACATTTTGGAAGTGTCATCATAAGGACGTAAATTTAGTTACGTAGGTTAATCTTATTACTTGTCCCTTATTCTTTGTCAAGCGTCATTTATTATTTCAGTGTTGGTGGCATATCTATCATCATATTGTTGTAGCCACCATCAGATGAGAGGAAGGTGATTCTTGAATTATGTAGTGATGACATGACATTTGAAGAATCATATAAGTGAAGAGATTGAGGCATGCTGATGGTTTATTATGGTAGCTTTGTGTGAATGTAGAAGGTGCCAACCTTTATATAAGATGAAACCGCATATATAATAATAGGAGAGAGTGTAGCAATCAATAAAGCATGCTCTATCCTCATATCATGACCATATGAATTGTTTCTTAATTTTTGATACATATATAATGAAAAGGGTTTATATTTGAAAATTTTATATGTCTAATATAATTAAGGGGTATACTAGAGATCAAGATACTCAAATAATTATAGGTTATATAATTGCAAAGCTTATGGTTTAAAATGCCAACAATAAAATGAGAAGACATCTTGCATTGTTATGTAGACGAGAGCATCATCATCATCATACCCCGAAGTCCCGCATTGAAGCAGGGTCTGGGGGCCCTAATAGTACGCAGCCTTTCTCCTACATTGTAGAGAGGCTGTTTCCAGTAGGCCCACATGCATATGTGACATGATAACAAAGATGTAGGTAACATAAATAAATACGTAAAGAGTGATATTACAATCAAATATATACCTGATGGTGACCATAATCTACTATTACCTTTTACCTTACCAAGCCCAGCTTTTGCGTTATGCGTCTTCCTTGATCAATGGCCTGTGAGTGCGGCAATTCTACGGTTTTCATTCGGCCAACGGAGGCATCTCCCCATACACCTGAAAAAAAAGCGCGATGGCTCTATGATATGTCTTTTACCCTTATCCTATCACGCCAGATTGTCCTACTCCTAGCCATTGCGGCAGTGAGGGCTGACTCTGACATATCCCTCTTGATCACCTCTCGCCAAGTCTTGTAAGGCCTCCCTCTCCTCCTTTTGTGGTCAATAAGGTTTATTCTCTCGCCGCTTCGAATCGGAGCATCATTGGGCATCCTACTCACATGCCCAAACCACCTAAGCCTCTTCTCTCTCAACTTGTCATCTATACTAGCCACCTATAGCCTGACCCTCACAACTTGATTCCGCACCCTATCTCTTTTGGTAATATCACACATCCACCTAAGCATTCGCATTTCTGCTACCATCAACTATTGCTACAATATTTATTTCATTAAGTGAATCTTGAGCTCTGTTTGCTAGATCTATTTATCATTGGAGGTAAATATTCTTGTATATTAAAAGAAACACTTGCTAAAAGAACAAGATGGTTAATAGGTTAGAAGTATTATGCTTCATTTATGGTTTCTTTGGCTATTAGAAAAGTTCCGTTGCCTCCTAAAATAAATAAAAGTGTTATTGGTTTAACAATAAAATAAAGATTGGTGAGCTCCTTCCAAATGGAAATAGGTGGATATAAGGGTAAGGTGGTTGTAACATCCCGGTTCCTGTGGGAAGGGTAAAATGAGAATTTTGAGTGTTTAGTGAGGGGTTAGAAATGTAATTATTTGTTCGTTTATTATGTGACATATTTGGATTGTGAAAAATGACATTGTTGCACATGAAATTATTGTACATGCATTCATTGACATTCCCGGTAAATTTGGTTATAATTGTCATTGGCTGAGAATTTTGAGAATTATATGTTATTGATCTTGAAAAATTATTTGGAGAGTGCCAATAATGATTTTATAATTTTGGAGAATTTTAGGAAATTTTCTGGAAATTTTCGGGGTAAAAACTCGGACTAGGAAAAATGCCGAGTGACAGACCAATTGGTCAATGGTAGTAGAATTTGTTGCATATGGTATTAGATTTTAGACATATGGTTATAGGGATATTTGACAAGTGGTATTTGTTGGAGATTGGGCTTGGAATTAATTAATTTAAGTAGGAAATGAGGCTTGATGCTTGTTATGCCATGTGGCACTTTCTTAACCAAGCATTATATTAACCTAAGTTTACATTTATTAAGTTTCCTTCCTTGCTCACTCACGACATCTCCTCCTAATGGCTTGAAGTTGTGTTTTGGTGATTTTTCTTCCTTCATTTTCGTGGATCATTCTTCTTCTTCTCTTCTTGAATTTTGATCACTCAAAGCTTAGCTATCATCTTCTTCATGCTTCCTTATATCTTGCTCTTCCTTGCTTGGCAAAAACCCATCTCTCTACCCTTTGAATGATGATGATCGTTGGTGAAGAGTGAAAATTAGGTCTTGGTGATTTCTTGAAGAATTTGAAGATTTAGTGGTTAAATCAAGTAAGTTTTATGTTATGTGTTGTAAATATGGCAAAATTTGAGCTAGCATGATGAGGATGTGATGATTGGGTTTTATTTGTGAAAGACTTGTGTTGTGTCTTAATTGATGCTTATAAGTGTTCATGTTGTGTTTTGAGTGTGTATCATGAGTTTAACTCATGGAAATGTATTGAGAGAGTTAAAATTATGGATGATGTGTTGGAGAAGGATTGGATGACTATATATGCATATATGCCCTGTTTTGATTGTGTTAAATGATGGATTATGAATTGTGTTTGAAAGATAGCTTGACTTGAATGGAATTAGATAGTGAATGATGGGAGGAGGAAGGGAAGTGATGATTGAGGCATAAGATGGATTAGATGAGTTTAAATGTTGATGTGTAAAAATCTGGAAATTTTGCTATAACTTGATGTGGAGTGTGCTTTACATGTATAGCCATAATTGTCTTGATAGTGGTCTAAATGAGTTGAGGTTTGATGTCAATGAAACTAGAGGTAATGTACTATAATTCTTATGTATATGATGATTATGAATTTTGTTTTGAAGAGGCCTATTTGTTAGTACGAAGTTAGGAAATTGAAGGTTGATATGGTTGTGAAGAAATGGATATGATTGTGTTTCATTTAAAGTGTTTATAGCTAAATTGAGGATACAAATTGTGTATGGGATGTTGAAGTGTAAATAGGAATGGTTTGTGCCATTTTGAATGAATGCTTGATGAATTTAAAGTGTTTAGTTTGTAGAATGAAGGTATGTTATGGAGAAAGAGTGGAAAATTGGGAAGGATTAGATGAATTTGAGAATTGAAGAATTAATGGAATTAGATTAAGATTTCTGTTGTTATGAAGCGATTTGAGTTAAAAGAATTGAATTTGGGAAGATTAGGAGTGAGTTTGATGGTTAAATGAGGCTTAGAAACTTGGAAAATCTTTGGAGAATGTTGGATTAGCAAGTGTCCATCAAACGGACACGTAAGTCCGCTTAACGGATAGTCTCGGGTGATAGAATGCCCTAAGGACAAGGTTTGTCCACTAAACGGACACGTGAGTCCATTTAAAGGACTAATTCGGGAGAATTAAAGCACTTGGGAAAACTCATGTCCGTCAAACGGACATACAGGTCCGCTTAACGGACTGTCTCGGGAGAAATTGGAGCATTTGGTAATTTCATGTCCGTCGAACGGACATAGAAGTCCGTTTAACGGACACTCTCGGGCGAATTTGGAGTGATGGCTAATCTATGTCCGTTTAACGGACATACAAGTCCGTTTAACGAACATGCTCGGCCAATTTTGAGAAATTGGACTTTTGACCTTTTTAGAAGCTAAATTGTGTTATGTGGTCTTCATGGAAGTTATAGGTCTCGAGGTTTTCTTTCTAATGGTCCAAAATTGGAATTAATCTGAGGTTTGTAGTGCAAGTGATGGATTGATAACCCGGGAAATTGTCATGCATGTATTGTACATCTTTCTTTACTTCTTGTGCATTATGAATCATAGATATTTGGGCAAATTGTGATCTATATGTATGTTATTTGGTTATAGAGGAACAACTGGAACGTCAACCTTCAGACGTTGCTGATCCTTCCAGGCACTAGCTTTGGAAACAATAGGTGAGTAACCTAGACGGCTCCTCTTAATTATCGTGTGCATATACTTATGATCTAAATGAGTGGATGAATGTGTTGCTTATGAATTCCGGACAGGATAGTCCGATGACTGTATACTGGGAATTGTGTTATTGAAGTGCTGATTGAATGTGAACATGGGACCTATGTGTTTTATAAAGTGATAAATTGTGTTACATATATTCCATTCATGAATGCATAATTAGATAATGGCAGTTGGACCTGAGTAGCCACCGCTAGAGCTTAAAGCTCAACGAATAAAAACGAGCCTCGAACTCGACAGTGATACAGAGCCACTGGCTCAACGATTAATGACCCTGATATCCAATAGATACGGGACAGTACAGGCACTGGGTCACAACAACGAAAAAAAATGAAAAAAGGGTCTCATAAGCATTGTTATGCATTTTGCTAAATGTGTTTGATTGATTGAAGTGTAAATTGGCCAAAAAGTATATGAAAATGTAATATTGATGTATAATGTGAAATTGTGAAAATAAGTGTTATGTGGATTGATGTGTACTTGTTTTGAGTGAACCATCGATGATGGTTAACTCATTGAGTTTGCAAAACTCAGCAAAATTGCATCATTGTTTTTCAGGATCGATCGGCAACTATAGCTTGTGAGTGGCTCCGTTACCGTGTAGAGTGTGATTGAAGTGAAGCCATGGCACAAAGGTCGGTCAGCTGGAATATTTTTGGATGGCATAGTTAGTTGTTTGCATGGTTTCCTCAGTCTGGTAGTAATTTTGTATTAGACTTCGTAGATGTATATATATTAAGGATTGACAGTCATACTGTAAATTGATGTGTTTGAGTAATGAAATGAGGAAACAATTGGTTTTAAAATTCTGTGGATGTCATATTGCTGCTTGAATATAAATAATGATATGATGCCAAGTGGAGTTAGCGTAGTGTTTAACTGTAGTGCGCCTTTATCATAGAATATGTGTCGGAATGACCTATGGGCGTCCCGGTTTGTACTCTGCGGTAAGGGGGCGCTACAATTTGGCAATCTTATTCTTAGTGCAGTAGGTGTTGCTCATGATAAGGTAAAACTTGATACCTGTTAAATAAAATTTGGTGAAATTCATTACCAAAAAACGAAAATGTCACTCTGTTTATATGAAAATGTTTCTTCTTTTTCTTTGTTCCCTTTAATCGTAATCCCTCTTTGAGTTGTTTCCTATATAGCACATGCTCAAGTAGGAGAAACAATGATATATTCCACTAGCTTCTTGGTGGAGCGATCTGTCAACATAAAATATGCAACCATAATAGTACTTCAAAAACAAAATAATTGAATGGTATTCCGTAGAAAACCTCTCATAAACATCCAACCAGCAAATATAACTATTACAAGAAGTGTAATAGACAAATAAACTTATTCCAAAAGTGTTGCCAAGAATTCATTCAGAATCCTTGTACAAGCAGTATGCCAATCCTCCAGTTTTGATAAAGAGTTGGAAAGGGTCAATCTTCTCAAGATGTAATAGTCATCTCTGCATTGGTTTTCCCCTCTACATTATTTTTTATTTGCTTTACGCGTTTCTTCTTATGACTGCAGAGTAATGATTGCATCATTATAAGTTAAGAAACTAATCCCAGCAGTAAATAGAACTATTACGAGAAGAGTAATACACAAATAACCTAAGATCCAAGGGTATAAATAAAGGGCACTCCAAGTGTTTAATGAAAAGACGCTAAATCCAAAAGTAAAGCTGGAAACCTGCTAAGTTCAAGTTTATCCTCATAGCACCATAACACAGTTGGCCTGGACTTAGTGACTGCCTAGCCAAGCATTTAGTGAAGATTCATAGTCTACACCAAATATCACCATTGACATCACATTCTTAGATTCATTCAAACTTGAAAAACTCAGACTTCAAAACAAGAACAAAAAGCTATCTCTCCACGAAATTGAAGACACATAAAAATAAAAAATAAAGACATTCCCTGGTCTCGCGACCTGTCACCAATGATGACAATCATGGAGAAATGTCTCAATTTTACATCATTTTAGATGAGAGTCCTGATTCGCTCATCCACTTTCTTCAACATTTCCTTGTATTTATTTTTTGATGTGCTCACCCCAGTTGATACGAATTCTATAAATATAGAGAAACAAGTATGACTGTTTAACAACACACATCAAAGAAAAACAAGAATAACTTTTTAATTTCTAGCCAAATATACACAGAACAGTGAGAGCAAGCTACAATACGTAAACAAAAGGAAAACATGGAAGTAACCAGAATAAGAAGTTATACAGGTGTGGGACGGACGACGCAGAGACTCAGGCTCAGACCGAAGAAAAGGAAAAGTGGGGGAAAACGACGTCTATACTGTAGCCTATAGGTCGAGGGGATTCTGAACCACATCGTGCGCTGTGTTATTAAGTTTATAACTTCCATACTCGAGAATGATGGAGGTAATGCATATGGGTCGATTCCTCAATTGACCCAACAAGAATATTTGCAGCCAACCCAAAAAACATATAAGAAAGTAAAAGCCCAAGCCTGCTATACTGCTTATAGAGGATTCCAATCTGTTCACCATACACCTGTACAACATACACAAAAATGCACATAACAAAATATCCAGTCTAATGATAGTCTGTCAAAATCAGTTATAAATCATAGCCATTGGATTGTAACAACTTAAGATCAATGGAAAAAATGCATAGATCTCTTTGTATAAATTGTTTGTACACTTTGACAATAAAGTTAACGTCAGATTTACAAATATTCTCAAAGTTTACATGGTATCAGAGCCTCTCCACTGATTAATCGTCTAAACTCTGCTATGGCTTCTTCTTCTTTAACACCAGGCACCAGCAACGCCACAACTTCTCCATCCTCTACCTCTCTTGAGTTTTCAGCCCTAACCAAGACACCAAATTTCAACTTACCATTAAAACTTGAACAAAACAACTTTCTGAACTGGCGTCCTCAAGTATTGGATGCTATACGCGCCTTAGATCTGGAGATGTATATCTCATCCAACCATGAATGTCCTCCAACCTTGATTCCCTCTCCTCATCATGACACTTCTATTGATCCTTTTTTCATTCCTAACACTGCACATAAGTCATGGACAAGAGTGGATCAATTACTGTTGTGCTGGTTATTCACTACTATTGGTGAGTCCGTAATTGGACAAGTGAATCATGCAAGCTCTTCCAAAGAGCTTTGGCAAATATTACTTCGCTTATATGCACAGACCTCCCTTGTCAAGGTCTTGCAGCTCAAACAAAGGCTATCCTCTCTACAAAAAGGAGCCTCAATTATTTCTGGGTATATTTAACAAGTTAAGTCTATCGGTGACTCTCTAACGGTGGCAGGCCATGCTGTTTCTAAACAAGAATTAATCCTCAGTGCTCTCAGTGGTTTGGGTAGTGAGTATGACTCAGTAGTAGTCATGTTAACAAACTTGGTGGCTCCATCCTCTGTTTAGGATGTTCTCTATACTCTCATCATGCATGAAACCAAACTTGAGCAATAACATGCTCATTCTCAAATCTCACTCTTGAACACCACTGTCAACATGGCAACTTACTCTTAGCACTCCAATCATGCTTTTGCTAGTGGTCGAGGACCCTATCGTGGCAAGGGAAATAGAGGACAAGGGGGTAGATCTCATAAAATATCCTGTCAGCTTTACAACAAACCAGTACATCATGCTCTAAAGTGTTACAAATGTTTTGACACTAATTGGCAGGGCCACCGATCTTACAACACCACTCAGCAGTCCACTCCTCCTACTCAATAAGCCTACATTGCTCATCAGTTCACCCCTCACAACTCATCAGATGCTACCTCTAATCCTAATTAGTTTGTTGACAGTGGTGTTACCAACCACGTCACAGCTAATCTTTCCAATCTCACTATTCAGAATGCTTACATTGGGAAAGAACAACTCGCAGTTGGTAATGGTTTTAAACTTCCCATATCACATGTTGGCACTTCCTATCTCTCTTCATTATCCATTTCTCCTATCAAGCTAAACAACATTCTTCATGTCCCTAACATCACCAAAAATCTATTGAGTATTTCTTAATTGAAAAAGGATAATCAAATTGTTGTTGAATTTAATGATTCTTGTTGTGTTTTTAAGGACAACTACAGGGAGGACTCTACTCAAGGGGCTACTCCAGAATGGCCTGTACAGCCTTAAACTAGAACCTACTTAAAGATGGCCAGTACAATCTTCATTCTCTACTTTCTTTTCTGCCTTATTAGCTAAATCAAGTGTAAATGAGTGGCATGCTTGTTTAAAGCATCAAAATGTTACTGTATTGAAACACATTTTACAATCAATGAATTACAATTTTCAGTCTCCTAATTCTTCTTTAAAATTTTGTAATTCATGTCAATATGACAAACACCACAAACTCCCCTTTTAGACACATGCAATCTTTGCAACACAACCCCCAGAAATAGTTTATACCGATGTTTGGGAACCATGGCAGCATTCATTTAATTTAAATCATTTGTTGAATTACAGCTGAATCACAAAATTAAGGCTTACATAGTGACATGGGAGGGGAATTCACAGTTTTAAAATCTTTTCTTACTGCCCATGACATTCAAACATGCTTCAGCTGTCCTTATACCCATCAACAAAATGGGATTCCAAAACACAAACATAGGCATGTGACTGAAACTGGACTCATATTACTTTCTCATGCCCACTTACCTCTACAGTTTTGGTTAGAGGCTTTTCAAACAACGACTTGCCTTATCAATTTTCTACGCACCCCTGTATTAGGGTGCCATAATAGTCATTCATTATTATTATACATGTTGAGTATTGTCTCAAAATCAAAAATCTTAGCTTCTCAAATTCATAAATTATAGCTTGCTTTTGGTAATTGTTAAGTCAGAAATAGTGGCTTGGTGCAGCTGGCCTTGAACTTCATTCATTGAATTCTCTATAAAAGAGAAGCAACAACAATGAAAGAGAGAGAGCCGAAATTGGCAAGAAAGAAGAGAGCATAAGTTGTTTTTAGTGTGAGAGAATATTTCCAGAGGAAGGAGAGAGTAGAAATTTCTAGGAGAGAAAAAAAACATTTATATTTTTTTCTTTTTCCTAGTAGGAGTGTGTAAGCTTGGGTTAATTTGGGTCTTTTGGGAAATTGAGTGATAAACACTATTGTATGCTCTCATTGATTATAGTGAAATACTCAGTCGTCTCCAAACTGGACGTAGGTATTGCCGAACCAGTATAAAAATCTTGGTGTTCTTGTTATTGTTTTATTTTTACTCCAAATTTATTAACATTTCTGCACAACAAGTGGTATCAAAGCTCTAGATTTTTTTCGACTGGGGTGTTGTAGGAGTGAAAATCTATTGGAGCTATAGCGTCGGTGAATAGTGTCAGTGCTACATTTTCGTTGCTACAGTTCCCACGAACAGTGTCGGTGCTACAGTCCCCGTGAACATTGCTAATGCTACAGTCCCCGTCAATAGTACTGGTGCTACAGTCCCCGTCAACAATGCTGATGCTACAATCCCCGTGAACAATGCCAGTGCTACAGTCCCGTGTTACAGTGCTATAAATAGTATTGGAACTACAGTTTGTGTGAACAGTGATTACAAACAGTACGTATTTGTGAATAGTGATGAGTAGATGGCTGGAGATAAAGATGAGCTCATTAAGAGGGAGTCAATATCATCATCATCGACACCTACATCTAATAGACATCCAATCGCTAGTACAAGGTTAGAGGTTAATAAATTTAATGGCTCTAATAATTTTGGTATATGGCAGTGTGAAGTTATGGATGTATTATATCAACAAGAGTTGGATATGGTTCTGGAAGATAAACTCGAAGATATGGATGACAAGCAGTGGACGCGAATTAATCTCCTTGCTTATGCCTCTATTCGATCATTCTTTGATAAGGAGCTGAAATATCCTTATATGAAGGAAACTTCTGCTAAGGAGTTATGGACGAAATTGGAGGAAAAGTACATGATGAAGAGCACAGAAAATCGGCTCTTCTTGAAGATGCGACTCTTTCGATTTCAGTATTGTCCAGGTATTTCTATGCACAAACACCTAAATGATTATAATAAAATACTTGCTGATTTAGCAAACCTTGATGTGAAAATTCCTGATAAGTATAAGGCACTATGTTTGTTAAATTCATTGCCTGATGATTATGATCATTTGACAACTACTTTATTTTATGAAAAATTTGAGGTGAAACTTGATAAAGTTTCTGCGGCATTGGTGAATCATGAGTATCGTAAGAAGGAACTAGAGACTCACAATTCACAAACTGAGGCACTCAATGCAAGGGGACGAATGGAGGAAAGAAAACATGGGAAGCGGGAAAATCTCGTTCAAAGTCACGAGGAAAGTTTCTTACTAAAGATGAATGTGCCTTTGTAGCCAAAAGGGTCATTAGAAGAAAGGCTACCCCAAATTGAAGAAAAAAGAGAAGGAGAAAGTGGGTTCTGTAACAAATGTTGCAAAATCTGGAGATGATGATTGATTGAGCCAAGTTTACATTATAAATTGGCTGTATTTTCATAACTGTTTATGCATTTTTTGACTCCTAATTGATGACTTTTATGCTTAAATTGGTTCCTTATAACGAGCTCTTGTAATTCACAATTTGTTGATAAATTGTCACAATTTTATATTAATTTCTCTATAATTTTCCAAAGGACAATTGATACTGCAAAGTGCTATTTTATGTTGTAGGAACAAAGGAGT
>JANKOD010000192.1:23027110-23042770 GCA_026284645.1 Erythroxylum acuminatum
ATAATGTACAAAATAAAAATTATTCTATAAATTAATAAATATTAATTTGTCGATAAATTAATAAAATATTCATTTATCGATAAATTAATAACTCCGTATAAGATAATAATTTTTCAGGTCCCAACAATATTCATTTATCGAGGTTTTACTGTATATCTTTCAGTTTGTTAGCTCCTATTACTTAGTTTGTTACAACAACTTGTAACTCTTTATATATTTACGTACGTTTTGTAATACATATATGAATTTGATCTGGCAATTCAGTATCCTTTATGAGTTTATGGTATCAGAGTCGAAGCCTAATGACATCACATTTTTTTTGGATCAAAACCGAAACACAACTGCTGCTTTATTCCAAGGAACGAACAAGCCAGTTACACTCTTGATTATTCAACAGCGAAAGCTCAACAATGAATCTGCCGCTACTGCAGCCATCGTTCACTGCAAGGAAAAAGAACCCCTTCTGCGATGTTTTAAAAACGTCGCAGAATCCCTTCTGCGACAGGGGGGTAGGCAAAAGATTTTTAGCACAATCCCCTACTATTCTGCTACGTTTCAAAAAACGTCACGGAAAGACAAGAGATTTTGTAACATTTTAAAAATTTTCACAAATTTTTAGAATTTCACCGACGTTTTTTAAAAATGTCTAGGAAACAACCTAATGTGCAACGTTTAAAAAACGTTGCAGAATAGGTACAATCCACTACATTTATTTTCTAAACGTCGCGGATTATATGAAATTTATTTAATTTAATTTTGCCGAAAATAATTTTATTTAAATAATTTTTCAAATTTTATAATTAATTTTTCATTCATCCGACAATAATTAATATTTAATAATTATTCAATATTAATTTTAATTTTTCTGTGTTTTCATTTATTTGAAAATAATAATAATTGAATAATTATGAAATTTTAATTATTATAATTTTTCATTAATCCGAAAATAAATTTAATTTAATAATTTTCAATTGTAATAAATATTTTTTATTTTGTTTTGTTTCAATTTTTGAAAATAATTTTAATTTAATTATTTTCTAATTTAATAATTAACAAATTTTTAAATATCAATTTTTAAATCTTATTTATGTAATAACTATTCAATATTATTTATGAAATTTATTTATTAAATAATTCTTCAATTTTATGAGTATATCATTAATTTTAATAATTATTAATGTATAACAAGAGTTTAATACGTGGAGACAATTTATTATGTAATTGCAATTCACAAACATGTTATAATATGGTAATTAATATAAACAATACGTCATAAGTGTTTAATGTTTCAATATGAGTACATATCTAATCTAAACGAACATTATGTGTAACACATAAAAGTTTCAAGACCTTTTTTTGTTGTTCGACTTCGGTAGTTAATCAATCTTGCATTTCTTGAAATTGTTTAGTCAATTCATCGACTTGAGACTGTAACCCCTGATTAGCCCTCTTTGACTTATCTAATTCGTCTCGAAATCTCTTTCTGATCGAATTCTTTCCTTGTGCTCGAGGCCCAATTCTCATGCCAACAATGTAATCTGATCTAGTGCCCAAGACTTTGTCGCACACTTCATCTACTGTCATTGGATGACCTTGTTTCGTTGAATGTGTCAATTCATGACACATTAATTCTGGTTACACTCTTCTCCATCTCTATCACTCTGTTATATAGAAATATATTACTAGTAGTATTTATTATAAATTTTGAAATGAAAATCAAAGTAAAATATAATTAAAAAGATAATAACTCACAATCTCATGTCGTATCACTACAAAGGTCGTGGAGCTGGAGTTTGGTCGACATTTGACTTGACTCTTAGCCAATTTGGCTTTTTGACTTTTTTCCTAATCGTACACGCAATAAAATCTATTATAACATCTATAAATCACAATTCATAAGTACTAAAATATAATTAGTTGTTAAAAAAGTTATGAAATTAAGTTTTTTATCAAATAAACTAACCTTTGTAGCTGATTGCTCTCAATATTCACATAAATCCATCCACTTTGCCACTGTGACATTATGCAGCTTAACATCCTTTTCATGCTTGGTAAAATGCTTTTTTAAACTGTATCTTTGATCTTTAGACCTTAAAGCAAGAAACTTCTTCACAACAGCATGTACTTCGTTGTTAGTCCTCAATCCCTTCACTTCCAACTTTTGCTGCAAAAAAGTATAAATTATTGGTCAAAGCTTTAGGCATACGGAAAACAAGTACAAATTAGATAGGTTTATAATACTTACGTCTAACTTATCAAATTCAATGTCTGAAGTGAATCACACGTTAAAACTATGTTTAATAATAGTAACAAAATACATAAGAAGGGGGTTGAATTGTGATAAACTTTTCGTTAAACCCCGTTTAAAAACTTTCGTTTAGAAACACGACTTTGTTTGTTGTTAAAGAACTAATGTAAAACACGTTTGTAAAAGAGTTTAAGACTTTCGTAATACGTAATTGTAAAAAAAAAACGAATGAGAGAGAGATAGTTTGACACAGTAGTTTTTATACTGGTTCACCCCAAACCGTGGGCTACGTCCAGTCCTCAGATGATTTTCTGAGATTTCACTAACTTCTCAAACTTTTACAAGTATTCTTTCACTGAGCCTCTTCAGGTCTCTATACACTGAGTATTCTTTTACTCTTAGCCTCTTCAGGCTATCTGTATCACTTTCACACAGAAAATACTTCGTATTTGTTACAGAAATGTAATAGCTCTTAATTTCTTCACAAAGATCTCTCGTAATAATTGCTACGCTCTTGTAATACTTTCTGTCACTTGTCTTAGTCTTCTTCAATCTTCGAATCTGACTCTTATTTATAGCCTTCGTCTTAACTGCTTCTTGATAACTGCTTCTTGATTCTTTAAAGAAACGGTTATTCAGTTGAGTTCTGTAACTAACTCAGACTGATACTTCCGTCTTCTTTGCAGCGTCTGCTTTCTAGCGTCTGTTTTTCGCTTCTGTCTGCTTTTCGCTTCCGTCTGCTTTTTTCTTCCGTCTGCTTTTCACTTCTGTCTGTTTTTTGAATAGCTTTCGTCTACTTTTCGAATAGCTTCCGTCTGCTTTTCGCTAGAATCCATTTGTCTTGGCTATCGTCTGTTTTCTTCTCATTTGTTCTGTCTGCTTTTCATTTGTCTCCTTTTTGTTTGTCATCAAAATTATTAATCGTAAAGTCATTTTGACTTAACATTAGAGTATGAATTGACTAGAACAATTCATTGTAACTTTAGCATGTACTTCTAATTTTGTGATTGGTCAATTTGCATTATCTTTAAAAGAGTAGTGACTAGTGGTAGATACAAGCTAGTGAGATTTTGAACCTATATAGACTGACACATTCATATCAGTCTCGTTATCTTTTGCTTATGTTTGAACTTCATGACATGTACATCCTGACTTTGCTTTAATTTTCTATTCAAGAGCATATTTTTATCACATGCATTAACATAGAAATGATATAGGCATTCTTTGTTTTATAAGCTACAATAACCAAATAGCCTAACCATCACTATGATCTTCCTTTTGATAAGCCCCCTTGAGCTTTATTAGCTTTTCTTTTTGTGCTAACCACATTACATGCTTTAAACCTAACCAAATGTCCTACCCAAGCCTTAAAGCTATTGAAGCATTTGTTGATTGTTGATGATTGTGGATGTACAAAAGTATAAGTATGGGAGTGTGCATATGTGTGAGATGGTTATAATTGTTGGGACTCCATTTTATGTCTTATCAATGAAATTCCCATATTGATGTAGCTTATTTCAATTTTTAAATGAAAAGAAAAGGAAAGAAAAGAAAAGAGAAAAGAAAAAAAAAAGAAAAAGAAAAAATGTTTGAATAAGAATATCAAGGAAGAAATGTATATGTTTTGAAAGGTTATTCATGATTATTTCTCCTCTTAAAGTTGTATTAAATGGGTGGTTTTCTTATAATCTATATAAGGTAGATGTGGCTTTGAAGCATCACTCATTGTAGTTTCAATGTGTTGTCATCAATTATATGAGTGATTCCTTCTAGTTGATTATGCTTCATATGGTTTATGGTATGAAAGTTTGAATTTGAGCTAGGAAACATAATTTTTGCATTTATCATAGTTGATGTACACAATTGTGAGTGAATGTTAGTTTTTGCACTTAATGTTGCATTGAGTGTTACTTTTGATTCACTAGCTTTGATGACTTTTACACTCCAATACCCAAATACATCTTACCTTACCCTTGCCCACATTATAACCTTAAAAAGTCCTTGGATTCATGATTATGCATGTGAATCCTCGTGGTGGAGAAATGAAATGATTTACAAAGTTTTGGAATGTCTTGATTGTGAATGATATTTGAGTGTACCCATGAATACATCTTATTTAAATACATTTTTCAAGTCTACCTTTAGATTGCTCAGTTTCTAAAGAAGATGAATGTCAATTGATCATAAGTAAAAGCGTTAAATGTTGAATTCTTGCTATGTTTTTGCAAGTTATTCATCTTTGCTTTTGGTTATATATTCTCGGGAAATATGGAAAATGAGTAATTATTTTTAAGTCTATGATCTTAATCTTGATGTTTTGCCTGAGGACGGTCAAAAGCTAAGTGTGGGGGAAATTGATATATTCTTAATTGATTGTATTTTTATTCAATAACACTTAATGATTAATGATATGAAAATGCTTAAGATATTCACTTTAGCTCATATATGGTTTTAGGCACAATTCGAAAGAGAAGGAGCTAAAGTAAGTCAAAAGCACTATATTTGGGCCGTTTTTCGAAGATTCACACTCACTTGTCTTCATGGAGCAAAAAGAAGAAGATTAAAAGCAAGAAGAAGATAAGAAAATGAAGAATATGAACAGTGAAGAGTGAAGAACAAGGCATAGGAACACTCTCAGCCACACCATAGTGTTCATAGGCATGAGACATCTTCTTATGCCCATGCAGGGTGTCTCACGGGCGTGAGACACCACTTACACCCATGAGTGGAAGAGGGAAAACTATCCCATTTAATCCTACATCTTTAATATAAATGGACAGAACATGAGACGGTCGAGGGTTATGAAAGTTTTGGTGTTTTCTGCTGGGAAAATAATGTAGCTTTCGAGAGAATGAAGCATTTCATCAAGTTGGACATTATATTGTAACATCTGAATAATACTCAATATTATCTCAAAGTTTTTCGTCACAATTATTAGTCTTATAATGCTTGACTACATACCCACAAGTGATATTTTCTTATTGAGAATTATTTTGTTTCTCTACATATTAATAGGTTTCCCAAAACTTGTAATAAAATAAAAAGAGCATAAAAAAGTTTAAAGAAACAAAAAATATATGCAAAAAGAAAAAATAAAGAAAAAGAAAAAGAAATATAATTATAATAACTAGATTATCATTTAAAAACTCCCTTTATCACTAATAAAACTCTCCGATAATGGTGCCAAAAACTTGATTGATGAAATTAAGATGTGTTTAGATTATGTTCAATCAGTAAGTTCTCTCTTGTCGTTCCTAAAACTAATACCATCAACACTAGGAGAATGTATCCACCGATTTTTAGTATAATTTCAAGAAGAGTATCTTTTCCACAAGGAATATAAGAACTATTAAATCCAACTTCCCTACTATTAGTTAGTCAAAAAATAAACAGAGGAAAAGGTTACGTGAAGTTAATCTAATGTTGTAGCTATTTTAAAATATAAATTAAGATCTCACTAGAAGTTGTCAAAGTTAATTATAAATGAGAAAGATAATATTCAAATGAACATCTATATAAGAATTCCCTCATTCATTATATTTGTATTCATGATTCAATTATCAAGAGATTCTATCACTTAGACTACACAAACTTTGCTAACTTATGAAATTACTCCCTCTTTTTCTCTTGAGTTATAGTTAATTATTTTCAAGTTAACTAACCAATGTCTCTATCCAATTAAAAATCCTAAGAATACATAAGATATGTGAAATTTACTAAAAGATTTGACCCTAATACTATCAAATTTGTGTAGGCTTATCTCTAGTACCCCATGCAACTCCTAATATATATATATTATGGTCCACTCATATAAATGTTCTCTCGAATTTTTCATATGCAAATTATAATCAGATCCAATCACACAACTTCAATTAAATCATCATTAACAATCATAAATATTGCATAAGTATAAAAATCCTTATAAAACACATTATAAATAATCCAAATCAATCCATTACAAACATAAAACTAGGGTTTATCTTATTTAGACATTAAAACAATTACACAACCCTCATCTTTGAAACAAGGAAAAAAAAAAGAAAAAAGTGTAGAAAATAATTTAGGAAGAGAATTCTGTATTGTTTTCTCAATTTTGGATGTTATTTGATTTTTTTGGATGATTCTAAATCTCTTTCCTTATTAAAGTTGATTGCCAACTTGCTCGTTGGGGTTTTTCTATCTATCCCTAACTTAAACCTAAGATAGGAACTTCTCAAATAAACAAAAGCCACCTAAACCCTAATTTGTGAGTTGTTTAAATAAATAGTCTTAAGAAGAACACAACATGAGACACGATCATGTTTCTTTCTATATCTTTACTAAAGAAAGACAAGGGTTTTGACACACTCATATCTTACCAATGTACCTTTATATATTTCTAAGTAGACACAAGTTGAGACACTGCCATGTCTTAGACTGCGTCTCTCTCATAAAATTTTCTCTTTGTCATATGGCTTCCCTTCATCCCATATATTACATTATAACTTCCCTTCTATGTTATGCAAGAGGAATATAAGCAGATAGACAATCATATACTAAGCCATGTTTAATCAAGAATAGTGTTCTCTTTATATTTTGATTTGTAAACTCCTACATTTCTTGGTTTTTTATCCCTTAAGCAACTCTTCCACAATTACCTAAAACAAGGTACAAAACCAATTAAATTATAGTAATTTGTATAAAAAGCATGCCAAAATATTAAAGCAAATATAAACATATTTCATACACGTTAATTACTTAATCTCTTAAGAAGTTAAGATTAAATTTATTTGATCTTAAATGTTCTTTGTAAACTAAAGAAATTTAAATTAGGTAAATAAAATCATTATCAATCACAATTCTTGTGACTCATAGATTTTTTAAGTGATAACTCTTTTTTTTTTAAGTTAAAGAAGTATATTGATGAAAAAAAAAAGTATAAAGAAAGAGCCTACGTTAAAGTCCAAACAATAGCTTACATCCAAAGCTAATAAGGATTTAAGTAAACAGCTAATAGCTGAGAAATGTAAATAAATATTACAAAGAATCTAGTGCCAGTATTCAATTGGCAGATCTTCGAGGGACCATCTCTCTATGTTCATGCTCATCATATATGCTGATATTCCAAGCTTGTTTTAACGATCAAATATCAGTCATAACATATGTGGGAGCTTGGCAATGTCCGTTTGTTCTTTTTTTCTACTGATCTGCAATGCAATCATAGTTATCCATCTATCAGTCATGTATTTACTACATAGCAAGTGTGTGCAAAAAATTGTGAGTTGTTTGCTTAACCATTGCACCAATTGATGAAAGATTAAGAAGAGGTGTCGAATGAGGTACATAATGCTTGTGATCAATGTTTTAAAAAGTTGACCGAAAATTAAAATGATAGAACAAGAGGTTTAAAAGGTTCAAACGATATTAGACCGTCATAAAATCGACTAAAGATTAAATAAAATTAAAGAATTTAAAATATGATTGAAAGAGATTGTTTTTACCTATCAATGAATTTAAAGTTCAATTGAAAAAAGTTATTTTAAAATGGAAAATAATTTATTTATTTTAGTTTATAAGAATTTATTAATTTACTAAAATTGATCTATTTTTAATAACAAGAGTTTTTAAAAAAATTGAACCAGAAAGTTTAAAATTGAACTAAAAAATTGAAAGGTTCAAGATTTTTGCAATTAAACCGGTTAATCAAGTGTTGGCTTTTTTAACATTTCCACATGTCAGCTTACTGACTTAACATACAGACATTATCAAGAATGGCTTAAACTACCAGCTCATGGGATAACTCTAATGACTATTTTGCATGTTCCTTCAAGATGAATACTATAAGCCATGTGTCGTGTAAGTCCCCAGTTTTGCAGGATTCTCGCATTGTTTGTGAGGTGAAGGTTTTGGCTCAACAACTACTCTCCGATGAAGGTATGCAAATCTTTGGGCAGATCATTTTGATATCTCTTCGCTTTGGAATATTCGTCTATTTCATATTATAAATAAGAAAATCTCCTTTTCCAAAATAAAATAAGAAAGATATTCTATCAAATTAAAAATAATTTTCTAATCTAACAAAAAAAAACTATTTTATAATGTTTTCAAAAAAATAATTTCGAAATTAAATAAAAAAACCTTATATTACTTGGTTATAATTAATTTCTCAATTAATAATGTCTTTTCTGTTCTTTTTCGAGAGCAAGGTCAAGGTTTTCATGGACTGAGAAGCACAGACAGTCAAGGGAGGAGAAGAATATAAAGCAATAGCAAATCGAGGAAATGGCCAGTGACATGAGTCAATTTGCGATGAGTAAGTGAATCTGTGAAATGGTACTGAGAAAAGAAAAAGAAAGACTCTTAAGATGTTTATTTAAGATTTTGTATAACCCTCTAATAAGAATTTTGATTTAAAAAAAAAGAAATAATTAACTATGGTGAAGTGTGAATTTGGACATTGGCAAGAAGCCTGGTGAGTTTGGTGAGAGTTTCCCGAGCAGAAAGAGTGCCTGGATGGTCATCTCCGCAAATAGAAGTTCTAATGAAAATAGCCTTCCTGATAAGAACATCTGCTATATCAAATTGGCCCCCTCTTAGCATCAACTTAGCTCTAGTTTCAAGTACAGTGGCTCTTGATAGCGCCAGTTCCTGCCAAAGGTATGGATTCAGCTGAGCATTAGTCTGGATGGGCCTCCAGCATAAAGATTTATCCAACCACTTCTCAATTGGGGTCACAAAAGCTTGCTCTGCTTCTTCCAAAGCATTAGTGCAGACGCGCAAGAGTTCTAGTGCTGCATTGCATCGAGAGAACGTAATAAATGTTCGTATTGCAAGAGGCAAAACCACTTCTTTGACAAAGTTCAACAACTCTGAAACCTTGAGCTCAACTGCTTTTGGGTCATTACCAAATCCAAGTAACAAGAAACATGCTGCCCATACATGTTCTGCATGATGGTATATGGACCCTCGACTGATGATGGCTTGAACCATAGCTTGTGCAGCTCCCATGATTCCTCTCTTGCGACTATAGAGCTTTATGTGCTCATTCACATATATGTATCCTTGCTTAGTACTACTTCTTGCAATATTAAATCTCAACAACATGGAAGCTGCTTCTACTTCTGATCTTTTGGTATACGAGGAGGTAAGACCACAACTCAAGGAATGCAAACAATTTCTCCACCGTCGTGTCTCCTTGTGCTTTTCGGGTATCTTACTTGCAGCCACAGCTAACAGGGAGACAGGGATTGCAGCTGGTGCAAACCATCCACTGGCCTGAACCATCCTGGTTGCCAAGCTCCTTGGACCATCAGCGTGATCAAATATAGAGAAACATACCTCAAAAAGTTGCAACAAGAAGATGTTTTTCCTCAGTGGATGGCTCTCCCTACCATCCCATGACAATTCCTTCAATGGCACTCGGTTTATGGTATCTAACAGCCTACTTGGATTTATAGGGAGTTCAGATAAAATTGCTCCCACTATTGCAAGGCCCAAAGTTAGCCTCCCTACTTTCTCCTCAATAACTCTAAGAGCATCAATTTCACTAATCGAGTAATCTTTCATGATTCCCTGCATTAAGGACATTGCTTCCACACCCGACAAGTAAGACAGTTTTATAGGTTCTAAATTCATTACACAAGGAAGATGTGTAGATATTAGAATGTGGGTCTCACCACCAAAACGGGGTAGCAGGTCCATTACAAGTCTGTGATCCCACCAATCCTTTTCACTCTCCAAGTTATCGATTACAACCAAAAATGGTATGTTTCTCATTAGCTCTTTCCGAACTCTAAATATGGCTTCCTCTTCTTGCTCTTCAAAACTCCTTATCTTGCCCTTTCCTAAGCAATTGTCTGCACCTACGTCAACTTCTAAAAATGACCAGAGGTTCAGATAATTCTGTCTAACATACCTGCTCTCTCCTCCAACCCATAGAACCATCTTGTACCTCTGGTGGTATGTGTACGCAAATTCCAGAAGAAGTTCTGTCTTGCCAATTCCAGACTCCCCTGAGACACAAGCAATTCCCTTGCCATATAAAATCTTTGTTGATCTTTTTCTTTTAGCGTAGCGCCCACTAGTTTTTGTCCTTACCTTATGTTGCCTTTGAGAAAACCCTGTACTTTGCATTTCTATCTCCTTCTCTGACTCCTTCCAAACAACTGGTTCCTTACCCTTCTTGTTGCCATTTTGTCGTTGTTTCCCTCTTTGTTTTTCGTCTGTTGAGCTGCTCTTACTCCATCCAATTGTCAAATTCTTTCTCCTGGATCTAGCCTTCAACTCAAAATAATCCTTTTCTGAATCTCCAGCAATGTCACCAAAAAGCATAAATTCTAGTTCAGACAACTCTTTCTTCCTGCCTATGAAGTTCTCATTTCGAGGAAAGGGGAACTCTTCCTTTTCCAATTTCTCTCTCCACTTAGTCACCCGCTCAACAACACTTCTCCTACCTAACTTCATCGCAAGAAGTGTGACTGCCCTTGATATGCAATCTCTCCAGTTACCTTCATGAGCTTCTAGTCTGCATTCGTCAACACGAGATAGGCCAGAAACAGCTTCTTTCCACTCCTTCTCTGTGCCTCCATATAGAATCCATAACTCACCTCCATGTTTTTCCCACAACTCTCCCCTCTTCTCCACTATATCCCTAACAAGGCAATCACTTGGACTCAAATCAAAGAACAGCGGAACCAGATTCTTCTTACCAGCAAAAAATCGCAACTCTTCAATAGTATATGGATTTTTAAAAGACTTTTTTGTTAAAACTATGATACCAAAAGAAGAAACATCCATTGCTCTCTCTACAATTCCATGTTTACGGGAGTTCCTACATTGAGCCCTGTCTGATACATAACAACTCATCCCTTGAACCTCCAGTTCAGCTCGTAGCCAACTAACAAATCTCAGCAGAGATGGTTTGCGACCATGCAAACCTATGAAGATATCAAAGCTCCTCAATCTGTTACAAGAAAGTGAAACTGAAACAGGAGTATACGATGCCCCGTGGCTTCTTCCATGCTTTTTATGCCTGTCTCTAAGCCCTGAATAACCATTTTCATGTAGATAGCTGTAAATATTAGGAGTGCTATTAGAAAGGCCAGTTGAGGAAGATATGCGATCAAATTTCTGGAAGTCACTAACAGTACCGACAACTGGATCCCTCATGTCTGACAAGGCACCTCCGACATGTGTTAGAGATTCAGGGTCTGGATATCCTGAACTAGAGCTGGGATGTTCACCACTTAAATGCGTACTCTCACATTGAGCATCAGATCTAGTCGATTCGGACATTTGACATGTTGGTGACTTCGGCGAGAAAAAGGGTGACTGGTTGGCTGAAAAGAACACCGAAGATGATGAGGACATATTCCTTGAAGTTGATATTGGCAATGGATCAAATCTAGAGCTATCTCCCCAGGGATCCATAATGACCACTTCTTAATCCCAGGTACACTCTAGATATGAGAAGCCATTCTGTTAAGGCACAGTGACTTTAGTCAGTAAAATAATCGCTACAAATTAATAGTTATTATTGAATTGCCAGCAAAATTGAATGTTATGGCTGGAATTAGTAGATTTAATAGCCATAAAAGTGGAAATAATTGGACTGCAGATACTAGGAGTTGATGTCTACAAGCTACCAGGTACGAGGAACAAATTTGGGCACCTTCAGGATTTGAAAAAATGTTGAAGAACACAATGCAGCAGTCCCAGAAATCAAACACCAGATATCAAACAGATATCTCAGAAGTAAGAAGCTAACCTGTAACATCTGATGCACCCGTAAATAGACACAAAGCGGGAATTTTATTCCTATGCGGCTAATCCAGACAAACAAATAGATAATTCCAATAATGGAAAACAGAATACCTAAAAGGCTGATGCAAAAATATTACTAGAAATTCGGCAATATGGAAACTCAATGCCTAAAGGGTAAAACCAACAATGAAAATCAAAAGTTTGTATTTTACGTTTATGAGATCTTTCAGCAGTGACGGAAAAAAAAAATCAAACACGTCATACAACAAAAATATAAGTAGAATTCAGTTGAACAAAAAGAATAGAAGTTATTGGCGGAAGTTTAGATCTAATTAGCTGTCGATAGACAAAAGAAACTTCAAAAAAAGATTCCGTTTCTCATATTAACAAAAGTAATGGGAATTCAGATCTGAGAGCTTACTTTTCTTGACTTCAAATCTCGAACTATGCCTCAAAGCTTCAGTCTTTTGCCTTTAACAAATTGACCCAGATTAGAAAATAGTCTGGCTAGCTTACAAGAACTCGAACACCATCTCGGTCTATCATCAGTACAATGAACATAACCAACCTGCGTTGAAAACAGACACTGACTTAGCACATCACTACCGCAACCTAATAGAAATCAAATGATTGTTCAATCACTGCGGATAGAGATAGTGTTGACAAAGAGAGAGAGAGTGACAGATAAACAGAGAGCAAACAGACCAGTCCATTCAAAGCGGAGTTGAAAGTAATTGATTTTCTACCCCTTTTCGAAATATGTATTTTCAGCTTTGATTGAGACCCACTTTCAGAAAAGGCCAGACAAAGTTGAAAATTTTGTGTTTACAACTTTAAAACCAATGAAAAAGATTTGCTTACCTTTTCAGAGATGGAAAGAAAAGGTAATATCCAAGTCTAGCACTCCTCAACCAACAGCACCCTTTAAATCGTGTTTGTGTTACTGCGGAACCAAAACAAACTCCAAAAGTCCTTTCACTGTCTAACTAAATAGTCTGTCGTTTCCTTTCTTTAAGCGAGTCTTTCTCAATCCAAAAGTTAAAGCTTTGTTTTCTGTGTTTATGACACAAAGAAGAAAATGGTGTGCAAGGAGCAGTACAACCGTTGAAGAGGAGAAATGGGACCCAACGGGACGGATCTGACGAGGTCTGATCTTGCAGGCTCCACTTCACTTGGTCATTTTATTATAGCGGCGACATTACTGGTAATTCACTTAATGTTGCTTTTTGTTTTTTGGTTTTGACTTGTGTTATTTACAAGGTATCAGAAAAGGTTTAACCTTTGCAAAGAAGGTCGACTACAGTTGATTGTACTAAGATAGTATGGTATGATAATAATAATAATACAGCATTATGTAATCACTTTTCAGTCGTAGGTATGATAATAACAATAATACAGCATTATGTAATCACTATTCAGTCGTAGAGAAGGTATAATTTTACTTCTCACGTTATCTCAACTTCTATCCTAATACATAATCCGATCCCAAAAAGCACAATGTGTCTGTGTCCGTGCATTGTAACTGGTGGCTGGGGTTCTCGAATGATAGAGGGTTAGCTGCTGTTTCTTTTTCTTTGTCGTTTCTCTTTGGTTTTTTGACCAAGTAAAACTAATATAGAGCAGTGGAGTGGACAGGTGATGTTGTGGCACTAGTATCTTGGTAGTCAGCATTGAAAAGTGGAATTTCATTTTTACTTAGCTCTTTTCTCCAACCATCAAAGTACAGACTAGACGACCACGACTTTTTTCACTTGTATTTAACATGACTCTGATCTTTTACAAGTTAAAAACTACCAAGTGTACAAAGGTTGGATTTTTTCAAAAAAGGAATTTAGATATGAACAATCTGCTTCAGAAAATATAGTAGCACAGAAAGAAAAGACTAATTTGATTCTAGAGTTAATCAGACCACCATTACCTGTTAGAAGGGTGATTTATGATGAAAATCTGGCCAAAAGTTACACTTATATTAACTTTTTCTTGGATGAGCTGTGTAGTGATTTACCAGTTGATGGATATGGCAGATCTCTAGCCGTATATAAGACCGACTCAATATATCATATTCAATTAAATGCTTTGTCTCATACCTTAAATAGGAGAACTGCTTGCGAAATTAAAGTTAAAAAGAATTGAAATGACTAAGTTGACTTCGTTCATATTTGTAAGCACATGCATACATGTGAGTGCTCAGGGCCGAGCCAAATTGATGGCTAAGATGGTTACACTTGTTAACATCAGCCAGCAATAGGAGAGATTATAAAAAACAATTTATGCAAGCTTTTAATAGACTTATATTTACATAAGAGAAGAAGATTGTCCAAAGTTTTGAGTACATTAATTCATACTTCTGAGCCATATTAGTTTTGTTTTAAGAAAGAACAACATGCCATCAGACACACATGATACAACTGGAAAGCAAATGCCAATGCACAGTCTTCGTTGCTCATCATGAGGCCCATAATCAGGAAGCTGCCTGCCTAGGCTAGGCTTAGCTCTCATATATATATATATAAGGCACGTGCAACTTCAATTTGGGGTTTTGTTTTGTTTTGTTTAGACACCAACCTTTGGTTTCTTTCTTCTTTAAGTATATATATACTAAAGGCAAATAGGGTGGATGACCACGAAATTTTATCCCACCGTCTGTTTGATAAACGGCTTGGATTTCTCGGCATTATACTCATGCCATGTCATTATTTTTTTCTTTTCTTACGATTTGTTCCTAAATGCATCTTACCATCTACTAAGAACGAATATTTAAGTCATAATTGTGACTCCTATCATGCTATTTTTTTTCTTTTCTTACATTTTGTTCTTAAATGCATCTTATAACATCTACTAAGAGCGACATAATTTAAATAAATATTTATAATTTTTACGTTTCAAAATTTCAATCGCACCTTCCTAAAAAAAATTCAAGTTAAACTCCATATGTTCCTCTTAGCAAATGTTACTTCATATACCAATTCATTTGCACACATCTTACTTTATAAGGAGATTATAAAAAAAAAGATTAAAATCATGAAGAAAATGTCTCACGGGTCTCACATGTTGAGGCCTGAGACCTTCTCACGGGTGTGACTTAATATGTCAGACCTATGACATACAACCATTAAGTATTCTTAAATATTTTTTAAGTATATTAAGTATATATATATATACTAAGGACGAATGGGATGGACGACTACAAAATTCCACCCCACCGTGAACAACTGGGATTGTTCCCTGGTCACAACTGTGACTATTAATAGGATGGACGACCACGAAATTCCATCCCATCGTGAACGGTTGGGATTGTTCCCCAGTCATGCTTGTGACTTAAATAGTCACAGTCGTGACTGCCATTTTTTTTCTGATGTTCTCTTCCTAATTCTATGCTTCTCTTCTCTGTCAATAAATAAAGTTACTTTATTGATATAGGCTTCTCTATCGATCCCTTTGGAATGTCCTGAGTAACTATTACATCTTCCTCTTCAAAGCTCTTTCCTTTCTCTTCTCTACCAAAACTCCTATTACCCTTAGATCGGAACTGTTTTTGAAAAAAGGATCAACATCAAACATAAAAATGCTCTCAGCTGCCGAGCTAAATGACAACGCGTGTCGAATGCACTGCAAAATTTACCTGACTCTGCACACTAAAATTTGTAGTTGTGGTAAGTCGGGATCGAATC
>JANKOD010000192.1:23047360-23061781 GCA_026284645.1 Erythroxylum acuminatum
ATACCTTAACTGGCACTCACAACTGTCAAATTGAAGATAAGGGTTGCATAAAATGGGCATATCATTCGGTTGAGAAGATGAAGATGCCAAGAATCTCATACGAGGCATATTTGATAATGTTAGTCTACATGAGTAGCAATCAAGGTCACGATATAAATATACGTGTGAGTCGTTAAAACATAAGTTCTTACCTATTTCTTTCTCGACCTATACAATGTATAATAAATAAAAGGAAAGGGTTATACCTGTGTTGCATCTTCACCAGTCTACTGCAGCTCTGTCTCTGGCACGGGTCTGGCATCTCACACACTTGGGTACGCTATATGCTTCAAATACCATAAATGAAGGTGGTGAAATCGTTTCTCTTAAATGTCGTTGATGTTACTGCGTACTTGAAAATGTCATCTGATCCATTGCGAAGGTCACCTGAGTTGCATCGTCACCGGTCTGCTCCAGCTGCGTAGCGAGGGCGTGATATTTGGTTGTGCGACTAAGTTTAAAATGGTGAATAATTAGTTTTTTAGGGATTTAGCTCTCAGTCACGGGTGTGGCCTGTGACTCATGATTTAAAAAAAAAAGTTTACTCAAATATTATAATAAATGTATTTAATCTGTATATTTTATGTACATTAAACTATACATTTCCAAATTATATTTTTTCATTCCTAATTTTTGTTAAATAATTTTATTAATTCATTTTAAATATTCTAAATGTTATATTTTAACTTATTTTCTACCGAACAATTTTATCCACATTCACAAATTTAATTTTTTCCACAAATTTTAATATTTAACAATATTTATTTATACATCTTTAACCATTCATAACATAATATATTCATAAATACTCTCCAATTCCCTTAAATTTTTATTTTTATTTTTTCCATAGGTCACAAGTTTAACACCCATAACTCTTTACAATTTTTAAATTATAATCAGGCCACAACTCCTTATATTTGTATAATTTTTTATAAATTTTTCTCTTTATTTTTTAACTATGTACTAAAATATTATAACAAATTTATTTACACCCTCTTGAACTCGAGTTTAGGGTAGAACAGTGGTATCAGAGCTTAGATCTTAAGCATCAAGTCATGAGTTCGACTCTCCCTACCCGCAGAAATGCACAGGAGTGCTCAATGGTGCTTTGAACGTTTGCTATGCGTAGCGGGCTTAAGTAATTTGATTCCGCCTTACCTTTAACTCAAGTTTTGGGTAGAACAGTGGCTTAAGTAATTTGATTTTGCCCTACTTTCAACTCGAGTTTTGGGTAGAACAGTGGTATTAGAGCTTAGGTCTAAGCTGTTTGATTCCGTCTACTTTCAACTTGAGTTTTGATATATACATATATACACACATGGGCATTATATTTATTTGGATTATCACTGCACAGTGTCTGTATGCTAGTTACAACATTAAGCCACACACAAGACAGTATCTCTGTTGTAGAGTGCAGAGTGTAGAACATCCTTAACATAACGACTTCAACAGTCGGCTAAAAATACTATACAAAACCTAGAGATAAATTCATTTTATAAATCAATTAAATAAATAATTTTATTTTAATCTCCCGGGTAATATTTGTTATTAATTTGCTAAAACTTTTTGAAATAAATAATTTATTTTAAACATGAAATTATTTAGAAATTAATATTTTATTATTAAAAATATTTTTATTATTTATAATTAAACACTTGATATTTAAAAATTAATATGTATTTTAAAGATATTTTAAATCTAAAATAAATTTATAAATTATTATAAGTTGATGAAAATTATAAATTAATTATGAGATCAAAATATATTAAATAATAAGAATATTATATATTACATATTTAATTATAAAATAGAAAATAAAAACTAATTTATATATTTTCATAAGTTATGAAAAAACGATCAGTAATAGAATCAATCTAACTCTTTCTGCTGGAAACTTGAATATTGTCAGTCTAAACACTGACGTAGTCACGTGGTGTCTGTCAGTCTTTTATAAACCAATGAAATAACTTATTGGGCTAGCCTCGGCCCTCGCCAAGATTCTGATGTGTAATAGCGTACACTTGTACAGCCCAAGCTCTCTTTTATTTGTAAATAAATATTAAAAATTTAAAAAGTCATGTTTATTGCAACGTAGTGGCACTGAGGCAGTGGTGGATAATTTTGCTTTCCTGGATCTATTTACATCTTCAAGTGTACTTTTCGAGGAATCATATGTTTTTGTTATCTTTCACTTGATCTTCAGGACGAGGTATTCGTCATTTTCTCTCCCCAGATTGATGTGTATCTAAAGGGTTTGTCTTTTTTTCTTTTTCTTTTCTGTTCCGAAAATATCTTGTCCATGTCTTGGATTATCCATAACCTATCCTGCTTATAAGAGACCCGTTCAGCAACTCTGTTCTGTTTTTCTCTGTCCTTGATTAGGGGTTTTGGTGGGGATTTTCTTGGGTTTTCCTTATCCGATGTTCTGTATTCTCTGATAACTTTTGACCCAATTGGCGGGTTTGTGGTAGTTTGCTTTCGTGATTGATAAATCGTATTAGTTTGTTTAGGGAGATTTTGGGTCTGAATGGCTCGGTTGGTTCTTCCATGCAAAAGTTCATGTTTTCCAAGGACCAATCTTTTGGGTTTGATCTCCACTACTCCTGTGATTACTCCTACCCTATTTCCTGCTCTGTTGTTGTTCATGACGTTGACTGTAGTTATGTTTGTTTGTGTAACTGGAGATAACTGATTGCGTTATTCATTTTGTAACGAGATTTTAGGAATGCAAAGTAGTTCTGGATATATTTAGTCTATCGACGCTGCTTGTTTTTGTCTTGTTCAGATTCCCTCAAAATGATTTGTGTTAATGCCTATACAATAATGTAGATCCTCTTGTTGTTGTGTTCTTGCGAGTTTGATATTTGGGCCCTTGTTTGGCTAGCTAAGTTTCAGTTGAAAAACTCTAGGAATATGTTCTGTCTAAACTTTGATGCACATTAAGATATTTGAAATTTGTTGTATGCTCTTCAGTTTTTATTACGAATGTTTGTTCATGCTAATGTTCAACTACTGATTCTCATTTACTTTCTGTTTTATTGATTTATGCAGCCTAAGGTTACAAACCGAGCTAGTTTCATCTGCAATTCAGTGAAAAATATATCCAGATACAGGCACTTACTAAGCTCAGAGGTTTGTATATATATGTTTGCATCGAAATTTGATTTTATGTCATGGCTTCATCTTCTTTTCCATTTTATGTATTATAACGATCAGCCTGACAATTTTGTTAGTCTTTTCTAAGAATTGATTTATTTCAGGTCACCTTTCAACGGAACTGTCAGTTTCTGTACCCTGCACTCTATGTAATTTCTATAACTTGAAATACTTTTTTTTTTCAAATGTCATTGACATTATTTTAATCAACCATTCTATTGATGTGTTTATTATGCTTCTTCAACTTTCAGAGGGCTAAACAAAACAGCAGGAAGCTAATTTGTTCAGTTTCAACAGAAACATTACCAAAGCAAGTTGAAGAATCCGACATGGATGCTCCAAAAGAAATTTTCTTGAAGGACTACAAATTGCCTGATTACTACTTTGATATGGTATGGATATCAAAGAGAATTGACTGTTGGGACTTCCAATGTATTTTTGGAACTATTATATGTCTTTTTATCTCCTTATCACACTAAAATTTCAGGTGGATTTGAGTTTTGTTCTGGGTGAGGAGAAAACAATAGTTAGCTCGAAAATAACTGTGTTCCCTAGAGTTGAAGGTAGCTATTAAACTGGATAATATTTGGGTACTGGTAGCTAACAGTCATCAACTTTGTTTTCATGATACAGTCTTAGTGTTTCTCTCTTCCTGACAGGTTCTTCTTACCCTCTGGTTTTGGATGGCCAAGGCATGAAGCTAATATCAGTTAAAATTAATAGTGAGAACCTGAAGGTCTGTGATCAGTTTCACTTTCATAATATGTTTTTTGATTTTTGCTTGCATTTCCCACTGTAAAATTTAACTCCAGTCAATTAATCCCTAGTTGTAATTTATCTCTATTTAAGAGTTTGGGTGTTTCGTTTGAAAGTATCGATTACCAAGTATCGCTTCCTTTTTTGTGCCACCTTCTCACTTTTATTTCTCTCATCTGTTTCCAGGATGGAGATTACAAGGTGGACTCGCGCCATTTAACAATCCGATCACCACCAGTTGGTACATTCACGTTGGAAATTGTTAATGAGATATATCCTCAGAACAATACCTCATTGGAGGTAAAGCTTATTTTCTTTTAAGAACTACTTCTGATATTGGTGGCTAGTTTATAGCCTAACTTGCATGTTCTCTTATTAGGGGCTTTACAAGTCATCTGGGAATTTCTGCACACAATGTGAAGCAGAAGGGTTTCGCAAAATCACATTTTATCAGGTTGGCACATTTAACTAGTTCTATTTCTTTTCTACTTTGTATTGCACTGTACAATTTGATTTACTGCTTTTTCCTGACAGGACCGCCCTGATATAATGGCAAAATACACATGCCGGATTGAAGCTGACAAATCACTGTATCCTGTATTGCTTTCGAATGGAAATCTGATCGAACAAGGTGACTTGGAGGTGAGCTTCACTTGAGTGTAAAATATGACTGCATTAATCTCTTTTCAAATATTTGCCTGCTTCAGCAAAGTTTGGTCTCTGATGTTCCATTCAGGATGGGAAACATTATGCCCTTTGGGAGGACCCCTTCAAGAAACCTTGCTACTTGTTTGCCTTGGTTGCTGGACGGTTGGAGAGCAGAGATGACTCATTTATTACCCGATCTGGTCGAAAAGTGTTGTTGAGAATCTGGACCCCAGCGCAAGACCTACCCAAGACTGTTCATGCCATGTATTCACTTAAGGCAGCCATGAAATGGGATGAGGATGTATGTATATATTTAAATCCTTTCTTCCACAATAATCCCAGAGCTGCTTTCACCAACTAGGTCTTAGATTTTATGGACTATCATGTGAAACAGGTATTTGGTCTTGAATACGACTTAGATCTGTTCAATATTGTCGCTGTACCTGATTTTAACATGTAAGTTGTGTTCTTCATTCTGTAAAATATGATATGGTTTACCTGTATAGGTTGATAAATTGCTTTTAGCTTCTGTACAACTCACAGTTAATCCTTTTACTTTTCTATTGATTGCTAGGGGAGCTATGGAGAATAAGAGTCTTAACGTATGCATTCTAACTCTCTAAATTGCTATTGAAGGAAATTGATATTTGATTATCTTTTAAGCAAATTTTGTTATCGTATTGCTTCTTAACAGATTTTCAACTCCAAGCTTGTTTTGGCATCTCCTGAAACTGCTACAGATGCAGATTATGCAGCAATTCTAGGTGTTATTGGCCATGAGGTTGGTTAAGAATTCATGTGACATAATAATGGAATTTGTGAAATTTGTTGGCTTTTTATGCATCAGTTGCAAGAATAATTTGGTTTAACCTAAAATTTTTTATCATGCAGTATTTCCACAACTGGACTGGCAATAGGTAGGCTGAGGCTCAGCTTAAAACCTGTTATTCTCCAAATAATTGTGTCTTACATTTGTTATGATTACGATAGTTATCTGTTGGACTTGTTAGCAATTATGTTCACTTTCAACTTTATGATTCTTACCTGAATTTTAGTCATGGGTTTAGAAATTTGTTGTATTTCTTTATTTTGAGATGTTAAATTTGGTCTGAATGTCATGCAGAGTGACTTGCCGTGACTGGTTCCAACTGAGCTTGAAGGAAGGCCTAACTGTGTTTCGCGATCAGGTAGAAATCTCTATCTTGCTTCTAGAAAATGCCAATATCCACTAACCTAACTCATGTTGAGTATCCAAAATCTGTCTTTGTTGCCAGGAATTCTCATCAGACATGGGAAGCCGCACTGTGAAGAGAATAGCTGATGTGTCAAGACTTCGTAGCTATCAGTTTCCTCAGGTTTTTCTTTTTAAGCTTTTCCATATTTTTCAAATTGATCCCTCAAGTTTGACTGTCATATCAATTAGGAATTTCCAGATTTCAAGTTGATATACAGGCACCTTTTCCTTGTGATACTATGAAATTTGGTGTATTCTGTGTCTTTATGCATTAAATTTATGCTTTGGGAATATCCAGGATGCCGGTCCTATGGCTCATCCAGTGCGACCACATTCTTACATAAAGGTCTGTAATTTTTAAGGAATATAACTTTCTCTTTTAATTATCAGCTTGCATAGAAAAGCTTATAGTTAAACATTACCTACTTTCTTCTCCATTTTTCAGATGGATAATTTCTATACAGGTATCCATTCAAATCTCTTTGGTGCCAAAGAAGAAACTACACTTCAGTTACTTGAGATTTATTCTATATAACTTGTATCTATGTCCCATTCTTGTGCAACCATGCCTGATTTCTTCTGATACTGGGGATTCACCAACTTCATCATGCAGTGACGGTACTTTTCTTTGTTGTGCTTTAGCATCTTTTCAATGCAATGCACTTGTCTCTGTTTTTGGACTAGAATATGATAACTTGTCTTGTTCTTGACTGTTTCATTTTCTTTTTGACAGGTTTATGAAAAGGTTTGAGTTTCTTACCTGCTGCACGTGAGTTTGCCTCTGTTGGGAACAGTTAATACTTGTGCACCAACTGCTTACTGTTCATTCTTCTGTATCAGGGAGCAGAAGTTGTTAGGATGTACAAGACCTTATTGGGGAGTCAGGGGTTTAGAAAGGTATGGCAGACTACATTTCAGAATCGGGACCTGTTTCTTATGGAAAAAAAATGTTCTTTTTTTTACCTATAAAGTGCTATTTTAAGGCAAATGAAGTTACTATACTTTGTGTCTCAGGGAATTGATCTTTACTTTAAAAGACATGATGGCCAAGCTGTAACTTGTGAGGACTTCTTTGCCGCAATGCGTGATGCAAATGGTGCAGATTTTGCAAATTTCCTATCATGGTATGTATTTGTTCTTATTAGTTGAACTTAGATGCGTCTTTGTTATTTACAATCTTAGTGTTTAGTTTTGCCCCCTTGATTACAGGTACTCTCAAGCTGGTACACCTGTTGTCAAAGTCACTTCATCTTACGATGCTGATGCTTATACATTCTCTTTAAAGTTTATGTATGAATCCTTGAACTTTGTTGTAATGAATAATCTGTCTTGCATAGCCACTTTAATGTGATTAATGTGTTCTTCTTTTGTGCATTTTACAGTCAAGAGGTACCACCAACTCCAGGGCAGCCAGTTAAAGAGCCCATGTTCATTCCTATCCAACTGGGTCTGCTAGACTCAAGTGGCGAAGATATGCCTCTGGCCTCAGTGTATCATGACGGTACACTGGAGTGTATTGCAAAAGATGATCAACCAGTTTATACAACAGTCCTTAGAGTAACCAAGGTTAGTATATGACCTTGTGGGGATTGGATTGCATAGTGTAGTTCTATTTCATTGTTTTCATACCGGAACTGAATAATCAGTTTATCAGGTTAGATTTTAAACTAATTGGAGCCTACCATCACATTGAACTGCTTAAATATTTTAGTTGATGGCCACAATATGCATGAAATGATATTACATGTTATACCTATGTTGGCATAGCTGTAGGAGGACCATCATAGGTCCTATAAGGTGTTAAATGGGTTCATGAGCAACTTGTTTCTCAGCATTAAGAACTCAGTTCCCAATATACAACAGAAATTAAGTTATGAGATCTGAGCATGTTAAAATATTTATTTCATATGACGCTGTTTCCCCTGTGAAAATTCTGTTCAACGAGACATTGATTCCTAACTCTGACAAAGATTTAGTGGTCTCAGCTATAAATGCAAAAGGATGATTTGTCACTTTGTAGTTTTTGGGTTTTCTTTCATCATAAAAAAGATTTATCTGCCACTGCAGTATCTAATAATTAAACAAATATCATGTCATGCAGAGAGAGGAAGAATTTGTCTTCTCAGACATACCTGAACGACCAGTCCCTTCTATATTGCGTGGTTACAGTGCTCCTGTCCGTCTTGAATCTGATCTGTTGGACAGTGATCTGTTTTTCCTACTTGCTCATGATTCAGATGAATTTAACCGGTTAGCATCTTGGGATTTTTTTCTATTGTACAGTCATGTGACTGGTATTGATAATAATAATATTGTCGTCTTGTAGCTGGGAGTCTGGACAGGTCTTGGCCAGGAAGCTAATGCTTAGCTTAGTTGCTGATTTCCAACAGCAAAAGCCCTTGGTTCTGAATCCAAAATTTGTACATGGTCTCAGAAGCATACTTTCCGATGCAAGTTTGGATAAAGTATGTCCTCTCTCATTCTGTGTTTTTGTGTGTATGTATTGATCTCATTTGGGCAATTGAGCCTGCTTTGGGAAGCGCTCTTACTTGGAATTGAAGCAGTTCTCTAGTGTGTGGTCATTATGCTTATATGATAACCTGCAGAGCAGCATATTAATTGTGCCTACAATCTCTATAACTATTCTATTGAAAATGCTTCTGTTTTCATGCTGACTTTTGAGTATTGGGAACTGACCCCATTACTAAAGTAAAGTCAATGTGCCCAGTGTACAAGGCTCCCCGCTTTGCGGGAATCTGTGGAGGGTTATAATGTACGCAGCCTTCCCTTTGTAATTTTACCAAGAGGCTGTTTACGTGACCTGAACCTATGACCTTATGGTTACAAAGGAGGAACTTTATCAATTTCTTCAAGGCTCACCCTTGACCCCATTACTAATTGACATTAACTGTATTGTTTTTCAGGAATTCATTACACAGGCAATAACACTTCCTGGTGAGGGGGAAATAATGGACATGATGGAAGTTGCTGATCCTGATGCAGTTCATGCTGTTCGATCCTTCATCAGGAAGCAGCTTGCTTCTGAACTCAAAGCGGAGTTTCTTAGCATGGTCTGGCATCTTCTGCATAACTAGATGCTTCATCATATAACGTGTTCTTTACATGTTTGTTTTCAGAAGTGGTGAATATATTTTCTGTACATCACAGGTTAAAAACAATAGGAGCTCAGAGCAATACGTGTTTAACCATCCTAATATGGCCAGACGTGCTCTAAAAAATGTTTCTCTATGTATGTATTTTCTATTTAAATTTTGAAGATTTTTTTATTTCTTAGAACTAACTTTATTATATGTCTGCTTCAAACCTTTTGCAGCCTATCTTGCATCACTTGAAGAGCCAGATTTAACTGAGTTAGCTTTACATGAGTACAAAACAGCATCAAATATGACGGAACAATTTGCAGCTCTGGTAGCCATAGCTCAGAATCCTGGAAAAACCCGTGATGAAGTCCTTGCTGATTTCTACGAAAAATGGCAGCATGATTTCTTGGTGAGTATACATATATTAGCTCTTTATCACCGATGCTTCGGAAACAGGTCGACTTTATCAAGAAACAATTATTGTCCATTACAATTGGATTGACATTCTAATTCTTGGGTAAACTTTAGAAAACGTAAATTAAAAAGAAATTATTTGATGTTTCTTCCTCCCTACTCTGGTACGAAGTAACTGTATTCAAAATCCTGAAATTTGTAAGGAAATGAAATTTCAGTTCCATGTGAATGACAGAATTATAATTGATGTTATGAATCCCAGTTCTTAGTATCCTGAATGGAGTTTATGAAACTTTCATAACGCCATTGTAGTTGACTGGAAGTGGTTTGAAGAAAACAGCTTGTAGATTTTAGTATCCGTCATCCCGCTGTTTTAATAACTTGGGGTGTGCTCTACGTTTAGGAATGTTTCTGAACTTTTGCAGATTTCAGTCACTAGTTGCTGCAATTGAAGTTTTCAACCATTGCCTTTCCTGAGTAATTGCCTTTTTTGTCCCACCTTTCTGACAGGTTGTAAATAAATGGTTTGCTCTTCAAGCTTCATCTAACATTCCTGGCAATCTTGAAAATGTTCGGAAGCTCTTAATTCATCCAGCATTTGACCTACGTAATCCAAACAAGGCAAGACATCAGTAGTCTCTCTGAGAATTCTTATGCTGAGGTGCTAGTAAAATTTCTATGTAATGAGGTTCTTCTGTAACAGGTATACTCTCTGATTGGAGGATTTTGTGGTTCTCCTGTGAATTTCCATGCAAAAGATGGATCAGGCTATCAATTTTTGGGAGAGATGGTGGTGCAACTGGACAAGACTAATCCTCAGGTCTGTTTAAAATAAATTTGGTGAAATCATATAAGGCTGAGCTTTGGACGTAAAGCTTTAGTTGCTGTTATCCTATTAACCGTATTGAATAATTACAGGTGGCCTCAAGAATTGTGTCTGCTTTCTCAAGATGGAGACGCTATGATGAAACGCGGCAGAAGCTTGGAAAGGTAACTTGTTTCCGAAATCTTGAGGTGCTTAGTAATTTGTTGAAACCAACCAAAGATGTGAGCCAGCAACAAATACTGCTTATGGGATCTATTGTTTATGCCCCGCCCCAAGTAAAGTTTGTCATTTATCTTCTGCAGGCGCAGCTGGAGATGATAATGTCTACCAATGGGCTGTCAGAGAACGTTTTTGAGATTGCCTCAAAAAGCTTGGCTGCTTGAAAACCTCCATCTCAATAACAGAAAGAAGTTGGCCATCAAAAAATAAATAAACTAATACCCCCACCTTTCGTGATTTTGTTTAAGATGGTCATGGAATTGCGTTACATTATGTTGAGAAGAATGCATAAGATTTCATGGTCATGGAATTACGTTACTTCATGTTGAGACGGATGCATAAGATCTCATCTTTCAAGTTAATTGATCCTATCTGCGTTTGCCTAGCGTTTTAACCAGAACGCACGAGATGCCTTGGTGATCCACGTGCGTGCATCCGTGCATCTCAGCTTGACTATTTTCAGATCATCAGATGGAGTAATTCTAATTGTAACAATCAAAAGAGTATTAATAAATATAGTCAACTATTAATTATAATATAATTAAGAAATAAATGATGACAATTTTAAAAAATATATAATTTGTTGAGGTCATTCACTTTCAAAGTTTTCAATAAACATCTTGTTACAATATTTGTATTCAACCTTTTCAACTACAAATTTGATCTATCTAATATTGGTGAAGTCATATAAAATATCACTTCTAAATAAACCTGTTCCTTTGGATTAGATCGTGTCTTTAGTTAGTATATTGCCTACTACTTAGTATTAGATTAGCTATCACAATAGAACTCTTTCAGTAAAGGACTATGCTTATCTATCTAAAACAATAGCATAAGTTATTCTTTAGTAATAACATAACAATAGTTAATATTACAAGTTTAAATTAAACATTTGATACACTTCCACAAAAGCTCCTAACAAGAAAATATTATTTAAAGATAAAGAAAAAAAAAAGGTAAAGAGTAAACTCTTATAAATCAAACAAGTCCTAACTCATAAGAAGTTGGGATTTTAAAAATAAAACCAATTGCTAGATGAGTAAGGAAATAAGAAAGGTAGAAACAGGTGAAGGCTGACATAAAAAAGAATAGCAAATCTTTCATGCCTACTCCCTCCCCTTGTTACATTTATATCAACCATGCTCTACCATTGGAAGGATCTATTTATAGGTATATTAGGAAAACATGTTTAGGTGGTAAGGGACCATTCAAATAAAAAAAATCTTAAATACTTCCCAATATAGTCAGATCGTGATTCCATTGTAGATTTTTTTTTGGTCTATGGATGTTCTTAGAGCTGGAGTGTTGAGATGGGTCACTACTTTGGTAGCATATTTCATAAATAAAAGATCCTCATTTCCTCAAGTTCAAGTTTAAGGAAGAAGCAAACTAGGGAAAGTTAGGGCTTGAGAAAACTCTAATAAATAAGGAGGATGTCTTCATCTTTAAATTTAGGAGTTAATTGAGTTTGCAAAAGGTAATTACGGGCCCTTAACATATCTTAGGTAAGCCTGTCCTACTATGAAAAAAGGAGGTTAGGGATGACTCTTGAAAAATAACAGCATTGGTAAATTTTCATAATATACAATTAAAATATTGATCCATAGATTTGAGCTATCTTGCAAGCTCAATAGGGAAACAAATATGTTCAAATGCAACATCATGATTGAAGTGAATAAGATATGCTAAAATCTATATAGAAATAGAAATTAAAAAAAAAAATATTGATACCCTCAAGTTAAAGAGAGTTAATGAAGATGGAAGACTGATGGAATAAAATATCATGCTTACTTACTAATGCAAGCTAGCTGGTCAGATTAGGAAAGAAGCTTGGAAGACGATGAGCAAAAGTTTTGCAATTGAAAAAAGCTTTGAATTAGTGAACTTAAACGTTGTCAACACTCAAATGATAATGAAGGAAAAAAAAAGTAGTCCTTGATGTAGGAGGAAGAGTCATTAAAGCAACCTTCTAATCACTAGGCTAACATTAAAGTACCTCAAACCTATCTTGTCTCTAGGGTTAAGAAGCTACAGTTGCTAACCAAAAGAATCACGATTGAAAGTACTACATCAAAACCATTTAAGGGCTCAAATGCAAAGGATCATGATTTGATTGATAGGGGGAGTCATGAGAATTCCCCAAAATAAGACTTTGTGATAACTCATGATGAGGCTTAAAAAATGATAAACCCAGTTGAGATAGTTGAAGGTTGTCATTTAAGCACATCTAGAGCAAAAGTAATTGTGGCTAGTATAAGAAGAAAGACATGGATCTAAGAAGAAAGGTGTCAGGCCCTAACTTCATCCCTATGATTATTGATTGACCTATTTCATGATAGTCAATATTGTAATAAACCGCAAGTGCATGGTGTGGCTGTAGCTAGTACCGAAAAGTACGAGTTGATTTCACGAAGACTTAAATATTAGTAATTATCCTTTCCCTATTATCTAACCTACAGATTGAATTTAGATTTTTAATAAAAAGAAAATAAAAAGTAGACAATTGAAGAAATAGGAAACGATAATAAATGGAAAGATAATGGAATTCATTTAGAAAACTATCATTATCAGAAATTAGTATCTAGGTTCGAATCCCCTTAAACCCTTAATAGATCTATATTTTATCATACAATTGCTTTGTTAATGTATTGGACCGTGGAGACTCCTATGGTATGCTAATAGCTAACCTGGAGTCTACTAACAACTAATCTTAAGGTCTCTAATTGAATTACTCAGGTTAAATATTATAAGATTGCGTTACCGATTTATGAATCTCTCTATTAGGTTTGATCCTAATCCGAAAGATATATATCATCCTATCTCTAGGATTGCAATTAACTCCTTTTAATTATGATAGATCTATTCACTCTAGGATTTCTAAATCTCTATGTATGAAATTATATTATCAATAAGACATGTAATCAGATCATAATAATCAATCGAACCAATTGCATTAATAAAAGAATCAAATCATATCAAATTACTAATAGCAGGTTCATCTAACCTAAATACTAGCTGGATGTTTAGTTACACATGATCGAATACAAAATCAAACATAAATCGAAAGAAAAATGAAATGAAAACAATGAGTTCATAATTCTAAATCTCCTTGATTGCCTGCTATTGAATGTTCTTGCGATGTAGAGGCTTGATCCTCTTTTCCAATGGATCTTTCGATAAATTCTTCTTGCTCCCCACTTCTCTGGACCAAAATGGTCCCTTCTAGATGTTCTCCATGTTTGGAAATTGCCTCCCCAAAGTCTCCCCCTCTGATTTGCCTTTGAAACATCGCTTTTATAAGAAAATATAGGTTTTTAGGTTATGCACAACCGTGCACAAGAACGTGCGTTATCAAAATCTGCCGAGTATCGCAAAAGTGCAAAGTCATTCAAGAGTGCACAACTGTGCACTCCTTCCTAATTGTTGATTTTCTATTTTACGCTGCTTTTTCGGCTGAATTCCTGTCCTTTAAGTCCATGAAGGCAATTGTCACCTATATGTTAGGTGCTGATAATGCGTCTCATACATAATATATATCAAATATACACAGCGGAAATAAAACGAAACCTCAAAAACCATATCCACTCATGCATATAAATATAGAAAAACAAAGCATGAAATGTAAGATGTTTACATACCTTTCTGATAATCTCCTTCGTTCTTTAATCTTCTCCGCGTTGGGTTATCGTAAACTACAACGATCAATGCAGACCGTCTCTAATGAAAGTCCACACGAAGATAGAAGAATGAAACCTCACTAGGAGATGGCTAGAATTCTTTCTTTCTGCTAGAAAAGACAAGAAATCTTCAGAGAGTTAGAGAGAAAAAGTGTGTGTGTTAGAAAAAGAACCTTACTTTTCTTTTCTTGTGTCTTAAACAAGATGCACGCAAATCATCTCAATTTTATGCACCATTTGGCCTTCCATAACTCCCATCACTAATGGAAAGTTCTGGGAAGTTAATGGTCATGAATAACATGCATTAATGGAAGTTATAGGAAGTTAATGACCATGAATAGCATGCATTAA
>JANKOD010000192.1:23070014-23083714 GCA_026284645.1 Erythroxylum acuminatum
CGGATTGTAACATCCCTCTCAGCCCCATCCAAATTCCTCGGACTAGGATTCTCTAACTTAGGACCCAATTCGGATTTCGAGGGGGGAAAAGTATTACTTACTTGTCTTGATGGTAGGAAGCCAGCATCCTCAAGGTTCCCAATTGGCTCATCTTTCTTCTGTTGATCTTTTTGGACCTTGGAACTACCCGAAGAGGTACTGCCCTTATCCCTCTCCATTCCCTTTTCATTCATTTAGTTGGTTTGGGGGGTTCCCATGTCCTCACTTGGTACACTTGGAGTCTCCAATTCTAGACCCTCATGATGACATTGTTAGGGATCCTCATAAACATCTCTCTTACCCTCCAGCGGCTGCACTTGAACACTTGTTAATACTGGTTCCTTTCCCTTCAACAGTTCTTGTTGGAATCTAGTTTCAAAGACTCAGCTAGTAGGGGCCCATTCTTTCTTCTGTATCTGGTTATCCGGCCTCCATTCATACTCAACATCATTATCCTTGAATGTGAGCTTCCCATCTTCAGTATAAGTGGCTAATTGAAATGAAGAGGGCCATTTCTTGCCCAAGTCCAACTCAACACACATACAGGCATATAATATTTGAGACATCTTAGCAGTCGGCGTGTCCATTAAGAGTGGCTTACCCACTGAACTAGCAATCCTACCAAGTCCCTTCATAGTTCAATATTCCACTGGAATATTGTGGAATTTAACCCAGACTGGAGCAACTTGGATATCCTTATCTTCCCCACCATTCAAGCTCCACTTCTGAAGGAAAAGAGGTTTACCTTGAATGTGTCATGGCCCTCTCTCCAAAACTAGATTCATCCCATCCTCAGAGTCGAATCAAAATAAGAAGTTATCGGCACTAGTAATCAACATTTCAGAGATTCCAAAAGCTAACCAGGATTTGTTCAAATCTTATTGCACCACGGGAAAGGCAGGTCGTTTCCCTAAAAAGAACTCAAGTAGTGTATGGCGAAATTGAACTACACCTTGCTTAGCTAGTTCCAGTGGGGGATGACCCTAATCTTATCATCATGAATCTCCGGAGGGTAATAGGACAATGTCGTCGACAATGACTCACCCGCCTCTACATTAGCCACAACTAATTTCCATGTTCTAGGTTTAACAGAAGGGGCCTTTTTATTTGTTGATAGAGTCGAATCGGTTCCTAATTTGGTGGGGAAAGGTTGAGGAAGATTAGGGTCTGCGTTTTGGTCGGTAGAATTAGGGATTTAGACCGAAGGCAAAGGGGGGAGATACGATAGAGAGGAAGGTCGTGGAGATGAAACAGGAAGTGAGGTTAGGGGAAGTCGGGGAGGAGAAGTAGAAGAAGACGAAGCCATGATAAAAAGAACAAAATCGCTAGAGATCTTAGAGGCTATGGAGTTCACTCCGCAGTCACTCGCTCAGTCGCTCACATAGCTCACAATGTGATTAATACAAAGTTATTTTCGTGGGAAGAGAATGGAAACAATAAAGTTATTTAACAAAATGCTTATAACTTTCAAGTACTTATCCTATTTTAATTGTTTATTAGAATAAAAGATGATGATGTTGAAGAATTCTAATTTAATTAAGGTTTAAATAATGATTTTATTATTTAAGCCTTATCATAGTTATATATTTTGTATGGATTTACTTAATATAATTTTTATCATAGATTTTTAAGAATTTTTATTTTTCTTTTAGAATAAGTTTATAGTTATTTTATTTAAAAATGATCAAGTATTTTTATTTAACTTCAATATAATTTCACATGCTAAGACATAAATTAATGTCATTTTATCATAATTATATGTTATATAATTATTAAAAATTTTATAAGACGTGAACTTATGGGATAGGTTTAAATTTGAAATTTTTATAATAAGCAAGAATTGTGTTTAAAAATTAGGCCCATTTTATAGGTTGGGTTAGTTAAACATGCACTTAAGAATTTTAAATTTTTTTAAACTTAACGTTAGTTAAATTTGATCTAGCCCAACCTATGTACAAATGGTAACGGGCCAACTTAGAAAGATTTGAATATGAACCTAAATTTATTTCATAACTCAAACTTAGGTTTCAAATAAAAACTTAGATTAAAGTAAGACTGATTAGGCTAATTTAATCAGGTTTGAAATGGGTTGCTTCAAATACTCTTAAACCCAAAGTGTAGATCGAGTCTAAATTACTTTATTTAAGCTCAAACAAAACACGACACTTAACTAAATCAACCTTGCATGTTAACTTTTTGTCAAACTTTTTGTCAATCCTATTCCAAAATCATAATGCGTCTTCTAATAAAAATCATAATAAAAATAAAATAAAATAATAAGCTAGTATAAAGTCAGTTTTCTTCACAAAAGAACTTACTCTTGATTTATATTTAAATTGAACGAATTCTCCATATTCATATTGGCAATAATTTATTAAATTAAATTATTACATAAATTAAACAAATAGAGTGATTCTCATATGGAGTGAGAGATTCCCTCCCTTTTCACTTGCTATACTTGAACACTAATTTTATCCTTGCTTTCCCCTCATGTTTACCTTACTTTTTTTGTTAACAACTATTAAATTTCTTAACCTTTTAGGTAACACCCTTTGGAAGGATTAATCTCATCTTGTGATTTGTTAGGTTCGTTAACATTTTGGGCATAAAACACCAAAATTATGTAGCTCTCACTTCTTCTCCTTCCTCCGCTAATGTTGTCTGTTAATCATTTTCAGCTCATAAATCACCCCAAACCCCACAGGGGTCAATTATAGCTCGACTTACAAACCACATTCCCTCCCTTTCTTTTAATCCCTAAATCTGCTTTTTGTTAAGAATCAATACATCAGCTCCCATCTCCTCTCCCTTAACACAATATGCTCCTCTTGAGCTCTTAAGTCCTAGAACTTGTCACTGACACATATAATGGAATAAGGTCTTCCCCCTCCCCTACCCTAATAACCAAACTAATTTGATTCTAGGTAGTAGGAGGCCAGTCTCCATTTGACAAGTTGAGATATCTTGCCCCTTCCCTGCTATGAGGGGAAACATCATTCTTACTCCACCTTTTTGAGGTGCTCAAGACAAATGAATCTAAATGGTCATCAATACTAGTTGAGTTCTTTAGTAGTAATGTAAGAACTCCAAAGGGAGTAAATAAGAACTCCAAGTAGTCAAGTAGTAAAGGACTAGGAAAATTAGCAATCAAAAGCAAATATGAGAGGTAAGGCCAATAAATTTATGTACCAAGAACATGAGTCTACAACACGTCGAACAAATGTCACTACGAATTCTCTATATGTACACAACCTTTGTTATAACCTAGACTGATCCACCAATATAATAAATTAATTAAGCGATAAACATGAATCAACCCTAAGTGGTGCCTTATAAATTGTTGAGAATTCTCTTATCATTCTATAGCCTCTTAAATAATTTCAATAAGATATTTTCTTATGAAAAGTTATGCCGAAAATACTAAATAATTCTTAGAATAAAAAAACAAAACTAATATACATTTTCACTAAATTTTTTCTTCTTCTTTATTATACTCAATTGGTCATATGCAATCTAAATGTCTAATACCAACATTTAGTTTAATTAAAAATATTAAACAAAAGATGTATCCCTAAAATATTAAAAATTATCAATTTATACATATTATAATTTTAAAAGTGTTGGGGTCTCACTTACTCGCACATAATACTAAGAAATTAATATTTAGACGGATATAAGAAATGTTGGTTAATTGCTAATGCTTAGATGTAAGCAGAAAAATGGTTTAAAGATAATGTATTTTTTGCAAAAAAGTAAATTGAATTAATAAATAAGGGTTAAGATAAAATATGTTTGATCATGTCTAGCTATTACAAAACAAAATGATCACAATGTCATAAACTAGCTAGGTTTGACAAATTAGCAAATATGATAAAATAGGAAAGACTATCAGATTCTCCATGCTATTCTGCTTTGTGAACTGATGTAAGAAATGCAAGTCATTTCTTTGACCAATGATATATTTTCTGATCTTGTTGAATAATATCTAAAATATAGCCTCTTTGGTCGATTTGGAATTTTGAAAGTTGAGTTGTTTCTCTCTTTCTAAATAATTGCTACAAGATATGTAAAAGCAACTCTATAAATCCATAGATCTCCTTAATGCTTCAGGAGCAGCTTAACACTTCAAACTAATGATTTTTGACCATGAGTTAGGAGGCTGAATGATAGGTAATTTTTCAAATTTTAAATTAAAACCTCTTATCCTGCAAGTATACAGATCAGAAATCGCAGTATAGATAGGTATTATCCTAAAGGGATGGGTTTTATTCACTAAAATGATCCAAATTTTGTTTTGTCCAGGAAACTCAAATAATTAGATTTGAAAGATCTAAAATATAAAAATTAAGAGCCATACATATACACACTTTAGGGTTGTCACAAAAGTAAGAACACAAATTTAGAAAATGGTGAACCAAAGTATCAATTTAACAACTTAGGATTGTCATTACCTAACTACGTATTCTCTCACTTTAACAACGTTCATTATGTTTAGTCCAAAATTTCCTAATGTCTTGGTTCTTTAACTCTCAATACTTGAACCAAATAAGGCCTTTTTAATGATGTAAATGAATTATGTAAGCTCTCACTTCCCATTTTTCACTTAACCATTAAAAGGATATGAATAGATTTTTGGACAGCCACTTTTTCATTCAAGATCTCTCTCCAAGTGGCAAGGTAACTTGATATATGGAGTGTTCTGGTGTAAGCCCACTCTCATGGCACTTACTAACATATTTCTTATCTCCATATCTCTATGTGAGCTAAGTATGGACAGCCATATACCATGAACATCAAACACATCCATAACATTGAATAAAGTGAGGTACTACATAGTTTAGGCAATGACAACCCTAATAACTACTTATAAATCCATCAAAATCTCATCCAAAATGTTCATAAAATATCCATACATAATTCTCAATCAACAAAATACAACAAAGAAGCAAGAAAAGAGAAGAAGTAAGGCTTATATGTTGAAGAGCAAAGCTGGAATTCTATGGTGGCAACTTTGTGTCTCCTTGGAATCCTTTGATTCCACCTTGAATTCTCTTGGTTTTTCTCTAAAAAATGTGTTCTTCTCTCTCCCTATGATGTCTTGCACAACCTCCTCTTTTCTAGGGTTTAAAATTGAGTTTTTGTACCTCATTTAATGCTTAAAACAACTTAGGAAGGAGGAAGTTGCCAGCTGCGATTTTCCATAAAACTCTGTTTTCTATCTTGACTTCAATCTGTGATATCTTATAGATTTCTTATTCAAATTGGGCTGTTATTTTACCAATTTAAAACTATATTTCTCCTCTTTCTTTTGGATTAAAAAGAAAAAACATCCAATAATAATTGTATCTTGCGAAAGCTTAAAATTGGTGATCTGTCGGCCTAGGAAAATTCCAGCTTTCTTTTGGGTCATATGACTTGCTTTCTCTTCAGTTCTTCTATCCTTCCATCCCTCAAAACCACCTTCAAACCTATTGATTAACAAAAAAAATTAATAACTTAATCATGGTCAAAACACATGCAATTCATACCAACCTAATGTAAGAAAAGACGTCCAACAATGCCATGCAAAATTCAGGCAAAACCTAATCTTAAAGACCTAATTCACACACATTCATTCATATTCACATACATTCATACAATTATATGAAACTAAGACAAAACATAAGCTAAACTAGTTAACAACAATCAATTTATCACAATTAACTAACAAATTATCCTAAGAAAAGTATGTACAAATGCCACCTATCAGCATTCTATTAGTCTATTTGTAACACTTTCTTGTTCCTTCGAAAGCTCTTTTTGAAATGTCTCTTCATTCATGAAGCTAACTCTTATATTTTCTTCTCTCTCGAATTTTTATTGGTCAACTTTCATTTCAGCAATGACTTTGATCAGTTATCCTCCAAATTCGACTTGTTATATGGAGATGATTGGTTCCATAAACATCCAACTGGAGTGTAATTGTTCCATCCATAAGTATAGGAGTTGCTCCACTCTGAATTGTAGTTGTTTTCGTACACTACACCTTGAGGTTGATAGCACATGTTCTATCTCCCATATGGTGAAGTCATAGTTTGCGAAGACATATTTTGGCTCCTATAAAAATATTGTCTAGTCCATCCTTCCATTGTGAGCTGTGGATATGGCAATATACCGTAATTCCTATAATAAACTTAATTAAGTAAAGTTTAATTTAATTTTACTTATTTTCTATCTTATAATTAAGGTTAGAGTCATTTAAAGATAAAGAGACCTAAAATACATAACTTGTAGGCATTTTCAATAAGATCAAATATTAGAATCATTTGAAGAAAGTAGACCAATTTAAAAAGATTGAGGTTATTAATAAGGGAAACATTTAGAATAAGTTCTTTTATTCTTTTGTTTATCTTTTGTTATTCAAAGATAATTATTGACTAGATTTCTTTATATATAGATTGATTATAACCATAATTAATTTTTATATGACTTTATTTCAATTTTATATTAAATAATTCTTTATTTAAGAAATATTTATTTTATGACTTGATTTCAATTCTATATTAAATAATTATTTTTTATGGAATATAAGCTTTGATCTTAATTACGGTTAAATATAAGCAACTTAGAACTCATTTTAATTTGCATAAGGATGTTGTTAAAAGAATCTATATATGAATTGATCTAGGTACTTATATTAAGAATTGAATAGGACACTAGATGCAGACGCATTCAATTCTTCTAATATTAGGAACCTTTTTTGAAGTTTCATAAAAGTTACATATGAATTAGCATTATTGTCATTGCAATTCGATTATCCTCTTTCCACTTTTTCTTAAAGGTTTTCAAATTGAAATATAAAGCCTTAGTCCTTCTCAATCTAAAGTCATTCAACTCTAACGTATCCTTCTAAAGTTTAAGCTTGACATTGAACTCCTCTTTTGTCTCATCTACTAAAACAATGTCATTAACAAATATTATATACCAAGGCACTTCTTCTTAAATATTCTTGGTAAGCTCATCAATCACTATTGCAAACAAAAAGGGGCTCAAAGAGGAGCCTTGATGTAGCTCAATATCAATTAAAAAATGCTTTGTATCCCCTCCTATCGTTATTAATCTAGTTTTTACACCTTCATACATATCCTTAATAATTTGTATAAAAGTCATAGGAACACCCTCGACTTCTAAACACTTCCACATGATTTCACTTGGTAGCTTATCATACGTCTTCTCTAAACCAATAAAAATCATGTGTAAGTTACACTGTCTTTCCTTGTAATATTTCATTAGCCTCCTAAGAAGATGCAAAGCTTCCACCGTGGACCTTCTTGTCATAAAGCCAAATTAGTTTTCTAAGATAGAAGCATCATTTCTCATTCTCTTCTCAATCATCTTCTCTCGTAACTTTACGGTGTGATTAAGTAATTTAATGAAGAATGAGACTAATGCTTTTAAAGATTTTGGAATGAATCATCAAATAATTTTTATCCTATTTATACTTGGTTAAATTTTTCCCCCCAACTCCACCTTTTCAATTAAAAATTATATTCTTTCAATACTCAACAAAAAATATTTCACTAAAGCACTCTTTTCCGAGAGTCATGACTCGTATCATTTCACTAGTACTCTTTCTCAAGAATCTTGTCTTTTGGAAATACATTTTCTATAAAGATTATCTCCACTCTTTGTGCATTTATTTGAAGTTACAATAACGTATGCTAAACAAATGCCATGACTAAAAGTTGATCATTTCGTGTGATTTTAACTTACGTGTAAGACAATGAATTGCATATGTCGGGACCTCGTTTGAGGAGCATTGTAGGATTTTTTTCCATAAAAAGCAACTAAGAAATTCCAAATTATTAAATTTAAACCTACGAAAGCAACTAAGTTTTCTTGTTTTCTAGAAGTACTCCAGACTGGTCCTCAAAAGAAGGCTGTTTTTGGTTCCTTCTTGACCTGAAGACAAAGAAGATAGCTGTGTTTTACTTACCTTGTATGGATAATGTGTTACATACCTTTCCACGTTCGGCAGAAAGATGAACTAATTATAGTTGGGCAATATGTAATATAGATGGTGATTAAGGCAATTACACCCGTGATGCCAATAATAATGGAGATCAGCTTTAGAGGTGTCAATTTGAATACGAATTTGCAGAATGTGTCTCTTTTGTGGCTATTAAGGTATCTCATACTGACTAAACATGAAAAAGTTAAGGGATTTATAAGTGATAAGGGTCAACTATTCAAATGATTAGTTCTAGTCATTTTAGTAATAGTTGACACAAGCCTAATTATTATTAGTGAATTCTATACTCTGCTCATATTAAAAATTTTAAGTGACAATGATTTTATTTATTTGCATTATCATTATTTTTGTGTTTATTTGAAGATGGAATTGATTAATATACCATAAAGGTCAAAAACATTAGAAATTATGACACAACAAATCCATGAAATTCCATTCCAGAAAAGCGTTTTTTCTCTCTTTTCAGGGAACTACAAATGTACAACCTATTTATTCCCTCTTAATTTCGAAAAGAGAGAAGAAACACACCGCAGACATTTGGCTTCTGTCTTCATCTACCTGCCTACCCTTAATTATATCTATACCTTGTATTCATTTACTGGAATGACTACAGAAAAATGGTAATTGCCAACAAAAGGTTTCAATTTAAATCACGTTTGCTCGCCCAATAATCATTATGGAAGATAACATTAACTAGAATCAAACAATGTGTACTTGATGCCAAAGTAAAGCTGGCCCATCAATATCCTTCATTCCCGTTTAACAACAAAGACAAGGCAATAGAAGGATCAATCTTGACGGCTGCCCTAGTACGAAAGTATTGTCAAACCCTTTTGAAAGTTGTGTTCAAAATTAGCCGTCAAATACGTTCTGCCAAGGACAGGGCCGGTCCATTTCGGACGGCAAACATATTTTAACCAAAATCTAGAACATCTCTGGACATACCAGACGTATTATCCCATAACACATCTCAGTTTTTTATTTGTTCAGTCAAAATTCAATTCAATATAATGACTTTTCTTGTAGACCCTGCCTTTCTATTTTGACCTTCTAGAATAACGAGAACACCCTCCGTTTGTTCCATATCTCTTTGTTTGTCCTTTATAATTAGGAGGCGGAGGGAGAGACAATACACAAACCCAAAGCTGAACAATTAAAGATGCCTCCCTCCTTTGCAGCTCCTGTGTCCTCCGCCAAGGCCGCCTTTAACCTCAATTTGCCCGGAATCAACAAGGGCTCTAACGTTGTCACAATCGATGTGGGTGGCCAGTTTTTTCAGACAACAAAGCCTACCCTGGCTCTCGCAGGCCCCAAGTCTCTTCTTTCTCAACTCGCTGAGTCCACCCAGATCGGCCCCAGGTTCATCGACAGAGACCCCGAGTTGTTCTCCGTTCTCCTTTCTCTGCTGCGAACTGGTAATCTTCCTTCAAAGGCCAAGGCTTTTGACATCGAAGACTTGATTGCGGAGTCCAAATTCTACAACATCGAGTCACTGCTCATCAATTCCCTCTCAAACCCATCTCAGTTCGAAGCTTTCAACCTCGAAAAGTCTCTTGTTTTGCCGTTGAACGGCCGAGACTCGCCTTCCGCAATCACAACCACACCATTTGGCACTCTCCATGTATCTCATGGTAGCAAGATCACATCTTTTGATTGGTCCCTGCGGAAGAAAACAACAATCTTGACCCATTTCTCTGCGATCGATTCTCTGTTAGGGATCACACCCAATTTGGCTGCTGCTGGGGCTACTGACTTTTCAGGCCTACAGCTTCTCGATCTTCAAAAGGGTATTGTTAGAGATACTTTGAATTGGGAGAACGCAACTAAATCAGGATCGACAGTTCAAGCCATAGGTTCTTCACCGGAATATCTCTTCACAAGCTTTGAGTCCAGTCGCCGGAACTCAAATTCCATAATGGTTTATGATTTGCAGACGTTCTCTCCGGTAACAGAGATTGGTCACTACGAGATATACGGTGCAGATCTTTATTCAGCAATTCCAACGACAAAATTGAATTGGGTGGAGAGATATGGCATGGTAATGGCATCAGGGTCTCATGGAGGACCCTCAGGTGTGATAGGAAACGTGAGATTATGGGACATAAGATCAGGTAATGCTGTTTGGGAATTGAAAGAGGAAGTTGATTGCTTTTCAGACATAACTGTTTCAGACAATTTGTCTGCTGTGTTTAAGGTTGGTGTTAACTCAGGGGAAGTATGGTATGTAGATTTGAGGAAATTAAGAAATGAAAGTGATGGTTCTAATCCATGGATTTGCTTAGGAGATGAGAGGAAGGTGAAGAATGTGAAGAAAGAAGGTTTTGGATCCAAGATTGAGGAACATGGGAATCAATTGTTTTGTACTAAAGGAAGTGATATTGAGCTTTGGTCGGAGGTTATGATGGGTAAGGAGACTAAAAGCGAAGAAGGGTTGTGTGAAAGAGTTTTTAGGAAGAATTTGATGGGGAGAGTAAAGGATGATGGAGGTTCAAAGATAACAAATTTGGGTTTTGGAGGGAACAAGATGTTCTTGACTCGGAAGGATCAGCAATCAGTGGAGGTGTGGCAAAGTTCTGCTAAGGGATTCTGATTTTAATTAAGAATCAAATATGGTTCACTTTGTGATAACTGCTAAATGAACTTCACCTATTCTTTTTGTACATAATCTCTTTACTTTGGCAATTTCTGATAATGACTTGGTTATTTTAAGTTGAATTGTATCATGTTAGTAAGTTGTCCAGGCCTCACATCCCTACCTGCGGCAAATTGGACATGTCCTCCAAAAATATCAATAAGCTTCAATAGCCATGACAGATGGTGAAAATAAAGAGGAAATGTCAAACAACGCACGATAATGTAACCAAAATTTTCGGACCTCGAAGCACCTTCGCAATTGATCCAGCTTTCCTCTAACCATTCCCTATTAGAAGAAAGGATCATAGTCAACAATCAGCATTCATCATATCCATTCCTTTTGTTTAAGCACCTTAGTAGTGCGTGTTTAGAACCATACTTTTTCCAAACTCGGATCAAGAATGATTTTTTACCACCATCACATTACATGGATCACTCGGTTCATGGAAAAAGCAAGCTTTACATATAAACAGAAACAAAAGTTCGCTCAGGAATAAATTCCAAATTGGAGAAAGACCCACCGTATACATTCATTCATTGATAAGAAAATCCTCAAATTCACAGACGTTTGTGATATCTAGCTCTCGCGTTAGCTCATCATAGGGTAATACCTGAGAAAATACATCAAACCAAGAGCCATAGAGGGGAGCAGCCAGTGGAAGCACTCAGTCTTAAAGACAAACAAGATAAAAAAGGTCAACACAATTTTTACTTACAGTAAATGTCAAAACAATCAACATAATATACAGAATTTACAAGTACAACATTAAGCAAACATATTTGTCTCCAATTCCAGTAGTTACTCAACATCAATATGTCATCTTAAAAAATATTTTATGCAACTTAACCTCATCAGAACTTTTTTTAAAGGTTGCATACAAAAAAGGACACCTTGTTTGTTTCGGCCAGTGTTAGCACAGTGAGTTGTTTTAGGTTAAGGACTTGATCAGGAATCAGCCGGGGGAGACTACTTGCATAATATGTAAACAAATGGATTCAATAGTTAAGTTCGTTGCAGTATATGCTAGGAATCAAGGCGAATGAAACAAGAGTGAGAGATTTATTATCTAAGCCATCATTGGATATAAATGAAAATGGCAGAGTATAGAGTTTGTAACCTATGATTCCGTCACACACAACATCATCAACAAGATGATGTTTGCTCATCAACATTCAGCAGAGCTTTTTATAATTTATCACCTTTCTTACACACTGTCCTCTTTTGAGTCTACACCAACCTTTCTGGATTCATTCTGGAAAACAATTCATAGAAAACAAAGCCGAAAGCTATATGCTTACTCTTGTAATCACTCCAAGTATCATCAGCAAACAACCGAAGCACATTCAGACACGAAGAATTCTCAGTTCCTTCAAACTGCATAAGTTTACGAGTTAACACCCATAAGTTTATCAGTACCAACAAAATGTCAAGTTCTGATTTAGAAAGAACATGAAATCACTAACCAAATACTCAAAGATCCTATTTTTCTTATTTTCCCACGAGCCAACATTTCAAAAACTGATTAAAAAAAAAGAAAGCTCAAGGCAAACAGCAAACAACAAACAACAAACAAGAGAGACGAAAAAAAAGTTTCAAGGGCACCGACAACTTGGAGCAAGAAAGGAACGATCTTGAACATAGAGATCGACTAGAAAGCAAAGCAACGTATCGAGAAATACTAACTTGATCCCAAAATGAAGCACTTAATAAGACGAAAACGCAGTCAAAAGAATGCATCAAAAATACCGAAACAATATTTGCAAGGTAAAAAGAAAAACTCACAGATCAAGGAAGAAATGCAAATGAGAAGCAATAGCCACGAATGGGTTGCCCCCAAAACCCCAAAAACAGCTCAAAGATCAAAATTTGATAAACGGATCTCAATACACATTAACCAATCTGCTCATGACGCTTCCGAAAATTGGACAGACTCGAAGCAATAGACAAGAAGAATCCATTGCCACCGGTTTCCTTGTATCGATGGAAAGAGTCGAGTGCCCATCCTCGTTTCTTGTCGGCAGCCAAAGCAGATAAGGAAACTAAACAAAAAATAAACCCCAGAATCCTAAATCCCAGTAAAGCCCTTCTCGTTATGATCTTTCTCTTTGCTCGTCTCAAAATGGACAAGTTTGGTCTCATTCTTCTCCCGCCCCCACCGTCTTCACTATGACCAACAACTTCTGCATCTTTGCCTCGAGATTCAGTCTTGGTCGCTTGAACCGCTACAGGAGATGGTGGCTTTTTTGGTTTTGTGTCTGGTAGCGAGAAGCCACGATCTGAGGAGAGAGTAATTTCTAACCCCTTTGAGGATATCCATTCTTAAGACCTATGAAAAAAATCCAACTTTATTGCTCTCTAGGCATTGGTAAGTAGGTGCTAGAAATTAGGGTTTCTCTTTGATTGCTTAGATTTTAAAATTAGAACATTATAATATCCCTAGTTAGTTTAATATATTTAGTACTTTATAGTCTCTCTAAATCTGAGTCAAAATCTTGTACTGTAGAAAGCAATATTATGAATACCGTATCGAATTTAGTATCGAATTGGGTTCTAATATGGTACTGTACCGGTACCGATTAATACCGGGTACCGTTTCGAGTAATTTTTTAAATTTATAAAATAGTCCTTAAATTTTTTAAAAATTACAAAATAGTTCATTGTCATATTGTACAATAGTATCTAAATCTTATCAATTTTAGTTTATATATATCTTTATTATATTCTAATTATTCCTATATATAATAATTATCTATATAAAATAATTATTAAAATATAATAAATTATTGTAAAATAATGAAAATAATTCAAATTTTTGTATTTTATCAAAATTTTGAATTATTTTTTTAATTGTCATTTTTTCAAATTCCATTTCATTTTATATTTAATTTGGCATAATCACAATTTTAATTTAATATATAAAATTAATTTAATAATTATTAATAAATATAATTAAATTTCAAATAGATTTTAAAATATATAAATTTCAAATAAACTTTGATTTAATAATTAAAAATA
>JANKOD010000192.1:23083814-23102759 GCA_026284645.1 Erythroxylum acuminatum
ATTTTTAGGAAGTGGATGAAAGCCATACGATGGCAAATATTCGATATTCAAGGTATAAGCCCAAATTTTTGTATGCATCGAATAAACCTCGAAGAAGGATGTAGGGTAGTGCTGGAACAAATTTGGCATCATTTTCGTTTAGTATTCTAATCATTTTGTTTCCTTTTGAATTGAACACCACTCCATGCCCAATTATACCACAAATACAATAGACTATACTTGCTAAACTGAAGCTCCTCCCATTAGAGATCTTTAAAACCTAATTCCTGGTTACCATTTCCCTTCGTGTTATGTTCATAAACAAAATATAATGGATTAGACTTCATGAATGCGAAGGCAAAACCTTTGAAGGATTAACTCTCTGTTACAATAATCACAATCATATAATTATATGATAACCTTAACAACATTAAATTATAGCTCATTAGTGACTGTCACTCATTGGTCTAGTGGTTCTTATAGGTTTCATTAAAAAAATCTCATTAGAAACTTGATCAATTAGATTATAATAATTCTTAATGATAATAAGTGCCTCACATTTACATTTGGTGTACAGGAGCAACAATGAATTGGATTAATATATATGTATAGCTCAAGCCAAAGAATTTTTAGCTTAGTAAATTAGTCAGTTATAGTGAAATTACCTTACTGAAGAGGATATTTCTTGTTGCAAGCTTGAAATTCTGAAAGTCTCCTTGACAAAATAGATCACTCAAATCTTTCAAACCTACTGCTGTTTCATTTAGTTATTAGTGGAGTCATGGAATGAATAATGCACGAGATCACCGTCGAATTAACACCATCGCCAAGCTATGTGTGTTGGATTATGTGATGGAAATCACCTAAACTCCACCAAACTACACTCAAAATCAACAAAAACAGGTGAAAATTGAAGATATAAGGTGAATGTGTGTAAGGCGTTTGAAGGAGACCAAGAAAGAGAAGTTCTCGATGGTTCTATTAGACGGAGACATAATGAGTTAGCTTTAGACGAACCCACGTGAGACGCACATCAAAACACAACAGAGGATGACTCATTAATAACTCACGTGGGGGGCACATGGCATTCGTCTGGCTTTAGACATACAAAACACACAGCAGAGGATAACTCATTAATAACTCACGTGTGGGGGGGCATATGACATTCGTCTGGTCGCATTTGTTTGGTCCATGCAAACTCATCCGAAGAGCAACTCCATTCTATGTCTATAAAAGAAACAATTCAAACATCAGACAAGAGAGATACACAGACATTGTATTTTTCATTTTTCATGATATTCAATATTTGAGAGTGTAAGATTAAGAGTGGAAAAAGTTTAAGAGTGTGCTAGAGCACTTACCAGTGAGTGCTAGGAGAGTTGGCAACTCTTGCAAGTGATTATGAAAAATCACTCAAACTCTGTAAACTGTGTTTCACCTTCTTCCATACTAGTTGAAACCAAAGAAAGTGAGAATCTTGGATGTAGCAGTACAACACATATATATCCCAACAGAAGTGGTATCAAAGCATCAGAAACTTCCTGGGCCATTTCTTAGTCACTCTAAGCATCAAAGAATCATCAAGAACAGTTAGTAAGTAAAAGTTTTTAAGTTTCTTTAAACTACAATCACAATGGTAGGAAAAGAAAGGGATGTATTTACTGGAAAAAGAAGACTTTACCATCTGAAAACTCCAGATGCAAGCTCTTCTTGAATCATATGATTGTTATGGAGCTATAGAAGATCAATATGATCTTGAGACTGATCTAGTAAAAAACTGAAAATGCAAAGACTTGCTCATTGCAAGTTAATGCTTCACTTATCACCAACAGTGATAAGAAAAGTGCATAATTGTAACATTGCACAGAAGCTTTGGATCAAACTTGATAAACTGTATGCAAAAAAGTGTCTTCCTAACAAGATGACACTTCTCCACAATCTTGCTAACTACAAGATGAATACCTCTATCTCCTTAAATGACAACTTAGACTATTTCTTTAAGCTAGTTCAAGATTTAGAAGCTACAGATGATAAGATTTCTGAGGAGCATCAAGCTGTAGTAATTCTAAAGGCTTTACCTTCTGAATTTAATGCATTCAAGAAGATAATTAAACATGCTAGTGGAGAATCCCTCATGGTTAAGAGGGTATTAGACTCTCTGATGTAAGAAATAGTGGATATAAATCCATTTAAGAAAGAGGCAGAAGTAATGTTTGTAGAGAACAATCATGAGAAGAAATCTCATCAGAAAAATAGCAAGAAAGGAAAGTGGCAGAAGGGAAGTGGGAAGGAAAAACACACCAAGGAAGGTGAAGAAAAGAAGAAAAAGTGAAAAGGAAAAAAGTTCTTTTACTGTGATAAGGAGGGGCATTTTGTAAGGGATTGCAGAAAGAAGAAAAGGCTACAGAAAGTAGAGCTGCAGGGAATGTGGAGAAACTAGAAAACTCAAGTGGTGATGAGATTCTAGCTGTCGCTAAAAACATTGAAGACCTGAGTAGGGAATGGATTTTTGACTCAGGGTGTATAATGCACGTGACACCACATAGAGACTGGTTCACTACATTTGAACCAGTCATTGCCAAGGTCAAAATAGCAGATTCTTGGCAGTAAAGGATGGAGGAGATTGTAAGTGTTTCCATCATTATGTTTGATGGAAAGAGAAGGACCCTTACAAATGTCAGATTTGTGCCTAGAATAAAAAGAAATCCGATTTATGAAAGCTTGTTTGATGAGCAAAGATTTCATATCAGATCAAAAAATGGACTTAGAGAAATCCTAAGGGATGGTAGAGTCATTATTAGAAGAGTGGAAAGGGTGGGCTATACTATGTTATAGGCTCAACAGAAGTCAATCAAATTTCAGAAAATGGAAGCCATGAACCAACCAAGCAATGGCATGCAAGGTTGGGTCATGCAGGGAACAAAAGCTTGCTCCATCTCTCTAAACAAGGTCTAATCCCTGAACAAAGCTTACAGAAGTTAGAATTTTGTGAATCTTGTGTGCTAGGAAAGCGCCAGAGATTAAGTTTTCAAAAGGGAGCTTAGAGAGCCACAAAAATCATGAAATATGCTCACAGTGATCTCTGAGGGCCAGCTTAAGTGCCCACAATAAGAGGGAACTTATACTTCATGTCCATTATTGATGACAGATCTAGGAAGTGTTGGGTATATCCTATGAAGAGAAAGGATGAAGCACTAGATAATTTCATAAAATGGCATACATTTATGGAAAATCAGTTTGGGAAGAAGTTGAGATGCCTAAGGACTGACAATGGATTAGAATACTGCAATAAAGAGTTTGAGGAATATTGCAACAAGAAAGGAATCCTAAGGCACAAAATAGTAAAATCTACACACCTCAGCAGAATGGAGTTGCTGAGAGACTCAATAGAACTTTCCTAGAAAAGACAAGGTGCATGTTACTCTCTTCGGGTTGCTCACACTCTCTATGGGGAGTAGTAATTAGAACAGCAACCTACCTAGTTAATAGGCTCCCAACAATTGCTAATGACTATAAGACTCCACAAGAGGTTTGGAATAGTAAGAAACCTAACCTTACCCACCTTAGGACTTTCAGATGTGCAGCTTATGCACATCAGAAAGAGGGAAAATTGGAACCTAGAGCAATCAAGGGAGTTTTCATAGGCTATCTAGAGGGGGTTAAGTGATATAAGATCTTACTACTCCAAAAGGGATGCTATAAAACTATCATAAGCAGAGATGACATCTTCAAGGAAGATGAATTTCCTTTGTTGAACAAGAAATTTTCAAATTTAGACAATCAAAGGGAAATTCAGGAGAAATTAGGGTCTTTGAACCAATCAGTCCATTTCTATATGCCACCAGAAACTAAAGAAGGTGGCACTCCACAACCTATTGATGTGGAGCCTATGCAAGGCTCAACACATCATGATCAAAGGAGAGAAGAGACTAAAGGTATGGGTGAAGAGGAAACCCCACAAACAATTTCAACTGATGAACAATGAAGCATACAAGACTATCAACTCAGAAGGGATAGGCAGCCAAGACAGAGAATCCCTAATAGGAGGTACAGTGACTCAAACTTGGTTGAATATGCTTGTCTTATGGCTAAAGGTATTGAATGGAAGGCTCCTGAAACTTTTGAAGAAGCCAAGACTAGAAGTGATGCTAAACAGTGGAAGGAGGCTTGTGAAAAAGAATATTCTTCTCTAATGAAGCATATGACTTGGACTTTAGTGCCTAAACCTCCTAAAGTCAACTTGATGGAGAACAGATGGTTATTCAAGCTAAAGAAGGAATAACAGAAGCTGAACCAAGAATCTACAAGGCAAGACTTGTAGCTAAGGGGCATAGGCTGAAAGGAGTTGACTACAAAGAAATATTCTCGCCAATAGTCAAATTTAAGACAATTAGGCTCATTCTAGTGCTAGCCACTGTCTATGACTGGGAAATCCATCAAATGGATGTCAAGATAGCCTTCTTATATGGAAAGCTAGAGGAGACTATTTACATGAAACAACAAGTAGGTTTTGTAGACAAAGATAAGTCTGATTATGTCTGCTTGCTTCAGAAGAAGAGAAACACAGATCAGAAGTAAACAATTAGCAACATCCATGGAAAGCTCATAATTATCATAATTGTTAAGTTGTTTGGGAAGAACTTCGACATTTTCTACATTTTTGGATATAAAGACTATTTTAGAACTCACTTAGGTCCTCTGCCACACGGTGATGACCGGTGTTAATATTAGATCCTCTGCCATAATGTCCCACACAACCCTGCATAAGCACCAACACCGGCACCTCCTCCTCTTCCTTTGGTTGTGACTCTCAACTGCATCAAGGACTGCGCAGTCGAGCAAGAGTCCCTCATCGGTGTCGCTGTCGTCGAGCATGTCCCTCTCAGCCACCTTTCTGATCGGAAGATTGAATCAACCACCGCTATCCTCCTCCACCCTCTCAACTACCTCCCTCGCGCGGCCAACGCCATCTCCGCCCTTATCATCTCATTCTCTACCTTGGCTCTGCCGACCTCACCGTCAGTAAGTACCTTCCTTTTCCCATATATCAACCATGGTGGAGGTGGGGGCAGTTCTGTCCTAAGAAAATCAAGTATAAACAGAAACATTCAAATCACTAGTTTACTTCTATCATAAGATAATTAACAACATAACTCATAAACCTCGTCGCTTTTAAGAATAGGAAGTTTCTTGAACTTTCTTTGATCAGATTTTTTAGCAGAAGACGGCACCACTTGAATAAAGGGATTCTTTTGTAACACGCTATCGCATCGTAGTACCTTTTCTCTGCGTTCCTCAATCTTCTGCCTCATTGAAAGATCTGGTTTATAATAAATATAACAAAAATGAACTAAAAAAATCCCAAAACACTAATAGAAGAAAAAGTTCGCTAAATTTTATAAGGAAACACATTTGGACTTGTCAACGAAGAAGAGACGTGGGAAAGAGAGTTGCCGAAAAGAGCGTCCTTTGTGGATTTTTCAAGAAAATCGTCTATGTCTTCGGTGCTTATATTGGCTCTCCATGCTTTCTTTCCCTTTCTTGAGCTTTTTGCTTTCTTTCCGATCTCTCTCTCTTCCTATTTTTCTAGTTTCCCCAATCGCCAAAAATCAAGATCTCCTTTCTCTGGTCACATGCTGCTTAGTCGTTGAACCGCCCTCTCTCTTACGGTGTTTTAGGGCATTAATTAAACAAAAGGCGCATTAATTAAACAAAAGGCGACATTTTATTCGACAAAACGTGGCAATTTTTAATTTGTGATGTTTTTATAAAATGTTGCAAAAAGGTTGAACTTTTTGTGAGGTTTTTTAAACATTGCAAAAAGCTTTTACAGTTCGCGACGTTTTATCAATAAAACGTCGTAAATTGTATTAATTTCTTGTAGTGAAAAAGGAATATGAAATTTATTTTAAAAGGGTTATAATTTTTAATAGAAACATTAGCAAGACACTAAATCATCACCATAATTTATTTCTTCTTACTATCGTCGATGATCATAAATCCAACAATCCAACAAGCTATCATCATAAAAACAACAAACTACGTTGGAAGACTATCTTCACATCACTGATTTTATATTGTTGCAAGTACAGATAGTGTACAAGTCAAGAGTTGGTTAAGCTCAAGGTGAAATCCCAAACTTTTTTGGCCAAATCTTCATCCTTAGCCAGAGGGCTTGGTTCAAATATGTTGCTGTCCTTCAAATATTCTCCGCTAACCCCCTTAAGTTGTGGGTGCAATGCAGCATAGCAAGTTGTTGCTGCTCCCTGCATAATCACTCCTATGCAAATGAATTAGAGTTAATCTTTTGAAATTAATTTAGACACTAATGTTATGAATGGTCAGAAATTTTGCATTTGCGTCGTGTCATATTGATCATTAAAAGTGCAGATTTTCTTAAAAAGTGAACAACAGTTACCTGCTCAACACTCTTGTAAATAGGCCAAACCAGCATAGCTATAAGTACTGCATCAAACCAAATCAATTCTCAAGCCGGATGTATATATTTTCTAGTCAATGGTTATAAAAATTATGCTGAGGATTATACCTCTAATACCACCACCACTGCGTACTGCGTTTGTATTAACTCCTCCGGGATGAACTGCGTTAGCAGTAATGTTCACCCCTTCTTCCTGAATCACAAATCAGAAAAGAGAGTAGCTACTTTGTAGGTTCAACCAACATCATACATAAACAATTCTTCAGATTCCTGCTTTATATGTTTTATAGACCTATATGGAACAGGTGATGATAATCAAAATATTCTTGGTAATGTTATCATATTACAAAAACTATATCTATTTATATAATTAATATGATTTAGAGAAGTTATAAGATCATATTCCAAGTCCAATCATCAACACAAAATGTTATAAAAGTACCTTAAAGAGTCGTGTAAGCTCTTTAGCAAGCAAAATGTTGCCAAGCTTGGCGTGTCCATAAGCACGGAGAGGATTGTACCAGCTGTGTCGGTAATTCCATATAATATGGCGTGAAATAAAAAAAAATCTGTTTAGGTGCTTCTTAATTGTAAAATATATTATTTTAAGCGAGTAAAAAATATAGAAAATCAGCAAAATAGAGTCATCTTGAAGGTTACCTTGATCTGTCATTGATTTTTTCCAGTGTAAATCCTTCACGGGTTGCCAAAGCGTGACCCATTGAGGATACGTTAACAATCCTCCCTTCTCGTTTGCTTTCACGTGCAGTCTTTTTCATTGTATCCAACAACAGGTAGGTCAAAAGGAAAGGACCTGCATGGTGAAAGAATATTTTTCAAATAACTTCTTTAAATAGGGAATTTAGGATAAAGAAACATTAAATGTTAAGTAATTTAATTTGTATTTAAGTATTTTTTGTAATAATTTTAATACGATTAGCTTATTCAAAATTTTAAGACAAATTAGGATCAAGTTACAGGACCAAAATTTATTTATTCCTTGTAATTCAATTTTCATTGTGCCTTCTAATAGCTTCTTTCAATTTGAAATCAGAAATTCTAGGATAGAATGAAATCAAATTAGAAGATTAAAATTAGGCATTGTCATATGAATATAGCACAACGTACCAACATGATTAGTTGCAAAGCTCAGTTCGATGTTGTCTTCGGTAAGTGAGAAAGTAGATGGGAAAGTGCCTGCATTGTTACTTGCGGGAGGAACAATAAAGAAAATATAAGAAAATAACGAATTTTAAAATATTGCTTACTGCTATATTAAACATTGCTAAGATAGGACAAATAGCTAATTTGCAACATTGAAATATTGCTAACATCAGGCTAGGACTGAGACGAGAACTTGCATGAAGTTAGTTTTCTTACATGAGAAGATTGAGGGGACGACCAGAAGCAATATACTCTGATGCAAATTTTCTGATTGATGCGAATGAACTAAGATCCAAGTGCATGACATCAATCTTAGCATTTGGGATTTGACTAAGTATTTCTTCCTTCACTTTATTGCCAGCATTAACATTCCTCACTGCCATAACTACATGTGCACCTCGCAGAGCAAGAACACACGCCGTTTCCTTTCCAATCCCATGTGTTGTTCCTGGAGTCATGAGATTTATCAAACTTCGGCTAATTTAGTTATTCTGACCGTCCAACGGATACATTAGGCAAAATCACCAGTAGGGTTGTCAGATTACTTGAATATGGTTTCAGTAATATATGACAAAATTTACTCACAACTACACATGGCTTTTGTATCCAACTTGATAAATCCTGGACCCTACAACTTTGCTTAAGACTAGGTCTTCTCAAGCTCTTAAAGAAATTTAAATCAACATTCCAAAACAAACAAGCAGCTACTACAAGATTACTTATACTTAACAGTTATGATGAGATATTAGGAGCAAACCTTAACACCTGATGAGTTCTATTCATTTCTCAAATAACTAGAGAAGGCAAGGAAATGCTACTGAGGGAACAGCAAATAAAAGCAAACCAGTGACGATTGAGGTGAGGCCAGCAGCATCAATTCCTTGTGTAACCTCCTCAGACGTGGAACCACCTGAGAACCCAGATGGTCCTTTCGAGTAAAACAAACCCATCTTCGTCCCTGCTGATTGATTCTCCTTCGTTGATACAAACTTGGTATATTCTTCATGAACGACGCAGGCTATTATATAAGAATTGAAGTAAACCAAATGCTTTCTGTTGTCCTGTAGCTTGGACAGATGCCAATTACAATTATCTAGTATTTTAACGATTCATTCTTATCAGTTATCAAGCTTTAATTTCATAAAAATGTCTAGATTCAACAACTGATGTAACTTTTTTCAATAAATAAATACTGACGTAGCTTTTCTACAACCAGTCTTATCATACCAAGAAATTAAGAATGGACCTCCTATCTACCATATAAAATCTGATGGTCAGGTGAGTCAACTTAAATTGCAATAAGCGTGAAAGATTAATTTATGAAATTTTACTTATAAAAATCAATCTACAATGAAAACGAACTAAAATAATAATACAAATTCAATCAGTTATCAATAATTAACTTAAAATTATAAAATTATAATTCAATTTTACAAAAGTCATGCTCTTGTTCCCACTTAATAAGGGATTCTCAATTTTATTGTCATATTTGAAAATTAATTATTTATCTTATGTCGCAGAGTTTATTATTAGCCATCTTGTTGTCATCAGCTGTCACCAATTAGAGGAGTAGTTTCTTCTAGATCCCAATTGTTTATGGGAACCGGGAGAGTAAGTCAAACAAATTTACGTCGACGCTACATTTATAATATAATTTTGGTATATAAGAGATATATTTTTTCAAAAAGGTATTTTAGTTCAAGTAATTAATTATTTAATAATGTAGTGAAAATTATGTAAAATTGCTTGGTCATAAATATGTGTGATAATTGTACAAATAATCAATGCAAACATAGTAGCCAAAAATATATAAATTAATTAATTTTAAATGATGAATTAAATTAATTCATAAATTATATTATTATATAACAGCTTTTTTTTTTGAAATTATGCTTTAAAAATATCTAAATTATATTTTTCCATAATAACACTCTTCATAAGTGTTTTTTTAATTTATGATATTAAATGTCATTAAAGATTATGCAAAATGATATTTTATTTTAACTTATTTGTTGATCCTCAGGACATAAAGAGAGAGGTGAATTCTACTATTTCACTTTTTGCTATTTCTAAACTAATGAATGGTTGTATAATAGATTCTTGTATGATAATTAAAAGCAATTTTCACGATTACCTTTTTTCTTTAATAAGTGATGGGCAACTTTTTATACAATATTGTCTTTGTCACAAGCAAAGAGTAAACTTTAAAGTTGTCTTGCTTTTGCTACGAGTGAAAAGCAAATCTATACAAATCTTGCTCAAGTTCAAGATGAATCATCACAAAGCGTATCGTATGCAATTTCTCTAATTACATCAATTATATAACTAAAAAACTCATTCTTGTTCACATCAATAAACAAAGGCTCAACATGTGTTACATAATGCACTCTTGCATTCTCTAGCCTCTCAAGACATCTAGAAAATTTTTAACATACTTAATCATTCTTACACAACTTATAAGTGGTTTACTTATTAAAATGACTAAGACAAGGATACAAAAAATATTTCAATGGCATGCTTAAGTCTTCATATAGTTGATTCCTTGTTATTCTTAGTTTTTTCACATGAATTGCATATGTGTTCCATTTTACTTAATTTCTTCATCTTTTAATTGATCAATCAACTTAGTTCCTTTTCTTTAGTCATCCTTCTATTGAACTTAATCTTTAACATTTTAACTTATTAATATCACTAAGGATTAAAAAAATAATAGTAATACATTTTATTATCATCAAAGCTATAGGTCTGAATCTTAACAAATCTACTAATTTCCACCTTTTCTATGATGAAAAACTTTAGTGATATTAATGAAAATAAATGATATTTAGTGAAATTGTCCTATGTTAAAGCAATATATATTTCATTTTCTTCCTTATTCATGCATCCTGAAATAATTAAGTTTTAATATCATTGTTCTCTCCTCATTTTTTTTTTCAATATAAAAAGGCTAATGGTATATAATTCTATAAACATGAAAAAGATAATGATAAATAACTCATGTATCTCTTCTTTAAAGATTGTAACGTATGGGCAAAGTTCTCAACAAGATATTTGTAAAAACAAAGAGAATTTTTTTATAATGCTTATGTATCAATTACAAAAAATATTTTTGTCTCCGTGTAAGCACATAGTGTATGTTTTCTCCTCTTAAATATGTATTTCAGGTTAATATACTAAAATATTATCAATATGAAATCAAAAGTATAGCTTCCTTTTATGCATCACCGCTGGTTACCTCCTTTGTTTTATCATCTAGTTTTATTACAAATTGTTATAAAAGTAAGGAACCTTGTACACTAAGGTTGTTCTTGTTGTTGTATTCATAATCATCATAAATTGACATATTCATAATATGTTTATATGAATTATGTGACACACACATGCATACACACATATTTATATATGAGAAATTAATTAATATACATATATATATATAAGTCTTGATGGATGGTGTAAGTAATATAATATTCTCTTTTAGATATATGAGAAATTAAAAGTTCTCTTTATGTGATTAAAAGGCGTTCTATATAAATGACATACTTCTTTGATAGAAAATACCTATATGAAATGAGAGCATGTATAATAACTTTATGCTTATGACCTATATGGAATGATCAATATAAACAAAAAGTAAATATAAACTAAATAAAACTAGTTAAATTTATATAAATTACTAGAAGAAAGCATCTCCTTTTAGAGGGTAAAGGTAATTTAACATGGATATATTCTTTACTTCAATTTGGCATCATAGTAACATCCAAATCTCTAAATTTTAAGACAATATCTTGATCTTATTATACCAATCTTGTTCAAATTGTGATCTTTGTATTGTTTCTCGATTCAGACCTCAAAATAATATATTGAATAATGCATAATGCATGACAGACATGATAGTATTATTCAATGTACTAAATCAAAGATTACGGGGTTACATCACGTTTTTAATATTTTGCTGCTATACTTTAAAATATATATACACGTTGGCTGCTTTTGAAACTTCGATTGTACCTCATTGCTTACCAAATCAAATTGATCAACAATTATTGTTCAATAGTTTGGATTAAAAAATTTTACCTTTTGGCAAATGCTACATTTTTAATGATCAAAAGGTAAAATCGACAATTTATCTGTAATGAGAATGAATAAAACTTGTAGCAACGCTATTCATGTAACTTGTAATAACGCCAGGGACGGAGGTAGGTGGGGGTCAGTGCTGCACTGGGCCCCCCACCTCCAAAATTATTAAATAATTATATGTATATATATATATATATATTAAGACGGGGTTATTTAGGGGTTAGTGGTATACTGGGCCTCTCAAAATTTAAAAAATTAAATATTTGGACCCCCTATCTTAAATTCCTAGCTCTGTCACTGAATACCGCTATTTGAAAAACTCAAACAACCAAAGAAGCAACTGGTCGCCCTTAAGTTTTACACTTTAAAAGTAGAAAGTCATGATGTGTATATAGATCTTTTAGAATCTCCTCAAGTCATCTTTTTTAAACGCGTAAAAATTATTGTGTTGTCAATTGAATATATATATATCTAAAAAACTTATAGCATCGCTATTTGAAAAACCCAATCAACCAAAGAAGCAATTGGTGACCTTTAGATTTTTCACTTTAAAAACAAAAAGTTATAATTCGTGTATAGATTTTTCAGAATGTATTCGTGCCGTATTCTTCAAACGCCTACCCTAGACACAATTCTTGTTCAAAGTTTTTCCAGCTTCTGTCCTCGTCTATTCTCGAAGTTCCCTATGCTACCAACCACAAACGTGCTAGAGGCTGAAGGAAAACCTTGTCTGAGTCCTTAACAATATTTTATCCTTTTACGGGACGTGTGCTAGGTAATCCCGAACTGGACTGCGACTATAGGGATTTTCTTTCCTGGAAGCCACGGTTTGAAAATGTGAACTACACGTTCTAATATGTTCCGATCATTACGAGAATTCCGAATGATGCGAATATAATTTTGAAAAATGTAGTTGCAATGATGACAAATAGCTAGGCCATTATCTCAAAATTGAAGCTAAGGCCAAAGGCAGTGTACTTGAAACGCGTCAAACCCCACATAGGGTTTTAATTTTTAAGAGAAACATAAGTGGAAGACGGCATCATCACAACTCTGGTTTTATTCTATCTTAATGTCCTCGATATTTTAATTATCAGAAGTATATGTTCACAAATACGACAAAATATGGTGAAAGATTGCTTCATCGCAATATTGATTTTATATTTGTAAAGGTACCCAACTTAAGATTTAGTTAAGTTGAAGCTGAAATCCCAAACTCTTCTGGCCAATTCTGCATCCCTAGCCTTAGAGTTTGGTACAGCCATGTTGCAGTCCTGAAAATATTCTCCACTGACCCCCTTAAGTTGTGGGTGTAATGCAACATAGCAAGTTGTTGCTGCTCCCTACATGATCAACACCCCCAATTAAACTGTGTTAATTTAGCTTTTATACAATTGAAGCTATGGAGTGTTAGAACTTTGCATTTGTACTGTGTCATTCTTCAAAATGAGAATATTTACCTGCTCGACATTCTTGAAAAAAGGTCTACATAACAAGGCCATTATTGCTGCCGGAAATTAATGAAATTCATAAACAGAATATATATGCATTTTAGGTAGTGAATAAGAAAACAAATGCTTAAATTATTGAGAAATATACCTCCAGAGCGACCACCACTGCTTATTATGTTTGTATTAACGCCTCCGGGATGAAGTGCATTAGCAGTTATGTTCACCCCTTCCTCCTGCAGCACGCATAAGAAAATATTCAGATTGCATGTAAAGATGCAATCTCTTAAAGATAACTTGAGCACCTTAAATATCCTTGCAAGCTCTTTAGCATGCAGAATGTTTGCCAGCTTGGTTTGCTTATAAGTACAGAAGGTACTGAACCTGTGTCACGTTAACAGATATGTGGCATTACACTATTGAACTCCCTGTTCGAATTGGTCTTGGTCAAAACTACGCTGTGATTAAAAGTAGAGAGCACCAAAAAGAGAGTGATTTTGAATGTTACCGTGATTGGTCATTAATTTTTTCTAGTGTAAATCCTTCAGGGGATGCGCAATTGTGAACGTACGATGATACGTTAATGATCCTCCCTTCTCGTTTGCTTTCACATGCAGTTTTCTTCATAGTCTCTAACAACAGGTAGGTCAGAAGGAAAGGGCCTGCATGCAAAGGAAATAATTTTAGTTTTAAAGGCGAATTTTTAGTGATTCTTATTTTTGTTTTGCTTAAGAAAACAGAAAATTGCTTGGTTATTAATATCAAATACGTTGCACTTCTGTTATTAACAATGTTACAGACTAAATAAGAGTTAGTTGTAAATTAATTTTATTATAATATCTTATGTAATGTTTACTAATAAATATTAAAAAAAGCTGATCATATTTTTATTTTAAATAATATTTAGAAGTTAAATATATTTATTGTTAAATTTTAATAAAGTATTTGGTATTGATTAATTTTATTATAACGGACATAACTTTTATTAGTATTTACTCATATGTAATTAAATAATATTTATTTGATATATAATTAAATTATATAGTTATAGAAAAATAAAAATAAAAACCGAAAAACTATTTTTTAATGATTTTTATAAATTTTGAGAACAGTTGACCCTAAAAATAGAAACTAGTTAATATTAAGTTTTTTAAAAATTTAGAAACAAAAACAATAAAACTAAATCAAGCAAACCCTATCATTGTATTTTACTTTTATTATGCTTTTTGCATACGTTCCTTCAACTTCATATCAAGAACTCTAGGAGATGTTGAAAATCAACTTCAGAGATCAAAAAGGTGTTCAGGCATATCAAGTACGTAGCTACAACGGCGTACCAAGATGGTTGGTGGCAAAGCACAGTTCTATGTTGTCTTCGGAAGTCTTGAAACTAGTTGGGACAATGCCTGCGTTGTTACTTCGAAACATAAGAAAAGAAAAGAATGAACTTCAAATTATTTCTTAGTTTTAATAAATTGACTTGAATTAAGTATTTGAAAGGCGCCGTAGAAATTGCTTACATGAGGAGATTCAGAGGAAGGCCTGAAGCAATGTAATCGGATGCAAATTTTCTGACTGATGCCAATGAGCTAAGATCTAAGAAGATGACATCAATTTTGACACCTGGGATTTGCTTTAGTATCTTTTCTTTCACGTTATGACCAGCCTCAATATTCCTCACAGCCATAACTACATGTGCACCACGCAAAGCAAGAACACGTGCCGTCACCAAGCCTATTCCATTTGTAGTTCCTAAAATAAGGAATTTTTAGATAGATTGTAGAAACCATAATTTTAGTTTGAAGAAACAATAAACTATGGAAGCTTAGTGACTTATAAACCTATAACTTACAGCTGATTAGATATCATGAGTTGTAAGCACTTTCAGGACATACAAAACATGGCGATACTTTAATCAAGGAGCTGAGAAGCAAATGGAATGCAAGATTTTTGCCAGTTCAACTCGATCGCCATAACTTTTGGTCTCAAATTTCAGTGTGAACGTCTATCTATTTTGTTATTTATGTATTTATAACCTTCCAATTCACTATTTACAGGAAGTAACGTATATGCATGTTCATAATTTTACTAACATTGGTTGGATGAATTAAGGATTTCTTCATTTGAATAAGCGTGACTGATTTCTTTAGTAACTAATGCATTCAATACATTTCAGATAATAAACGCATGATACTAGTATTCCAATTCAACTGAAGCTTTTAAGCTTTTGGATAGTGTTAACATCTAATCATCTATAGATATATTCCTTCAAGTATTTGAACAAAATGTTTTGATTTTCAGTCTTTAGTAGTGAAACTGTATTTTGCTTACTTCTTACCTCCCATTGAAGAATAGTCAAACTGTGAACTTCCATATGAACCAAGATTACTAAGATAAAAATAAATTTCACCACTAGGTAAAGAAATCTGATAAATATAAGGCCAGCATATATTCCAGCTCCAATTAATAACACATATACCTACTAATCAGCTTCATCATCAACTTCATTCACTTTCCATTAGCATCCATATAATTATACCATTAGTACAGTAATAATTTTTACAAGCTTATGATTACTATCAGTGAATGTTTTGTAATCTCTTTCACTCGGAACTCTCAACTACTACTTGGTTTGGTTGTTTTTGCAGCAAAAGAAGTAACAATTACTATGGTGAGATCCCTCTATGTTTTTTTATTCTACTAATAAGGAAAACATGTAACCAGAGGAAATAGTACTGGAGAAATGGAAGGAGCATAGCAAATAAAAGCAGACCTGTGACTATGGCAGTGAGGCCAGTAGCATCAATTCCATGTGTAACCTCTTCAGCAGTGGAAGAACCCGAGAATCCAGATGACCCTTTAGACCCAAAAATCCACATCTTGGCTCCTGATAGTCCTCTCTCGTAGATGCAAACTTATAATTCCTTTGTTAGTTCTTCAATGACGGAACACGCAATATGTAAAATTGAAAGTCAACCAAAGTGATAGCTTGTGCCTAGGACAGATGCAGATCAAAATTAGCTTTTTTCCCATCTGTTGTGTCCTAGGGCAGATGATAACTAGAATAATGTACATCTTTTTTGAACATTTTCTTCTTAGAATTGATTGAGGACGGCATAAGCAATGTATAACTTCAAGGGCCGAAAGGCAACAAATACTTCCAAACCCAGAATCTCTAATGAGGCGCAAGCCAACAAATTTCTGTTCCTCCAAGATACCAAGTGCCAGCTTTGAACGTCTCTATATATCATTTTCAATTTCTATTACATGTCATGCACAACACAGTAAAGCAGTTGGCCAACCCTCTAAATGATGTTTTGTTAGTATTTTTAAACGCCAAAAATTTTAACTAGCAGGCGCAAAACTTTCGATTTATAAATCCTTGGAGTTGCTCCTCTATCATAAGTTCCAATCATAGAAATAGTCTCTTTGTAAAAATTATAAAAAGAAGGTTGTGTACGTTGATAACTCTCTCTTGATTTCCACAAAGTAGGGAGCTTTGTGCAAAGAATTCGATGATTTTATTTTGTACTTTTTAATGCATTAATAATGAAACACTGAAATAGTTAATAAATAAAGTATTGAATTACGTCATTGAAAATTAACATTAATATTATATTATTACAGTTAAAATGATTCAATTTTTGAGTTACATTTAAATTTTATTTAAAATATGTATATAAAATTATTTATTGTATTGTGATTCTAAAATATATTAAAAATAACGGCTAGTTTATTGGTATAAATTTGACAAATCTCTTACTTTCGTTCATTTTCACAGTACAATACAATACAATATATATATAACAAATATGAAATTCCCCTTATTTGATAAGAAATAATAAAAAGGTATGTTTTCTTAAAATAATAAAAATATTATTTTATAGATAATAATGTGATATTTGAATGGAACATATTAAAATAAATAATAACAAAAAACTTAAAAGTAGCTCCTTCATTTATTGGAGATTTTCATATATTTTCTTAAATACTCGGTTTTTTTTCTGTTGCTCTTTATTAAGTTCTATAATTATTTATTTATGAGCAAATTATCAATCAAGAGATACTAAGGCTTTTTAATACCACTTATGTGAAGGAAATATTGCTTGATCTCAAACATAACAAAGTCCTCAGTCTTGATATATTAAATAGCATTTTCTTTTGAAAAACTTGGACTCATACTAAGCTCATGGTTACTGAAGTAATTCTGAAGATTTTTAACCATGACAAGACGTTGAGAGAAGTTAATAAGAACTTTATTGCTCTCATCCCAAAGTCCTCACTCCAAATTCTGTCAAAGAGTTCATATCAATTTATTATTTCAATATAATATATAAGTTCATTTTCAAACTTCTTTGAGATCACACTAGCTTATCACATCAATCCTTCACAAGGTGCTTTCATAAAAGGGGAGACAAATTAGAGAGTACATATTACTAGCTCAATAGTTACTCAAAAATTATAACATGTGACACTCTAACAAGAATTATACAATTAAGATTGATTTTTGTAATACTTTATACTCTATTGATTGATACTTTATTTTGAACGTGTTAGAAATTTTGGGTTTCTCAGCGAAGTTTATAGGATGGGTTGAGCAATGTATTCCAATTGTCTCTTTTAGCATCCATGTAAATAGTGAGCTTATTAAGCTTATTAAAGAAGCAAGAAGATTAAGACAAGGTGCCTATTAAGCTTATTAAAGGTGCAAGATGATTAAGACAAGTTCATCACGTGTCTCCATATCTCTTCACTTTAAGCATAGATGTTCTAACTAGACTTGCTGCCCAATTTATTAATAAGGAAAGGAGATTGCAGCTTTATACCAATGAAAAAAAACTAAGAATCTCTAGTGTATCATTTGGTAGATAATCTAATCCTTTTCTTATAAGCTAATTCTAGCTTAACCAAAGCTCTAATATATGCTATTCACACCTTTAAAAGAGCTTCTAGATTTTGCAATGAACAAATACAAGCACTAGTTGTCTATTTTTGTAATAGGTGCTTCACATCTTTTCAATTAGCTCTCTAGTTTGGCAAGTCTTAAGACTATGAAGCCAAAATTTACATATCTAGACATTTATATATCCCACAAAGGACCATCTCATAATGAGTTTGATCTTCTGATTGAAAGAATAAAGAGAAAATTAGTAATTAGTGCAACAAAAGCCTATTATTAGTTGGAAGAATACAACTTATCAACTTAGTTCTTAATAACATCCATATGTGTGGGTCCTATTCCCTTATGTTTCCCACAAGTATAGACAAGGCATTAAAGCAAAAGAGTGCAGTTTGTTATGATTTGGAGACAACTCTAAAAAATTAGTAACTAAAGTTAAATAATGTTGTGTGCTTTTAAACGCATGAAAGGGATTTAGATATAACTCCTATAAAAATGGCCAGCATAATCTTAATGGTCAAAAGACTACGGAGGATTCTCACTAAAAAAAATACACACAATTTACAACATTTTATTAATAAAACGTCACAAATTATGACATTTTTACGAAAAGTCTTTACAATCTGCAACGTTTTATAAAAACGTCGTAGATTTATAATGTTTTTTTCAACATTTTTTTTATTAAAACGTCATAGAATAAAAGGAGAAACGTCGTTGATGGCCTTTTCCTTTTAAAACGATACTAAAATTTTTATTCTCCCGCGTTCATCTCCCGTAGGTTTCTTCTCTATCGTTTCTTCTCTATCATCATCTCCCTCTTCTGCTTTAGTGACTTTTTTTTTCTCTTTAACATTCAGGAGGTATATTCTTAACTCTTAAGGGGTTTTAGATTTACATTTATTTCATTTTGCTGGGTTTGTGGTTTTGACTCCTTTCTT
>JANKOD010000192.1:23128367-23140582 GCA_026284645.1 Erythroxylum acuminatum
ACGTGATTTAGACATCAAATGAGAATAAAAACTAAGTGTAAAAGTATAAAAAGATAAGAAAATATGAGTGCATCATTGGTGTTTGAGTTATGTTTATGTGGAATGTTATTGTTTGAGTTATGTTATACAAAATGATGGTGTTTGAGTTATGTTTATATGGAATGTTGGTGTTTGAGTTATGTTATACGAGATGTTGGTACTTGAGTTATGTTATGCGGAACGTTGGTGTTTGAGTTATGTTATGCGGAATGTTAGTGTTTGTTTGAGTTATGTTATCTAGAATGTTGGTGTTTGGGTTATGCTTATAGGGAATGATGATGTTTGATGCAGAATGCTGGTGTTTGAGTTATGTTATGAGGAATCTTGGTGTGTGTTTGAGTTATGTTATGCGGACTGTTGGTGTTTAAGTTATGCTTTTACAGAATGTTGGGGTTTAAGTTATATTTATGCAGAATGTTGGTGAGTGTTTGAGTTATGTTTATTCGGAATGTTCATGTTTGACTTATGTTTTTGGTAGAATGTTGATGTTTGAATTATGTTTATACGGAATGTTCACGTCTGACTTATGTTTTTTATGGAATGTTGATGTTTGACTTATGTTTATGCGTAATGTTAATATTTCAATTATAGATATTCAATATAATGACACCTGGTAGCAATAAGGGAAGAAGGTGGAAACTACCGAAATTGATCTGACCCTATAACAACTACATCAATTAGACCCTATCGAGCAATAAACATCGAGGTCATCCACCAATGAAGCCAGTCAGCGACAACCTCAATCTACCTCATAAGTACTGAGGGATCTTCAGGTCTATTTATCATTACCACCTATAATTAGAATTATGCTCAAATATATATTTACATGTTTATTTTTTCTTATCATTATTCTTTTGTTTTTGGTTCCAATACTAGTAAAAGAAAAAGAGGTAGAGGGATCACTAAAGGTTCTAAATTGCAACGCATGAATTTTGCAATAAACAACAAGTTGTCTATGTATATTGACCACAGGCAATGTCATTCTATTGACAAGATCCAATCAGCAAAATTTTCCAGTGAGTTAGGGGTCGTTGTCAGGAATGAATTGCCTTGCCTTTAGCATGCCAAGCAGTTAAAGGAAGATAACTTGCTACAGATGGTTTGGACAAAGTTTCGGTAATTTTTTTCAATTTATTTAATTATATGCAAATTTTTTTACTTATTTTAAGATTAATTTAACTTTTACATGTTGTTCACAGATGAAGCTCAATATCGTCGATATCGAGAACCTTGAAGTTTCAAGTTGTGTGAGTTCATTGTTGAAACAAAGGGCGAAAAATCATCGTTATCAGCTCCATAAATAGTACAAGTCTTTTCCTTCCTATTAGGAGGCAAGGAGACATGTTTCCGAACTAGTGACTATAGAAAATTAGAGCGAAATTTGTGATTATCAGGCCTCTACCAAGGTTAAGGTTTTCCTTCTTCTCTGTACATTGGCTTACAATAATTTTGTTACACAATTTAATGACTATTTCTTTTCTTTATTTAGGAAAAATGTAAGAAAACTAAGGTTAACAAAGGAAAATGAAAACTTCTCACAACACGACTCTAAATCATTTGTTATCGTACAAAAAGATTGTGTAAGTTCTTTGTTTATAAGTTATTATTATATCAGAAAATACAATACTATCGATTGTGTTTCATTTTTTTTCATAAAACAGAGTCAGAATCAACTACATGGAGAAGAGTGTGATGGGATCATATTCTACAAACTGATCATATTCTATAAACTGACACATTATAAGGAAGGTGTTGGATGTTTTAAGAAGCACATAATAATTATGTAAGTATTAAAATTTTAATTTTTAAGTTTAATTATTTATGTAGTAGTAACTAATAATATTTCAATTAAATCTTGATTTTGTGTTTTAAATTTTACGATAAGATGCAGGAGTTGTTGCAAAGATCATTGTCTAATAGAAATGAGCCAAACGTAGATGACATTTGCAACAACGTACTTGTACATGATCAAGGTACATCAAAAGTCTTGGGTATGACCCTAAATCAGTTGGTTCATCTTTGTCACAACTAGCATAAGTAACGATGCTTCAAGAGGAGAACCGGTCGCTTAAGATTCAGTTACATGTAATGAAAAAAAAGTGAGATCGTACAAAATAAAAGTTAGAGCATATTGAAGAAAAATTACAATGTATGAAATAATTAGACCGTACTGAAAGAGAGTTGACCAAGCTTAAAATAATGTCAAGCAAATACTTAGGTCAAAATAAGTTAGTAGTAGTGACGATGATGAGGACGCTTAATTTGTACATAAATTTTTTTGTTAAATTTTCTAATTAACATTTAATCACATTTTATTTTTTATATAAATTGCATCTAATTTTTAATTATTTTTATTTTTATTTTCGTTTACTTAATTATAATTCAAACAATGTTACCAACAATAATTTAAACAATGTTATTTAATTATAATTCAACAATGTTAAAAACAATAAAATGGATTTAAAATGTTATCAATAATTATAATTAAATAATAAATTGTTAATAAGAAAGAGTAGTAAAAAATACAAATTCGCCACGAAAACTTTTTAACTAAAATTACAAAATCGTCACCAAAACTTTTTAGCTACGTTCCACAAAACGTCTCCAATAATCTTTAGCTACGTTTTGAAAACTGTATATAAATATATATTGCTACCGAAATTAAATCATCGCTAAATATTATTACCTACGCCTATGTTAATCAAGCTAATTATGTTTAGCGAGGAAAAAAACATGTCATTTGTGACAATTTGCTTTCTCTTTGCCTATCCCTTTTTGCTACAAATATATGATCAAAGAAAAATATAACCGGAATTTGGTGATCATTTGTGCGACGAGTTTTTATTGTCACTAAAAAGCTTTTGCGACTGATTATTGTCTTTCAGGACGAAAATTTTCGATGCCAAAAATATGTTATGTTGACTTACAAATGTTCTAGTAAAACTAAAATTATTGTTTTTAGTTTTTGAGCTCACTTGGAGTCTATAAAAAATATATAAAAAAATTGACATATGCACTTTTCAAAATAAAGGATCGATAGAGATATTAATTTAAGATTTAAATTGAACATTTGTGAAATATGATTTTTTTAACATGTTAAAATGTTTAAAATTTAAACTGAATTTTAGTAAAAATTTTAGAGTCTAATTTATCCTATTAACTAAAAAATAACTTGAGAAATGCTTTCTTTTTATGTTAGAAGATCATGTTGAAATTTCTTGTGGTTCAAACTGAGGTGGTTATACAAACCTCATCACATGGGTAACATTCAATGGAATCATATTTTATGTTAAAATAATTAGACATATGCTTAATAGAAAATATTTTTAAAATTTTAAATATGATAAATATTTTTAAAAGAATTTAAAATGATAAATATATTAATAATAGGTGAAACTAGATGAAAGTTCGCTTATTTTACCTTATATTAATTAACAAGGCTTAGCAAAAAGATAAAGAGATAAGGAAATAGTATTAATTATAAAAAGCGAACCCATATAAAGAAAAGACCTCTGCGAGGTGGTGAGGCCACTAGCATCAATTCCATTCGCACTCTGCAGATTGCTCTTTATAGCTGAAACCCCACAAATCTTCCTGATTCTAAATCAGACGAACTTTTAAGATTAGTCTAATGTAAAGACGTCATTGGCTACATTAAATATATGATGTATAAATGGAAGCTGACACCGGTCATGACGTAAAACAATTTAACGTGCTATTTGAGTATCATCATATATATTAACCTAAACAGAACATTAATTTACCCTTAATTTTTCCTAATTTCAGAGTTGCAAAAGTTCCAAAGATGCTCAAATGTAATATTTCAGAGGCAACAATAGTTCTATACTGCTCGTTCAAGCATTCTACCTCTAGGTTGACTTTAGCACGACAACCAAGTGTTAACATAATAGGTATAAGTTTAACAAACAATTACTGTCTTTTACAAGAAGAGAAAAAAATAAATATTAGGGCTTAGTCATCATCAATACCACAAATGTCCATTCTCAACTCCAAAAATCGGCTATTCCTAGTCATGGAGGAAAATTCCCATATATATTTCAAAGAAGCACAACAAAATTAAAAAAAAAACGAACTTCCTAAACAAACATCAAAGATTTCGCATATGAAACTGGTTTCTAAAGCACAATAGTAAACTAGTTCCTGCAAGCACTCTTGTGTTCATGTTTTACAGTATCCTCAACGCAACTTCTTGCAATACATGCCAAAAACATCTAACATCAAGCACAGGCACTGAACAAGTCTTGCCAATGAATATTAGGATCACTGAGAATTGATCAAGCTCAAGCTGAAATCCCAAAGCCTTTTGCCATAGTCTTCATCCTTGACCATATGATCATTACAAATCACAATCAGCTCCATGATATGATCATTTGTCTTAACATCTGGATGCTGAAAGATTTTATCAAATATGGTATTGACAATTCAAAGTCAATTCAAGATATAAGAGAAGCAACGGCTAGTTGAAGAAAATGGCTATTTAAGGAAGAGCAATTGCATTTGCAAAAGGGGGACATACACCAGACCTTCGAAATACATCAATAGCATCAATACTTTTGAAAGTCATATTGTTATCAAATCTCGTGTGCTTTATAAAGTGAAAATTCTTCTTGAGAGAAATTATTGAAGCTTATATCGAGCAAATCACTTTTTCATATAGAGGCTACCTAAATATTACTAGTTTGGAAGGTTAGAGAACCTTGAAAAATATGTACTCGTGAGTTTGAAGAGGCTCGTCAATTACTACTTGAGATTTTAGTGAAACACTCAAGTTGGATACTTAGGGGCTTGATGTAGGCTTGGATTATAAGTCAAACCAGTATAAATTGACTACATCATTCCTCTCTCTCTTTCACTTTTAAATTTCCGCATTATATTGCGTGTGTGTGTTCATTTTGGCAAGAGGCTCCTTCACTTTTATAATAGGCTCCTTCTATTTTCAACTTGCAATAAGTTCCTTTCAATTTTAATAGGTGCCTTCTGTTTTAAATTGTTTTGACAAGATTTATCATTTAACAGGCTCCTATTGTCTAACAAGAATATGTCGTCTAACTGGCTTTTATTATCTGACAACCTCCCATTGTTTTAAACTTTAACAACCCCCTGTCTTCTATCTCTTGCGTGTGTTTGCTTTATTATAAGTAACAGTTAATTAAATTAAAATTTATCCCTATTTGCTAAAGCCATTACATATTTTGTGTAATAGTAGAATTTACTTGCTAAAAATTTTTGAGGAAGAGTGCACTAAACTTTTTGTTCAAATAGTTATTTGTTGGATATTTTTTTATCTTTCTCATAAAGTTAGACAACATTTAATTACATTTTTTGTTTTTAAATAACTTATCGGTTAAGTTACGTAATTTGATCTAGATAAAGATAATAAGATAGACTAATAAATGATCTAAGTCACTGGGCCAAAGTCCAGGAGAAATATGGATCTTGATCAGTATGGACTGAACTCATATTGGGCTTCTGAGGAGGAAGCCGATATGGATGCTATATAAAGAGGTTAAGGTCTCCTACAATTATTCATGTCATTCGTAAGCATCAAGATTCTCTGACCTATTAAGAGAGCTTATGTTTTGAGAAAACTATAGAAAGGCTTTATCGCGTCTCGGTGAGCAGATCTCGTGAAGGCGACAGTGGTTCACACTCGTTTCAACTTTGGGAAGCTTGTTTAAAGTTATGAAACCAAAATTAATTATTTTCCACATTTTTTTTTGTTTTTTCCTTTCACGTTTGATCTGGGATACGTAACTGAGGTCTCATTACGTATTACACGTGGTATTAGAGCAGTGACATAAACGGGTGATTAAAAACAAAAATTTTGGGTTTTTCTCCATAAGGTTTTCAGATATTAAAGTTCGAGGTTTTCAGCTTTTTCTTGCTTATTGATGCATGAAAGTAGTATACATGTTTAGCCTTGAAAAACGGGTTAAAAACTAGCCCAAGAGACAAAAAAGGATCAAAACTGGATAGAAATAGGCCCGAATATCAGTGGTCAACGGTCGAATCTGTTAACGCGTGCACTGCGCACGCCAAGCAAATGGGAGACGCGTGTGGCGCTTGCGATGCATATGCCACACATGCACAATAATTTCCAAGGGGCAACTGGCGCGTGCCAATGAGCAGTTGACACATGGTAGATGATAAGGGCGCGTGGGTACGCATCTTGCATGTGCGGCAGGTTGGGGAAGTGTCGCTTCGCACACGCCACACATGCACCATTTTAGAATACAATGTCTATGATAGTGGTGGGCTATCCCACCCTTCAGCTGATAGCAGGACGAATTCTACAGTTGTTTAGTATCCACCACTCATACAGTTAAATCTGGTGGATCTAGGTGTTAGTACCATGCCTGTACAGGACAAGAACCTATACCTATGCACACAGAGGTTCCTAGGGTACATTAAGCAATGTAGTTGCAAAGATTCGCTAGAGTGAGACGATCTATTATCCCAGCTAACTACATAGTTTATTTGGTGAATAGGACAGTGATATTAGACATGTTGTGGATCTTTTGCATAAGCTATTTCTAGACCCAATGCCGATTTGTGTTGGGATGCAATGACTAATGAGATGCAAGCCATGAAGCATAGTAAGGTCTGAGAGCTGGTTGATTTGTCATAGAATTGCAAACTTGTCAATTGTAAATGAATAAAGTTGAGCAGTTTAAAGCTAGCTTAGTTGTCAGAGGGTTCACCCAAGGAGAAAGGTTTGACTTTATGTTAGCTCCTCTCCCGTATCCTTAAAGGATACATTTTGAGTGATTAATGCAATGGTAGCTCATAATGATATAAAGTTACATCAGATAGCTATCAAAATCGGTTTCCTGAATAAAGACCTTTATGAAGAGGTCTATATGGTATAACCTAAAGGATTTCAATGATCCAGATAGAACTGGCATGATTTGCTCGTTAAGCAAATCAATATATGGTTTACAACAAACCTCTCAAAAGTGATACCTTAAGATTGATGAGGTTTGTCCTCTTTCGGCTTTATGGAAAATAGAGTTAAAAGATGCTTGTATCATAAGGTAAGGGGGAGCAAGGTTATCTTCCTATTATTACATGTGGATGATATATTGCTCACTTCCAATGACTTGACCATGTTGCATAAGTTTAAGTGACTTCTGGCTAAGCATTTTGACATGAAGAACCTTGGTGAAACAATTTTTATCTTAGGTATGCAAATTTATCGGGATAGATCTCGAAACTTATTAAGCCTCTCATAGAGTGCATACATTAAGTGAGTGTTATAAAGGTTTAATGTGGCAAACTATAAACTTGTCGTAGAACCTATCTCCCATGATGAGAGATTATCTTTCGCACAGTGTCCAAAGAATAAAGTAAAGAGAAAGGTTATGAGGAATGTTCCATATTCTAGAACGATTAATAGCCTGATGTATGCCCAGGTGTGCACTAGATCGAACATTGCATTTACAGTTGGATTGTTGAGTCAACACCTGGCTAACCCAGAGATAAACTATTAGAATGCAGTCAAGCGAGTGTTGAGACATTTAAAAGGAGCCAAGGTTATATGTTGACAACGGTCAACAAGATAAACCTTGCAAGGTATATAGATTTCAATTTTACTATGTATCTGAATGTTGATAGTCCACCTTAGGTAACATTTTTATGTTTGTAGATGCTACAATGTCGTGGAAAAGTATTAAGCAGATACAAGTAACTTCCTCAATTATGCATGCAGTGTGCAAGCTATAGGGCTACTTCGCAGACGATTTAGCTTAGAAACTTGATTTATAGGTTGTCTGTAGTTGATTCAATGGCTAAACTCATTCGTTTGTATTATGACAATCTTACTACTATGTTGTTCAGTAACAACACAAGAATGTCACAGGGTCTTAGCATTTGGACGTCAAATATTTGACCATAAAGGAGTTAATACGAAAAGGTAACATTAAAGTTTAGAGCATTTAAGGACGAAAGAAATGTTAGCTGATCTTTTAACTAAAGGACTTTGCCCACTTGTGTTTGAATGACAAGTATACAATATAGGTGTATTGAAGTCCTTAGACACTATTAGTTAGGGATCATTATGTTTGCTTCTTAAAAGTTTATACATTTTGATGTATTATGACAGTATGGTGATTTATCAATAAAGATGATCATTGTTTATCCTCAGTAATACGTGTTATCGTACATTATCATAATATGTATGAAAGTCTTAAGATCTGTGTTAATCTTATGCCTTTTAAAGGTCATTGGGCATATATACAAATTGACCTTGAGTCTATGTCATTAGTACATATAAAGTTTAAATGGATATCCATAAACTTCTAAACTTGACCTAGGGGATATAAGTGCTTAAACCCATAAAGGTTCTCTTATACAGTTTAGCATTCAGTTAGAGAACATAAAGGTTTTCTCTAGTATTGTTTGGCATTCGGTGAGAGAAAACAAGTTTTCTTTAATGCAGCTTTGCATTCGGCGAGAGAAAACAAAATTTCTCTACTGATATTTAGCTTATGCAGTTTAGCATAAAGTTTGGAGAAATCTAAACTTATAAACAAAGATACTACAATTTAGATCTAGATATTATCTTAGTTTGCCACATTCTATTTATCCATTCATGTTAGTGAAGTATTAGATATGCGTGATTGTATTTGATCTGAGTCGAACATGACATACGCATTAAATACTTTTTGATATCGAAAGCCTAGCGGGATGAAATGATGGACTTTCGTTAACTTTGGATCAAATATTTTGTTTTAAACCTAGTCGACTAATACAGTAGCATAGCTTAAATGAGTTTTTAAATTATTTTAAACTTGAGTCAACACTGCAATTAAGTATTGTCCAAGGAAGAGAATGTTGGATATTTTTTACATTTCCTATAAAGTTGGACAATATTTAATTGTATTTTTCAGTTTTTCAATAACTTATCGGTTAATTTATATAATTTGATCCGAATAAAGATAATAAAGTGGTACAATAAATGATCTAAGTCATTGAGCTGAAGTCCAAGAGGAAAATGAATCTCGATCAGTATAGACCAAACCTATATCATGCCTGTGATGGGGAAGCTCTATATGGATGCTATATAAAGAGGTTAAGGTCTCCTACAGTTACTCATGTCACTCATAAACATCAAGATTCTTTAACCCATTAAGAGAGCTTACGTTTTGAGAAAATTATAAAAAGGCTTTACCGCATCCCGATGAGCAGATTTCGTGAAGGTGGTAGTGAATTCATGCTTGTTTCAGCTTCGGAAAGCTCATTTGAAGTTATAGAACCGAAATTAGATATTTTCTTCATTTCTTCGTTTATTTTCCTTTCACGTTCGATTCGGGATACTTAACTAAGGCCCCATTACGTATTACAGTGTTATGCATTGAACGGCTTATCATTATATCAAAGCCAATATGTGGTTACAATTATGACATGATTATCTAATTTTGTTTGACTCTTAATAAATTCAAACATAATTGATTGATTTTGAACTTGTAGGCGTAAGAACATTTATTTGATATATATAACAAATAAATCAATCGATTGATTGATTAATTCATTAATATTTTGTTCCTAATTTTTAATTTATTCTTGTTTCCTTTTTGCTGTGTTGTCTGGATAGGTTGTTTTCCCGATAAGCTCATGGACTTTGCAATTATCTTTAGTCTTATCTAAAGTTAGCTTTGTCCGTGGAAAAAAGATTAAAACAAAGCTAAAGGAATCAATTGACCTTCTGTATGAAGTTACATGACCAGCCTAATATACATTTCTTATGTATGAGATCTAAGTTTACAGGTGGAACAAAGAGGAATCTATGTTCCATCTTCAAAGGGGTTATTTAACTTTCATCGGAGGCTTTGGTAAAAGACCACATCACCACACTGAATTTATTCAATCTTAATATCGTCGATATTCATAACTAACAAACCATATATGTTCATAAATACAGCAAACTCTAGTGGAAGACTGCATCGTCTTATGTCGCTTTAAGTGCAGATAGTACATAGCTCAAGGATTGGTCAAGCTCAAGGTGAAATCCCATACTGTTTTAGCCAATTCTGCATCCTTAGCCAGAGGGCTTGGTTCAGCCATGTTGCAGTCCTTAAAATATTCTCCACTGACCCCCTTAAGTTGTGGGTGCAATGCAACATAGCAAGTTGTTGCTGCTCCCTAATGGTCAACCCCATGAAAAAGAATTATAGTCAGTGTTTAGAAATAGAAGCTACAGATAGTTGGAACTTTGCATTTTTGTCGTATCAATCATTAGAAGTGCAGATATTCTTGAAAATAAGCAACATTTACCTGCTCAAGATTCTTGTAAAAAGGCTTAATCATCATAGCAATTAGAACTGCATCAAACCAAATGAATTCAGAAAGAGAATATATCTTAGACAATGAATTAAAAGAATTATATTATCTGAGGATTATACATCTAATGCCACCCTCCCTGCGTATTGCATTTGTGTTCACTCCTCCGGGATGAACTGCATTAGCAGTTATGTTCACCCCTTCTTCCTGTATCACGAATAAGAAAAGAGAATAGCTACTTCGCAAATAAAGACTCCTGGATGCAGCTAACATGAATCACTAGCTGAGTGTAGGTTGAAATATGTACAAACTCTGGTGAGGTTTCCTAATTTATTCCACATATGTACTAGAGAACTTTCATATGGAGGTGTGTGTGTGTGTATATATATATATATATATAAGTTTAAAATCAAGATATTACCTTTAAATATTTCATAAAATATATATAAGTTGTTAAATATTTATAGTTTGAAGGAGTATTATTATAAATCAAAATGAACTCACTATGAGGAGAGTCATCTCCGATATGATCATTTTCAGAATTTGAACTCTAATAATCCACTTATAAACTTAAATAATAACTTGAATACCTTAAAAAGCCTTGTAAGTTCTTTAGCATGCAAAATGTTGCCAAGCTTGGCGTGTCCATAAGCACGAAAAGGATTGTACCTGCCTCAGTGAACACATATAATACGGCCTTACAAGATTGAAATCATTTTTTGAGTCCTATTTAATTAAAATTAATCGCCAAAACTGAGAGTGATTTACCCTGATTTTTCATTTATTTTTTCGAGTGTAAATCCTTCACGAGTTGCGTAAGAGTGGCCCATTGAGGATACGTTAACAATCCTCCCTTCTCGTTTGCTTTCACGTGCAGTCTTTTTCATTGTATCCAGCAACAAGTAGGTGAGAAGGAAAGGACCTGCATGTCCAAAACATTTAGAAATCATTTCTTTAATTAGGAAATTTAAGACAAACCTTCCATTGTTCTTAACCAATTGTTAATCACATTTAATTATCTTATAATTTTTTATTTGTTTGAATCTTATTATATAAGATATAGCATTTTAATATAATTTTCTAACACAAACATAAGATATAAAATTCATACTCCATATTGTATGTACAAAAGATAGAGGTCAATCATTCTATAATTATTGGTAAGTTTACCTTCAACATTTACAAAGAACAATATGGATTCCAATTATTTCTTCTGAAATAGTTAATTTCATTACACATATATTGATTATAGTCCTTTTTATTTCAAATAGCAATTATGTTCTTTTCTCAAAACAACCTCAAAATAAGTATTACATTAAAAAAAAATAAAGTAAGCAAATGTAAACAGTAAACATTAAAATAAAAAATGGGATCAAGGTGGAGTATCAAAATTTTGTTTTTCCCTTACTTGCATTTGATTTTTATTGTGGTTTCCATCAATTTGATTCTAGGAGAAATTGTTAGCTTAAACGATGAATATTCTATTTCTCAACGTACCGACATGATTGGTTGCAAAATCCAGTTCTATGTTGTCCTCGGAAAGTGAGAAATTACTTGGGAAAATGCCTGCATTGTTACTTGGGGAGGAACAATAAAGAAAACATAAGCAAATTTTCAACAATGAAACGCTAAGTAGTTAAGGTAATGACTGAAACGAGAACTTGCTTGAAGTTAGTTTCTTACATGAGAAGATTGAGAGGACGGCCAGAAGCAATATACTCTGATGCGAATTTTCTGATTGATGCAAAGGAACTGAGATCTAACTGCATGACATCAATCCTAGCACTTGGGTTTTGACTTAGTATTTCTTCCTTCACTTTATTGCCAGCATTAACATTCCTCACTGCCATAACTACATGTGCACCTCGCAGAGCAAG
>JANKOD010000192.1:23140682-23160488 GCA_026284645.1 Erythroxylum acuminatum
AAAACGACACTTATTATGAATCGGAGGGAGTATTTCTCAACGTACCGACATGATTGGTTGCAAAATCCAATTCTATGTTGTCCTCGGAAAGTGAGAAATTACTTGGGAAAATGCCTGCATTGTTACTTCGGGAGGAACAATAAAGAAAACATAAGCAAATAATGAATTTTAAAATATTAACTATTGCTAATGAATATAATTAAACATTGCAAAGATAGGAGCAACTGCAAATTTTCAACAATGAAACGCTAAGTAGTTAAGGTAATGACTGAAACGAGAACTTGGTTGAAGTTAGTTTCTTACATGAGAAGATTGAGGGGACGGCCAGAAGCAATATACTCTGATGCGAATTTTCTGATTGATGCAAAGGAACTAAGATCTAACTGCATGACATCAATCCTAGCACTTGGGTTTTGACTTAGTATTTCTTCCTTCACTTTATTGCCAGCATCAACATTCCTCACTGCCATAACTACATGTGCACCTCGCAGAGCAAGAACACGCGCCGTTTCCAAACCAATCCCATTCGTTGTTCCTGAAATCATGAAATGTAATAAACTATTATTCCCGTAGGGTTCCCCTTGTAGCTGATTTAATTATTCTGACACTCCACCAATCACCAGTGGAGTAATGGAGTTGTTGGATTACTTGAAAATGCTTCACGCCATCCAACTTACTCGTTAGAAACAAACATACATCTGTGGTCTCACAACCAGACATGAGTGAGCAAATCTCAACCCAAAACCCCACCAGAAATTCCATTCATTAATCAACACAAATAAACAAGCGGGCAGCTAGGAAAACATTACAGAACAATGAAATGAAGTCACAAATAAATGTGGCTTGCAAACGCTTTTTAAGTACTTGTAAAAACTCATTGTCGTTTACAGATTTCACTGCAGACACCGACCCTAATGAAATGAAGTCACATAAGAGAGTAATAACAAATAAGATATAACAATTTCATAAAATAAACTTAAGATAATAAAACCTTCATACTAGTAGTTGAACTTAAGATAATAAAACCTTCCTCCTTTTTCACTTTCTTTCTACAATTACGTATTTACTTTGTAATAAAATTCATTCCCTCCTTTTTATGTGCTACTTTATTTATCGTTGATATCTAACTTATCAAATTAATTTTAATCTTAAACTTTTATTGTCTCTTTTTTCTTATTATCTTCTTTATTAACATATTTTTACTTATATTTCTCTCTTTTTAATGAATTTTTTTAATTCACTAACTCTATAAATAGTACTCATGCAATATTTCATTTTAAGCAAGACATAAGAATACATTTATATTGTAATAGTACTCTTCTTTCATTGTTTGTACAAGCATCTAAGTGTTAGTGAGCTTATAATTTTTCTAATAAAGTAGTATTAGAGCCAACTAGGTCATCAAAAGGAGTCTTAATGTCATTCTAATATCCGTAATTCATCAAACTCAACTATAAAAGTGTTTTTATGTTGTAATAATAATTTTATCCATAGTTCATTCTTAGTTTACAAGAAGTATGAGATGTAATTAACAAAGGTTGCACAAAGTAATATTTTAAAGATGGACTGGAAATTAAACCATCGAGATAAAAAGTTTAAAGGTTCAACTAATATTAGGTTGTCACAAAATCGGTATTTAATAACAAAATTGAAAAACTTAAAAAAGGATTTAAGAAAGAGACTATCTTCGCTTATTAAAGAGTTTGAAGTCTAACTGTAGAAAGAGATTATTAAATGAAAATTAACTAGTTTATTATGGTTTATAAAAACCAGTTAGCTTACGAATCAATCGATTAATTAATAAATCGATCGATTTTTAGTAACAAGAGTTATTAAGGTAAATCGAACTAGTAAGTTGAGCAGTTCAAGATTTTTATGATTGAACCAACCGAACTGGTTCAATTTCTAAATCATTGGCACAAAGCCTTAAGATGGGGCAAACTTGACTCAAACTGGAAAGGAAGCCTTGAAGAAGGAAAAGAAGAAAATTAAAGTGCACTTACCCTCATCCATGAAAGGTTGGATAAAGAAATATTTGAGAAAATAATCAACAAAACCATATTAAATAAGACATAGGAAACAATTTATAATTAAGTACGAGAGTTGATGAGGTAAAGAAGGAGAGACTTTCAAACTCTAAAAGTTGAGTTTGAGACACTCTTAATGCTGAATGAAGAGTCTATTTTAGATTTCTTCTCCACTGACCTCACCAACTCTCTCATCTCAATCATTATCATCCACACTGAAGTATCATCATCCATATTTTCACTAATAATCTTAAGGCCTCAATGATATTAAAGACTTGAAAATTTTTATAAAAACTCTTATCTTGCTTTATGTGCTTGCATATATTATGCCTTTAAATTCTAAATATGTTAGTAAGAACAAGAAGTGGATGCATGCAATGAATGAAAAAATTCAAGTCATCAAAAAAATATAACACATGGGAACTAGTTTCTATTTCAAGTATTATCATGCCATTAATGTCAAATGAGTATACAAGATTAAGAAAAATGTCAAAGATGAAGTGGAGAGATATAAGACAAGACCTATTGTCAAAGGGTACAAGAAAAAGCAAGGTATTGTCTGTGAAACGGTATTCACCTTTGTTACATATTTGAAAATAATTCATTTGTTACTTACTACCTAGAATTGTTGAGGGATCCATTAATTTGATGTCAAGTCTTCTTTTTTCAATGATTATTAGAAGAAAAATTCTATATGTAACAATTAATAAGATATATTTTTGAAATTAAAATAGTCATTATATGGACTTAAACAAGCACAAGAGTTTAGAACAATTGAATACATAAATTTTTCAAGAGAATAGTTTTACTAAATGCTTATATAAATATTTATGTTAAAAGGAATAAAGATAATCTTTTTTATATCTACATCAGCGGTCCTATCTTTATATGCAGCAATCTAAGAAGTTTGATAAGTTCAAAAATTTCACAAGTCAGAAGTTTGATAAGTTCAAAAATTTCACAAGTCAAAATTTGAGAAGAGTGGCATAAGGTTGATGTTTTACTAATTGGGAATCAAAACAAAGTAAATGGGGGATGAAAATTTCATCATTCAAGAAGGCTATGCAAAGGAGAAACTTAAGAAGTTCAATATGTTAGATAATAATTCAATAAGCACTCATAGAGAGTGTAGAATAAAAGTCCTTGAGTGACAATGGTTCATAGCCCGAGGGCTAATTAAAGTTCCTCTTTCTGTGGAATAACAGGTGCAAGTCTTTTTGGCATTCTCTCGCTTTGATCTTCCTCCCTCCCTGATCGAGATTGGCTTTGAATCTTTGCCCATGTTCCATGTTCCGATATCTGGGACATCAAAGAATCAAGTCTCACCCCATCGGGCATGGCGATTGCTGCCTATGACAGTGAAAAAAGGGTTGATATCGCCTCATTTAGTTGGACATAAAGTTTGAGCCTAAACTCAAGTAGGGAATTTTAGTTGTTTACTTGCTCATTCACAATTACTACCACAAGAGAAGAGAGTCCCCTATAGCTCTAAGGGGACTTATGAAATCCACGACTTTCTTATGTTTTGGGGTCTCGAAGACTGAATTTAGCTGAGGAAGCGAAGTAGCTCTAGCCTCTGTCTGAACGATCATTCCGCTGACATCTTGCATTCACGCCTCCGTTTGACTGTCGTTCGGGGATGTAGTTAAGTTTGATGAACAATAGGCTGTAAATCCAACTTTATTCAAAAGTCTTCTAGGAAGTTTAAGGTAATTGACTTGCATAAGGCCAGATATAATGTTTACAGGTGGAATTTTTTATTTTTGAATGGATATTTCTTCTATAGTTTACTTCAGGCCAATAGAATTTTTCAATATCTCAAATTGATAATTGACAATAACATATTTTACTCATCTTTTAAGGACTTTAATTTGATGGTTTTTATGATTATGATTTTGACATAAATTTTGATGATAGGAAAAGTATTAACTTTTTTTGGAAAATAATACAATTGTTTGTATTAAAAAATTGACTCATAGTAACAATCTATATTTATTAATCGAAGCATGTTGTAGTTTATTCTTATAATTATCATGATATGTGGTTGAGAAAATTGTTAAATGAATTACATATAAAGTAAATTGAAGCAACAAAGCTCATAATTGATTATATGTTCGCTTAAGCTTTAGCAAAGAATATAATGTTTTATGATAGGAATAAATATATTAGTACAAGTTTTTATTTTATTCTAGAATGCATTAATAGAAGGAAATTAACTTGGAGATTATGAAGTCTTGGATCAAATTGCTTCTACTTTGACTAAACCCCTGATGATGTTTTCCAAAAACTACAAATAATGCTTAAAGTTGTTCAAAAATTAAGTTTATAAAAAAGGTGTATAAAAATAACTTACTTTTAAAAGTATGTAGCAACTTTGAAAAAGTAATTGAATAAGCCCACTTGCCACTTAATCAATTCAGAAGATTTAAGGATTATTTAAATTTATAGGTGTCTAGGTTCAAACAAATCTAGCTTTGTTCATTTGAAGTTACTCAAAGAGGATTATGATGAAATAAAAGATAAATAAATTAGCTTTTTCTATTATATAAATCTTATTGTCATTAAAAATAAGTTTTTGTTTGTAGTTTAGTATTAAATGACTTTAAGTCAGTACTCTAAAATCAATCATTAACTCTTTAAATAATTATGTAATATTTTATTTTAGGTAAGAGAAAAAAATAAATTTTCTATTTTTTTTGTAGTACTCTTATTTCATTGTTTCAGAAATAATCTTTGGAGTAACACTCTCAGATCCTGCATTCAACAGGATTTTTAGTGAGTTGGTGAAATCTTGCTTCTGTGTGTAGGAGTGTATAAATGTTTGTGAGTCAAATCATTTTTCCAAGGGAAGATTAGCCATGAAGTTGCTTGCTTCTAACTTCATTTAATCACCATTTCCGGATTATGGCTTCTTTTCATTTTGCTTCCTCGTTGCTAGCAACCTGATGGTCACGTTTTGGTTGGAAAATTGGAGGAAACCTCAAGGCTTTTGTCGGGAGAGAAAACAAGTTGCTCGACGCTTCTGGGTCTTCTTGGTTGCTGCTTGTGATTCTGTATTTTTCGACCACGGTTGACAGACAGCGCGCGGGCTTGGTTACCGAAAGGAAGAGAAGTAGGGTTATTGGACGCAGGAGTATGTTGGTTGGTATATGAGTTTAAAGCGGTGAACTCTGGGTTTCTTATGCAGGACTTTGAGGAGTTATACAAAGTAAAATTCTTTTGGGCTTTTGGTTTTATAGGGATTTGTTTTATGGGGTTTTGGTTAGATCTGGTATGTTCCAACGTGGGATCTTTTAGGTTATGTTCTTGAGAAAGACATAGCCACCCAATAATATTCTTGCCAACTCCTCGTATTCCGACTAGTAACATGTTCTACTAACCAGCTTCATCATAAACTCATAACAACTACTACTTGTATTGGTCGAAAGAGTGACAACAATTTTAGTGAGACATTAGGAGTCAGTATATCAGTGTATATAGTTGCTTTCATTTCACAAATATAAAACAGGTAACCAGAGAAAAACAAAAGCGGACCTGTAACGACGGCAGTGAGGCCAGTGGCATCAACTCCTTGCGTAACCTCCTCAGCCGTGGAACGTCCTGAGAACCCAGATGCTCCTTTCGACCCAAAATTCCCCATCTTTGTCTATCCTGATCGATTCTCTCTCATTGATACAAACTTATAGTATATATTATTGCATGATCATCAAGGGACGACTGAGGTAATATATAACAAGTAAAGCAAACCTTATCTGCTGTTGTAGGGCAGATGGTAATTACAATTATCCAAATTTTAACCATTCCTTCTTATCATGTTCTTATATAAAATGTCTCGATTCACAATTGATGTGAACTTTCCAATAAAGAAAAATATGTTGATGTAACTTTTAGTGCATGAGTTGCGTGTGATCATATATATAATAGGTTAGGTGAGTCTGACTATCATAGGTGTGAATGCTTTTTAAAATATTATTACATAAAATGGATACACAACGTAGATATTATAAATTATTAAGATAGTTTCAATTAGTTAATAACACTTTATTAATTTAACAAAAATCATGCTCATGTTCCAACTTATACGGAAATCGCAATTTTCTCAAGTGTTCTTTTTCTACGTACGTTGAAGAGTTGAGTATTAGCAGTCACCAAAAAGAGCAGTTTCTTCTGGATCCCAATTGACAATAAGTCAAACAAATTAGCATTCGGTGACTTAGACTGTGAACTTTTGTACATATTTTTGCTTATTTATTTATTTTCTGATTTACCAAAAAAATAATAATAATTAAGTCAAACAAATTAAGTTGAGACGCTGCATGTATTTGAGAATATTTTGGCAAAAATGTAAATAGAAATGTCATGTAAAAAAATATTTTAATAAAAGTATCTTAGTTGTGTAAGTCTTTTTTTTACGATTTACCTAACCATCCTCATTATTATGTATGGTCCATTGAAATACTTTAACCCTACCCACTATATTATGTTGTCCATCTACCTAACTCTTTGTCTTTGGGATGGCTAGAGACTTGAGTAAGTTTTAGTGGATTTAATCCAGCTTGTTTGGTCCCTATCTTCACCTAAGCATCATCTGACACCATCGCCTGGCTAAGGAAGAGGATAGAAGCTCCAAACTTCTCAAATCTACGGTGGAAGGCAATGGCTGGAGGTATTTCAGTTACATTTATGCTGCTTGCTTCACATATATATATGGTTATATATGGTCTTTATATGTATGGATTTTGTACGTAAATTTTGTATGAAATGTATGCTACTGTTAAGGTTTTATTTTTACATCAAGTACCACCTTATGCCATGTCCAGGACGGCATGAGATATTGGAGATGTAAGCATTAGTTACTCCTTGTCCGATTGAAATGCAATCATCTCCAGTTTGGATTTTGCAGTCGGACACCTTAACATCAGCAGTATCACTGATGTGCATCCCGTCAGTGTTGGGGCTATTCGCAGGAGCAGTTATGTTAAGGTTGATGGCTGTATAGTTGTTGCAGGATGTGATGTGCATGTGGAAATATTTGTTGTTCAGGGAAGTGATCCCATCTATTATTGAGTTATTCACCTTCTGGAACTTGATTGACTGCACCAACATCTAAGTAATCATCAAAAATCATTTCAGCAAGTTCTGCGGTTTAGAAGGAATGAATGTTTATCCTTATCCTGGTACTTACACTCGGAAGTCGGACACAGTTTTTGTTCTTCTTGGTGTCATTGTATTTCCAAACTGCCTCTCCTTGCCCGTCGAAAGTTCCTCCACCAGTCAGAGTCAAGCCATTAATATATTCAAATAAGAACCAGCTATCTTCACTATATTCGCTAAGATCAGTGGTTGCTTTTATAGTTCCTTTAACTTCAACAATCATATGATGTAGGCAAGGCCCTTGAAACACCACTGGTGCAGTCACAAAAGTTCCTTCAGGGACAAGAAACTTTGCCGGTTCACTAGTGTTTTTGCATGGCTTAACCCACGTTTGCATGAATGCCTGCATATGCCTAAATTTTTTAAGCCATGTGATACACGAGATTTAAAACATTCCACGATAATGGATGCACCACGATATAGTCATGTAAGAGAAAAGTGATAAAAGAAAAATTGTCTATATAAATAAAATTTTTTGGTAAAATGAAACATTTTAAAATTCGGATGTAATTATAAAATTGAGGAAAGATTTAGATTTTTGATAATTAAATCAAATTTTAATCTTATTTTAATCAAATGTGACATATTTCTACATAGATCCTATGCATAACTCGATAAATTATTTTTGGATCATCTTTTAGAGAAGTTTATGTACACCATACATTGATCTATTATCGATATCCAAAAGGGCAGCTCACCATTGTATTATCGATCTTATCATCTCCTGCGCCACCATGGCTTGTAAGTAACATCAAAAACCTTACCAGGAATCTTGCCAAGACCACGACGGTCTCCGCCATTGATTTGGTATTGAGTTTCACTCTCCGCTGCACAGGACAAGAACGTTACGCTTATGACAAGAACTATCCTCACATCAAGTCTTCCTTGAATGGCCATGATAATTTTTGAGTTGCTTGATCTTTCTAATACTGTTCCGAGTTTGTAAAAATTTCTCAGTTGTTTATATACAATTTCATCCAAACTCGATCGTTGCTATTAGTTTACACACAGATAAGAATGTATAGAAAACTGCACGTTGCAAGCTGTTTTGTTACAATGGGTTTCTGAACGTGTTTAGAATGCTCTCCTTCAACGGATTATGATGAAAATTGTACTCGAAATAGACTATAGTACAACTCCTAACAACCTTTCCTCCAACATGCAGGTCTGGTCTTAGATTCATAGGAGTTATAGTTAAATATGATTAAACAATTTTTTCTAAATTTGGAACAAAAACATAATAGCCAGTTTGAAACCCTTGTAGATCTAGAACGGCTCTATATTTTTTTTGGCTATAAAACTTATAATTAAAGTCTTAAATAAATAAATTTACATAATTATCAAATAAAATACTGAAATTACAATAAATAAGGTATCATTTCATCGAAGTTGTCTAAAAAATTGTACATTTTAATGACCAATCCATTCTTATTTTGACAATTCTATATGGTGTAAAGGGAGAATACCAACTTTTTAAACACTTTCCCTTAATGACCACTCTTTCTCATTGCTGTTTGAGAAGTCATGCCCAATATTCTTCGAAAATTTTCAAACTTTCCTACGATTGAATCCTTTGGTAAATATTTTAGGAACTTCGATTTTCAATCTTGATATGTTTCATTTCAATGTCTTTGTTACTAACATGTGTCATGGTTACTGGCATAGTCAACATCGCAGTGCCTTTCCATCTAACATAGTTTTTCTCAATTGTACACTAATTGTACTCTAACCCATAATTAATAGTACCTTTCACATATTTGCATAAACCATATTAGGTCAGGTCAAGGTAAGTTAGATTAAGCTCCTAACCTAACCATGTGCCTGTACATCACATTGTTAACATGTGATTCAAAGTTTGAATTGGTCTTCTTTAATTTGTTATTTCATTACCTAGTCAAAGTAGTGATAAATAAAAATGTTAAATGTCTGACACATTCTTAATTTTTCTTGGCTTTTTTTTCCTGTTTTTACAGTAACAGTAGCCTATAAATATAGGCCTTTTTTATTTGTTTAATGTGAGGGCTCTTTTTGTTGAGCAATAATAAACAAATCAGAGTTTTCTTTTATCCACTTTTTCTTTTCCTTATTGACTTTTTCTAGCAAATCTGGTATCAGAGCCAGTTTAAATCAATTGTGCTTTTCAATTGTTTTTTTTTTCTTTTGGGCAAAAGGGAAACACTGTGAGTGAAACACTTATTTTGGTTACTAAAAAGGAAACACGAGAGAGTCAGAAAACAAGGATTATATGGCAACAAATGCTACTTCCTCATCTTCACAGCCACTCCTACCAATTTTCACCGAGGAAAACTATGAGTTTTGGAGTATTAAAATGAAAACTCTTTTTATGTCTCAAGATCTTTGGATCTCGTAGAGTATGGTTTTGTTGATTTGGTAGATCCTGATGAAGAGGAGAAAGAAAGGTTGAAAGAAATTAAGAAGAGGGCTGTTTTTTTATCCAACAAGCAGTCCATGAATCAATTTTTTCCATAATCGCAGCAACAAGCACATCCTTGGAGGCTTGGCAAATGTTGAAAAAGGAGTTTCAATGTTCTTCAAAGGTAATGACGTAAAGTTACAAACGTAACGTCGTGAATTTGAAACCTTGTCTATGAAGAATTGTGATTCGGTTCAAACTTATTTATCTAGAGTTTCATATCTTGTTAATCAAATGAAGACATATGGTGATAACTTGTCTGAAGAAACTATTGTTGCAAAAGTGTTATGGAGTCTCACTCACATGTTGTTGCTGCTATTAAGGAAGCGCATGATTTGTCTGTTTATTCGTTTGATGAACTAATGGGTTCTTTGCAAGCTCATTAGGAAAGGTTGCTCAGGTCACATGAAAAAAAGTGAAGAAAAGGCTTTTCAGGTGAAGGGGGAGTTTAGTCAAGAGGAAATGGTCGAAAATTTCTCTAGTTGTGGTCGCGGCAAAGGTGGCTTTCATGGAAGAGGCCGCGGTAGAGGTTATGACAGAGGCAGCTCTTATGGGGAGAGGCAGAATAAGAATTTTGAATGTTATTATTGCAAAAATCCAGGTCATATAGAAGCTTTCTGTTGGCAAAAACAAAAGGATGAAAAGAACCAAGCAAGTTTTACAGAAGAAGATGATATGTTATTCATGGCTTTATCTTGTGAGAAGGAGAAAATTATCGACGTTTAGTTTTTGGATAGTGATTGTTCCAATCACATGACAGGAACAAAATCATTTTTAAAGAGTTTGATGAGTCCAAAAAATCAGAGGTGACGCTAGGAGACAACCAAAAGATTCAAGTCGACGACAAAGGTATCGTTAGCATTAAAACAAGCCAAGATAATGCTAAACTTTTAAAAGATGTGATGCTTGTTCTGAGTTTGTCTCATAATTTGCTTAGTATTGGAAAATTAATGATTGGTGGATACTCAAGTTTGTTTGATGATAGGTTTTGTAATATTAAAGATAAAAAATTTGCTCAAATTGTTGCCAAGGTTCCAATGTCTAAAAACAAAATGTTTCCAATAGAAGTTTCAATGGTTAAGAAGTGTGCTATGGTTGCTAGAGGAGACAATGAAACTTGATTGTGGCATTTGCGTTAAGAGCATTTAAATATCAATGGCTTGAAATTGTTGCAACAAAAAGAAATGGTTTTTGGATTACCAAAACTTGAAAATCTTGGTTTTTGTGAAGGTTGTGTTTATGAAAAGCAAAGTAAAAAACCTTTTCTTATAGGGACAGTTTGGAGAGCTTCTAAATGTCTTGAGCTAGTACATGTAGATTTATGTGGGTCGATGAGTACTGAATCTCTTAGTGGTAGTTGATTTTTTTTGTTGTTTACAGATGATTACAGTCGTATGAGTTAGGTATACTTCTTGGAAAACAAATTGGAAGCTTTTAACAGAATCAAAAAATTCAAAACACTTATGGAGAGGAAAAGGGGTCTTCTAATAAAAACACTACGAATTGATAGAGAAGGTGAATTTTTTTCTACTAATTTCAATGTTTTTGTTAAGGAAAATAGAATTTGCAGGGAGCTTATAGCACCTCATACACCGAAACAAAATGGTGTAGTTGAAAGAAAAGATCGAACGGTAGTATAGTTAGCTAGAAGCATGATGAAAATGAAAGGTCTTCCTACTTATTTTTGGGCTGAAGCTATCGCAACTACAATATACCTTCTCAATTTATCTTCTACAAAAGCAGTTCATAATCAAACGCCATTTGAGGCTTGGATAGGTAGAAAACCATCGGTAAGCCACTTAAGAGTTTTGGGTTGTATAGCTTATGCTTTGGTTAAAACTCATGCTCAGAAGTTTGATGAAAAATCTAAGAAATATGTCTTCGTTGGTTATTGTTCTCATTCTAAAGCATATAAGTTGTATAATCCCATTAGTGGCAAGACTACCATCAGTAGGGATGTAGTGTTTAATGAAGATGAAAATTGGGTTTGGAATGAAGAAAATGAGCAGTAACATCCACAAGTTTTAGAAGAGAATATTGCACCACCACAAGATCAAACAACAACAATTTCTAGCTCTGGAAGTGGCAATTCTTCTATTTCTACAAGCCATGGTTCATCATCATCAAATTCAACAAGTGAGATTCCTTCAAGAAAATTTAGATCCCTACAGGAAATCTATGACTCTTGTACTTTAGCTCTATTTGTTTTAGATCCTATTTTCCTTGAAGAAGCTGTAAAAGAAAGTGAATGACATAAAGCTATGGAGGAGGAGATGTCATCTATTTAAAAAAATTAGACTTAGGATTTGGTAGACTTATCGAAAGGAAAAAATGTTATTGGACTCAAATGGGTGTACAGAACAAAGTATAATGCAGATGGGAGCATCTAAAAACACAAGGCGAGGCTTGTTATAAAAGGGTATTCTTAACTACAAGGTATCAATTTTGAAGAAACTTTTTCTTCGATGGCCTGATTTGAAACGATAAGAACTTTTTTAGCCATAGCTGCTCAACTGAATTGGCCAGTATACCAATTTGATGTTAAATCTGCCTTTTTGAACGAAGATTTAGAAGAAGTTTATGTCTCAAAAGCTAAAGGTTTTGTTATTAATGGCAATGAAGATAACGTTTATAGGTTGAAAAAGGCGCTTTACGGTTTAAAGCAAGCACCACGGGCATGGTACTTTAAATTTGATTCTTATTTTCAAGAGAATGGATTCAAAATAAGCGAAAATGAGCCTACGCTTTATTTAAAGAAGAACGATAATGTTGATTTTTTGGTAGTATGCTTATATGTTGATGATATGATCTATATGGGGTCTAGTGAGTCAATTGTTACTAAATTTAAGGCTTACATGATGAAGAAATTTGATATGACAAATTTAGGTTTATTTTATTATTTTCTTAGTCTTGAAGTGAAGCAATGTCTTGATAGGATCTTGATTTCATAAAGAAAGTATGCAATGGACCTTTTGAAGAAGCTTAATATGGTGAATTGCAAAGTAGAACACCCATGAATGTGAATAAGAAGTTGAGTAGACATAATGGTGCTGAATTTGTGAATGCGAGATATATTAGGAATCTTTTTGGAGGCTTAAACTACTTGTCTCATACTAGACCAGATATTGCTTTCTCGGTTGGAGTTGTGTCCAGATTTATGCATAATCCAAGCAAGCTTCATCTTGGAGTTGCGAAGAGAATTTTGAGATATTTAGCAGGAACCGCAGAGATGGGAATTTGGTACTTTAAGGTATCAAACTTCAAAACTGAGAGGTTTTACTGATAATGATCATGCAGGTTCCATAGATGATCGAAAAAGCACATCTGGTACCTTGTTTAATCTTGGCTCTAGAGCCATTTCTTGGAATTTAAAGAGGTAGTAGCCTTATTGATATCAGAAGTTGAATATATTGCAGCAATTGTATTAGCTTGTCAAGTAGTTTGGCTTAGGAGACTTCTTGCTGATTTTGAACAAAGCAAGTTGAAACAACGGATATCTTCTGCGATGACACATTAGCCATTGCAATGGCAAATAATCAAGCTTACCACAATAGAACAAAACATATCAATGTTCGTTATCACTTCATTCGCAGCCTTGTCACCAAAGGAGAAGTTGTTCTGAAATCTTGCAATACAAACGAACAAGTTGCTGATATTTTTACGAAGGCACTCCTACTAGAAAAACATGAGAACTTCAAAAAACTCATGGGAATTTCTGACTTTGAATCAAGGGTTCTTCTCCACTTCTTTTCCAAATGAAGAAAAAGGTTTTGCTATGACTTCTATTGGGGTTGAGAGTAGCTTGCAATTAATCATTCCAAACTTAGGTAGTAAATTAGTGGTTTGACATAGAAATATCTCTTCCTTTGTTTATTCAACTTCATGCCCAAGAATATATTTTAAATCTCCAAGTTCTTTTATTTGTAAACATACTGCTAAATTGGCTCGAATTTGATGAACATCTTATTCATCATCTTCACTAATGATAAGATCATCAACATAGATTAATGTGACAAAAATCTTATCATGATGTACGTTGACAAATAATATTGAATCTATTGGTGCCATAGAATATCCACTTTGAGTTAAGAATTCTCTAATCTTCACATTCTAGGCTCTAGGTGTCTACTTCAAGCCATAAAGTGTTTTCTTCAACTTGCATACATATTTAGGGTAAGCTTTACTTTGAAATACCTTTGACTACTCCGTATAGATATAATGATCCATACAAAAAAGTGTTCTTCATGTCAAACTGCCAAAAAAAGGTAACTTGCTTATTGTAAGTGCAAGCAACACTAGTACAATAGTGATTATTTCCACTAGACTAAAGGTCTCAACATAATCCATTCGATACTTCTATAAGAATTTAGGAGCTATCAGTCATGCCTTGTATCTTTTAACTGAGCCATTAGGACGAGTCTTTATCTTGTAAACCCATTTACAAGATATTGGTTGTGCAATTTTAGGTTTAGGCACCAAGTCCTAAGTCTCATTTACTTCTTCTTCTATAGCTTTCTTCCATTCGTTACTATTTATGGCTCCTTCAAATGTAGAGGGCTCAATGGTATTGATAAATGATTATTTGATTATATTTTGGTTCTTATTTACGAGTTTTATAGTATTTTGGGTAAGTGATAATTGCCTTCATAGACCAAGAGGAGATGTATTTGGGTGAAATTGAATGGAAGAATTAGAGCAATTGTAGACTTATATGGTCGTATATAGTGAGTGGTATATCTCAAAACCCTATTTTTATTATAAAAGGATATTATTGGAGGCAGTTTGGAGGAAGGCGAGATTAGAAGCATTTTTTAGTCGTAAAAAACACAGAGAAGAGGTAGTTCTAAACAAAGGATGAGGAAGACAAAAAGATTACATCACAATATTTGATAGAGAGAATCATTCAATCCAAATTGCTAGAAGATTCATTAAAGACAAAAAGGGAATTTAGAATATGAATTCTTTTTATTTCTATTTGTTCTTCTAAATATTTGTTATTAGATTTATTTTCTATGTGTTGGAACTAAATTATTTAGTGCCTAGGCGTGATGAATCATAAGTTGTGATGACAATATAATTTAATCTCTTATTCAATGTAGTTTTATTGATTGATTTATAACAATTCAATTATGCGTTATAGTCTTAAACTAATATATCTGGAATGTTAGTCTATTATTTGATTTCATATAGTTAAGATTGAGAAATTCTTTTGTGTGAATAGATCTACTATAATTGGAAGGAGTTGTATGCAAACTTAGAGATAAATCCTCCGGATTAATGTCAAACCTAATAATGAAATTCATAAATCAATAATGCAATCTTAGGGGTTTTAACTAGGAAGAGATTTCAATTAATCAACCGAGGGTTAGTTATTAATAGTCTTGAGAAAGATATTAACATAATGTAGGAATTTTCATAGTCCAATAATCAATAGTTTATTGCATGATAAAGGATTAGTATTTAAGAATTCTTAGGGGGATTTATCACTTAGGTACTACTTATTTGATATTGACTTTTCGTAATATTTCATTTATTTGAGTTCATTATTATGTCAATTTAGTTTAGTTGTTTGATTTAATTATTAATTAAATTCACAACTTGATTTGACGGATAGATAATTGAAAAATGATGAATACTAATACTTACAATCCTCATAGGATCAACCCGTACTTGCCAGAGTTGTCGAGGATCTTATAAATCTTTATAAGTAAAATATTTTCAATCAAGTTTTTGGTGTCGTTGCAGGGGATTGTAATAATTAGGAAAGCCTAACTTTTATCAATCTAACTATTTTTTTGTATTTATTTATTTTTATTTTTATTTTTGACTTATTCGATTATTTATCTTTTGAATTTCTCTATTTTGGCATTATGTTTGTGGTTTATTGTTAGGATTTAAGATTGATCACTATAAACCAAAATGGAAGGATGAAGAAGACAATATGCTCATGGGAGTTATAATATGGCATTGCATATGGCAATATCACGAACTTGGAATGAATGGTATGATAACATGTATTCGGAAGCTCAACCGATATCTATGCTATGTTGTGACATTTGTGGGGTAAATATTAAAATCATGACTATTTGTAACTAAACTATATATGGATGCGAAATTGGCCTTAAAGTACATCATATTGGAATACTTATAATCCAAAATGGAGCAAACCTTACAATGATGGATGGAATGATTATGTTTCAGCTAAATATTTACAACAAAAACAACAAAAAGAATGTCTTATAGATATAATAATAGAAGGCCTTGTCAAATTTGGAGCTAGCCATCATGAATTCAAAGAGAGATTTTATTTGCCCGAGTATATTGAGATGAATAAAACATATTATTTGAACTTATTAACGCATTAGAGTGAAGACGAGATAAAGGTTAACTTTATGAATGAAGTTGCATTTAAAGAAGACTAAGAGGTAACAACTACTTTATAAGAGAAAGAAGAATAAATGACATGGATGATTGAGGAAAAAGAAAAGGAAGAAACCTTTATCCAAGAAGATGAAGTAGAAGAGTGGCAAAAGATGAATGAGGAAGAAGAAAAGGAGGAAGCCTCTGCTCAAAAAGAGAAAGTTGAAGAGTGGACTAAGGTGATTGAGGAAAAACAAAAGGAGGAGCCAAATAAGGAAACTATTAAATGAATTATTGGTAGTCAACTTGATTATGGATGGTTCCCATTTCCTACAACACAAACTGTTTTTGTTAACCGAAGATTTAGGGAGTTCTATTATTTTTTATTTTATGGAAAGTTTGTTATCAAAAAGGGTATTAATGGAGTTAATTGGATTTCTTAATTTGATAAATTATATCCTTATTATTATCCTACAACAAGTTACTTATTCACAGGCCACTAAACCACTATGTGGAGAAATGGATGAAAGCAAGCTACTACTTATAGAACCACGTTAATAGTAAATATGAAGGGTATGTCGAGCGTTGCATGGGAGGCATCCTATGAATTAGGATATATTTCGTTCCATATGATAGCTTTATTCCATTTCATGTTGTTTTCATTTCTTTGTGCTAGCATATGACTTTATTTCATGTTGTTTTATGTTATGTTATCTCCATGTTCTTTACTATTTTTTGATTTTCTTTTATCTTTCCCTTATTGTTTATATTTTTGTAAGGATGGTTGTATCTAATATCAGATGAACCCTTCATCAAATTCAAAACTCTGTAATTCTTATTATTTAAAGCAGTACCAATTCCAACCTTTTCTTACTTTTTGTGTTTTATTGTTATTTTATATTAATGTGCTTCAACTGTGTACATTTGGGACAATGTACAATTTGAAGTGTGGGGAACAGATTTCTTAGGTTTATTATAATCTTTCTTATTAAATCTTATTAACTAATATCCCAAATTAGTTAAAATCTGTCCAAAATACTTTAGATCATTATTGATTCTTGAAAGTTAAAATATATTTGCTTTTACAAGTTATATTTTTATTAATCGTTGAGACAATTAATATGAATGAAAATTGCATATTGTTTACACAAATGACCATTTTTGTGAGCTTTTGAGCCTAAGAGCAAATAAATCATTATTTTAAGCTCTTTTATTCTTTCATGTGTGTTATCATGCATAGTTGGATAATTCTAGAATTTACTTTTAGTATCCATATTGAGACCACATTTATTAAATTAGAAGCATCGAAATGATAAGGACATTTAGATTGAACCTTTGTTTAACTTATTTTCTTGATAATTATCCCACTATATTTTATCCCATAGGAGTAACTAATTTTAAGACTTAGTCTTTTCATTGATTATATCCACATTGTTAGCTTTTACCTCATCTTTCTTGAAGCCCTTTTTATTATTTTGAACCTTGAAGGTTATTTATATTTACTTGATTAAGTGAAACTTAAAATTTGAAAGGTCCAATATTTCTTTAATTGTTGGTACATGATGAATGCTTAAAAAAAGTGTTGTGAGCATAATAAGTAAAAAAAAATGTTGAAGTTATGGTACCAATGGACTCAAGGTGTGAAGGACTTATATTATGAAGAACTAAGTTTCTCGTATTTGTTTTTTTGTAAATTTCCTTCAACTTTATCACCCTTTTTATTATCTCATTAATAACATAACCTAAGCCTCATAAAACCCTTTAGTAAGACCTTTTGAATTTTGTTTCTAGTTTACTTATAAGTGATGGAGATATGATTTTATTTCAAGCTTATGGTTAAGAATCCTTTCATGCATTGATTTAAGAGTTCTTACACTTTTCATTCTAAACACCTTGAGTGCATTAAGTGAATCCTTGGTAAGGATGTAAAAATTTGTGCTTTCGGTTTCGAAAAGACTATCTATGTGATTGGTTTTGATATTTACTTAGGAAGATTGGTTTTATAATGAATTAAAACTAATTGTATGTTAATTTGATTAATATAATATGATAATTTGGAGTGTGGATGGACAAGTTGAGGTTAATAAGAGATGGATGTTTGTAAGATTGATGATTTAGATTATACTTTGCTTGAGGACAAACAAAAGCTTAAGTGTGGAGATGTTTGATAAATGATTATTTGACTATATTTATATACCCATATATAATGTGTTTTGGTTATTATTTAAGTGTTTATAGTATTTTTGATACTTAATTCGCTTCAAGTGTGTTTGTAGATAATAATTGCCTTCATAGACCAAGAGGAGTTGTATTTGGGTGAAATCATGGCATGGAATGGAAGAATTAGAGCAATTATGGACTTACATGACCATGTATAGTGATCGTGTAAGTCTTTGTAGATGTGTTGAGCTTTAACAACACAATTCCTGCCTGTGTGAAGTTACACACTTGTGTATGTTGACATATGCGCTCATGTATGTTTCTTTGTAAGTTTCTATGATCGTGTAAAGTCACAATGTTAGGTATTTTTAGAGCCTGTGTAAGTGATTGTGTATACCCTAAAAATCCTATTTTTTTCTAGAAAAGAATATTATCAGAGACTAATTAGAGGAAGACAAGATTGGAAATGTTTTTTAGTCATAAGAAACACAAAGAAAAGGCAGTTCTGACCAGAGGATGAGGAAAACACAAATTTTATATCACCAGATCCGATAGAGAGCATCGTTTAATCTAAATTGCTAGAAGATTCATTAAAGACAAAAAGGGTATTTAGAATATGAATTCTTTTGTTTCTATTTGTTCTTTTGAAGTCAGGCTTAGACTCGACAGCCACACTTGAGACTTCAGGTTGGGTTAGGTTAGGCCCAACACTATATGCCAAGCCTAACTATATCAAGGGCTTGATAATGCACACGGTGATTTATCAAGTGACGCCTTAGTGATGCACACCTCAGTCTCGACACTTCAAATTGGCATAATCTTCATGTACAACGACACCAAATTAAACTTTGCTTTAATACCACTTATAAGGTATAAAGAGAGAACTCCAACCTTAGATCAAAAGTTTACTAAAAGGGATGACTTTTATTACGTTGAAAATGTACAAATGAAACATTTAAAACTACTTTGTCCCTCCTCATGTTTACTCACTTGCACCACTCAGCCAAGCTTTTATTTTCACTTAAGCACTCACTCAATTCGTTTCTCATTCTACACGTAAACCTGTTATCCACCTAGGCTATTTATAGCCATGAATGTTATCGAGTTTAGGAAAATTTATACTACATATTACAAAGCTTTCAAAGGAAGCTACAAAAGTGTGGTTGTGTTGAGAATACCCACATGTGAGTATCCCACATCAAAGAAAGAGCGGAAAGAAGACTAACATATAAGCCTAGTGGGCTACTCCATTTATAATCAATTGGTTTTAGGATGGAACCTCACGTAAGCTTGTGTGTGATCTAACTTTCCTCCTCATGTGGGCCTGTAGGTCCATTTCAAATTTGACATAGGCCCTGTTTGGCAATTAGCTGATTGCATTAGTCGTTAGCTGATTCTATTAGCTGTTTGTCATTTGATGTTTGGTAAAATTAGCTTTTGGTATTAGCTATTTATGTGTAAAATGACTTATAAGGACATGACTTAAAAAAAATATAAGAGTATGAATATTATATATCTTAATATTTCGTTGAATATTCTTATAGAAATATTATAAAAAATAAAGTTTATAATTCTAATAAAAAATAGAACATATAATTATTATTATCATAATACATCCAAATATAAAATATAACAATACAAATGAAATTTAAGAACACAATTCAAATAGAG
>JANKOD010000192.1:23189844-23201027 GCA_026284645.1 Erythroxylum acuminatum
AAATTTAAAAGGCATTAGCTTCTAGTACACAAAGCACAATACTAACACTTCTTCATTTATTAAATTTCTTTTGAAGCTTAAGGAGTTTATGGCTAAGGAATGAAGCATATGACAGAAAATAGGGAGTAAACCAATTTTTGGTTTTGGTTATTGATCAAAGTTTGGCCCTTTTCACCTTCATCCTAGTTTTTTCTTCCATACAATTTATTCTCCCAATCAATGCTAGTGTCAATGCCTTAATAGAAAATAAGGGAATTTCGCTAATTCTTTGTATGCCTCTCTTCACTTGGTCTAAGCTAGTTTGGTTTAAGGTTAATGTCCCCAAAATTCTCCTTTATTCTATGGATGGCTATTAGAAACATTCTCATGATTGGATAAAATGAATTGGGTCCCTACTTTATTTTACTTGTCCATACTCTTATCTTATTTAGAATTATATATTAAAATGGTGTTGCCTTCATCTTCTTCTATGTCCATGGAATGAGGTTCTTTATTGGGCCCTAGGAATTAGGTACAACAATACTACTTATCTTAAAATTTTCAAGTTGCGCTTTAATTATGTGGTGTACGAGCTTTAGAGAGAAAGAAACAATAGAATATTTTTGAATTTTAGGCAAGAACCTTAAGCATTAACTAGACTAATGCAAGCTAAACTGAGAGAAATAATTGTTGCTAAGAATCTTCAAATTAATTACAACAATGTGTATGGTGAAAGATGGCATCTTCTATAACAATATAGGGTAAAATATTATAAGTTATTCCCTCTGATGCTATAGTCTATTTCTTCTTAACTCCAAGGGGAAATGAAGACTCAATTCCTTCTTCCTCCTAATCATCTGCATTTCAATTTGTTCTAAATTTGGTTGTTAATATTTTATAATTATTAGTGCTCTTCTTGTATAATTCAACTCTCATTCCTCTAATATAATTTCTTTATTTTCTAAAAAGAACTACTATAGGATATAACTTAGAGTTTAAGTAATAAAATGTAGAAACTAATGGAAGCATTCAACTTGTAAATCCCTTACAAAAAAACATGAGCTTCACCTTGAAAAAGTTCAAAAGAATACCATTGCTATAGTTTCTACATATTGATAAGTTTAGGACTTACAGATCTTATTAAATCTCTTACAATTACAACTACTTTAATTTAGTCTTCGTATGGTGGTTACAACACTAGTTTCTTTGCCGAAAAAGATATGTTGATTCCTTTCAATTAATATGCAATAAACTAGTGCTCCAAATGCTAGCCTAAACAAACTTTGATCCTTTTCTGCTTAGAATTGGGTTTTGGTAGCCTAGTAAAAGATATTAGACTAAATGAACTAATTAGAGTTGAAAGAGCTTATTAATGTGTTTCCATATAATGGAGGAGAAGTTATAACTGAAAAGTAAGTGATCCAGATATTCGTTGCTAGCCTAATAGAGTGCATATTTTGTATCCATTATAAGAAACTTCAGAGCATTGTTAGTGCCCAATTTTATTTTGACAACAAGCCACAATATAAAGGAAGCAAAGGGGATTAAGCTAGAGTCCCATACCAACTTAAACTAGCTAGTCCTAATTTGATGCCCTAAAAAAACTCATTATATGAAGAATTTGTGAATTTTAAAGATTTGTCAGGCAACCATTAGATTGAGTCCTATCTAGAGGAGTTAAGGGAATGTGTGGGGATCTTCTCCATGATTTCTTTAAATCCCCTAGCAAAGTGAGCATACTAGCTCCACTTATTGTTACTTATAAACGCTTTCACAATCGCGTTAGTAGAAATGATTGCTTTAAGGGCTTAGAAATCATGTGATTTGTGTAAAAGTACCAAGTCATACCATCTATCAAACCAGAAGAAGGTATCCTTACCATTCCCTCTTTTATGTTTAAAAGCTAGATTAATTAAATCCATTTCCTTGAGCATTTGTCCTAAATTCCAAGATGTGTTAGAATTTTTCCATACTGACAAAATGTTTTTCCCTTTTAATATATATAAGTGAATCCGTTCACCTATAGAGCTTCTTTATTGAAACATAGCTTCCAAAGTTTCTTAATAAGCATAAATTTGCTCATGAATCTAATTCATTCGATTCTTAAACATCTATTCTCCTTTGGCAAGCATATATTTGAGCAAACCTTAGGTACCTTTTTCTTGTTCTTTAATCCAATTCAGAGGAAGTTTCTAAGAATCTTATCAATGGTCTTCAAAATTTATGTTAAAAGAGATAAGTGAGAGCATTAGTACATATGGAGATTGCTTAAAACAGAGATTATACTTTAAAGCTTTCCTACATATGAAAGGACTTATTACACCAACTATTTGATCTTCTATTAATATACTCTATAAGTCGAGAGTAATCTATTTAGGTGAGTTTCTTTATGGTTATAGGAACTCCTAGATATTTGAATATGATTTTTTGATGTTTGAATCCTTTATATATAGCTATAGAATCTACATTTTCAGTAGATCTAGTAGATATATAGAAGGAATTCTTACTTAGGCTGAAGCTAAAGCTTGATAAGAACTTAAAATGCTCTAGGAAGTTGATCAGTAACTTAATTGATATTGATGTAGACTTATAAAGTAGTAATAGATCATCTATAAAGGACATATTGAAGATGCCAAGTCTATTGCACTTGTATTGAAATTTGGACTTGAGTTCTTTATAGATGTTTAACCTTGTTAATCTAATGAATATTTCTATACTAAGAGCAAATAAGTAAGGTGAAAAAGGGTTTGCCTACTTTAGTCCTCTAATTGCTCTAAAAACATTTTTAGGTTCTCCATTTACCAAAATTGAGAATGTAACACAAGAGATAAACTTCCTTAATCAATTAGAAAATCTCTAAAAAAATAAAAAGCATCTATTGAGTTAAATAAAAAGTTTTAGTTTAAAGGGTCAATAGCTTAGTGAAATCAATCTTTAAGGCATAACTTTTGATTTCTTTCTTCTGATGGTAGCTTTTAAACAGTTATTGGTCAATTAATATGTTATCCCTAATGCTTCTTTCTTAAATGTAAATTTCTTGGCAAAGGTTTGTGATATATGTTAGCATTTTCTTGAGTTCTTTTTGCAAATATTTTTAAACCTTATAGATAATATTACAACATCCAATAGGTCCATAATCATGCAAAGTGAAAGGATCAACAACTTTAGGAATAAGGGAAATATAAATATTGTTCAATTTAGTTAACAAATTTCCACTACTGAAAAATTCCATCACTATATTGATAACTATGTCATTTATTAGTTCTCATATTCTTTAAAAGAACCTGACATTGAATCCATCTAGACCAAGGGCTTTGTCAAGATGTAAGCTAAACATTATTTTCTTAATTTCCTCTCTAGTTACATCATTGGTAAGATTGTGTCCAAATGATAAGGAAAATTATTAACTAAGCAATTTTTAAAATCATTAGGTACAAGATTTACCAACATTTATATTCCCATCAACTTCTTGAAGTGCTTATACACCACTTCTTTGAATCCCTTATAATCATTATAGACAGGCCTTTAGAATTTTATAGGGACATAATTTTATTCATCTTCTTTCTAGTGTGAATAACATTATAATAAAATTTTGTTTTCTAATCTTCATCTTTTAACAAAAAAAATCTTAATTTCTATTTTAATTAAGAATCATAGCTTTATAGAATAGCCATTTAGTGCCTTAAAGTAGTAGTCTTAAGATATTTAAGTGTTAGATCATTAGAGTTTTTTTTTCCTAAATAATCCTTGCTCTTGTTGAGAACATCTAAAATCGTTTTTTTTTTCTCTTCTAAAAAGGGACTAGATCTCTTCATATGAAGTTGGATGAGTTTTACTTTACTAACATTTAGATTTTTCACACAAGAGTAAGCTTGAGATATAACAACTTTAACACTCAGACCTTTAAGAATTGCTTCTCTGAATCCACGATGTCCTAATAGAGAATTGATGACTCTAAAAGGGCTTTATCTTATTATATGCAACCTTAAATTGGATTACAATGAGAGTATGATCAGAAGTGAGATAGTTGAAAATATTAGTGCAGATTAAATGAAAAGAAGTCATCAAAGGTGAGTTAACTGAGCATCTATTTAGTTTCTTTTGTAAGAACCAGGTCCTACTTTGTTTATTATTCTAAGTGAAGAAGTTACATATGTATCTCAAGTCATTTATTTTTAGATCTTTAATAAGGTTGGAGAAGTCTTCATCTTTATCTTGAGACCATCCATCTCCAAAGAGGAGAGAGTGAAATTAAAATCACCTACTGCGAGCTAGAGAGTAATGGAACTCACCCTTAATAAAGCTAGATCAGACCATAGTTGCTTCTCTAGAACTCCAGGTTAGCAACATAGACAATAGTGGTGCTTAATAGTAATGGGTATTCAGTTAGAAGAACAATATGGTTAATGAATTAGTATAAAGTCCAATATTATAGTTGAAATACTTGATATTCAAAGGATATTACAATTTACCTATTGTATTGAGCCTCATGATTACTAAGGGTGGTCTAGTTTCTATTCAAACACTAAAGTCCCTTATGAAATTAGCAAACTTTATTTTAGTTTCAAGCAAACTAATAAAATGAGGCTTCTTAAAGGCCAAGAAAGCCCTAAGAGCCTGCTATTTATTGGGGTTATCTAAGCCTTTAACATTTTATGTAACTATATTCATCAAGCAAAATAAGAAATGCCTCTTCTTCCTAGTTTTTCTCTTAGGTTTGCTTTTACCAGTGTTTGGTTCTTCATCTATGTTTACTGTGATGATACTTAAAGCTTTATTACCATCTTTCACATGTAGCTCATCCAATGGGATAAATTATTCCAAATTAGCATTTACTCTATTTACATTATTTGAAATCAAATTATTGTAGAATATTTTTAGTTTAGGGTTTCCTTCCTCAATTCTATCTTTAGATCCCATATCATTCAATTTGGTCTTATTCTTAGAGGATGGGCAAAAGCCATCTACCTTTTGTTTGATTCCTTTTATTAAAGTATCCTTATTCTAAGATATATCAGGTCTAGCTTTCTCCACATTTGGGATTATATTTAGCGTGTTCCCTAAATTATATTACAGGTGTGTCTTTAGATCTAACGTTAGTAGTACACAACAAGTTGGGATAGTGCCAACCCAATTGTCCTTCTCTAAAGCCTCTGTTGGTGTTGAGTTGACATCTTCCAGGTTTAGCTTTCTCCACATTTATGATTATATTTAGTGTGTTTCCCAAATCATATTACAAGTATGTCTTTAGATCTAACATTAGTTGTACACAACAGGTTAGGATATTGTCAACCTAATTATATTGTCCTTCTCCAAAGCTTCTGTTAGTGTTAAATTGACATCTTCCAAGTCTAGCTTTCTCCACAATTAGAATTATATTTAGTGTGTTCCAAAGCTTTTGTTGGTGTTGAGTTGACATCTTCCAAGGATTCTTTTACTCTTTTCCTTTAGGTTTCCATATTTTCTCACATTCCTTCTTCATTAGCCTCTACTAATAGCTTATGAAAATCAAATCTTCTATATATCATGTTGTCTTCCGCATCAAGCTTCTTGATTTTAACTAAATTAGGAAACTCTTTGTCCAAGGTCCACATCTAGGCATAATCTATTATTTTAAAGTTAACAATGTGGTCATCAAAGCATAATGGTTTCCCTAACTGGAAATGTAATTGAGTTCTTTTAAGGATTAATACTTTAGAAAAATTATATGGAAGTTCACCCAAACTAGAGTCTTCATTATTGATCTATTTAAATGGCCTCCCCTAGATATGCCAAGGTCTCATCTCTGTTATTTTCTTTGGTTTATCTTTTAAAGTCAATTTAAAGAAGAACAAATCTTCTTCACTGATTAGCACATTTTGTACACCATACTTTCTTCAATTTGTGTTGGCCCAATGCTAAAAGGAAAGAAATGAGAGGCATTTCTCTAAGAAAAATCTCACCAAGTCTAATTGTCATTTCCTAGCTCTTATGTTTAGAATCTCCATAGGTGGCACTACTATCTTTGTATATTAGAACATAGGGATATATCGGAATTTGCCAAAAGAGAGTAGATCCCCCTACCACTTTTTCTTAGCAAATATGTTCGTCAATTGTAAGCCACTAGTTCCTTCACTAACCAGGCCTTCTTCTTTTACCTTCGTAACCTTGACAAAGTCATTGTGGACTAGAACAAGGAAAGTAAATCGAGTGGATAAGATATAGATTTATGGGTCAAAGGTCCTAGGCAAAGAGGTTAAAGAGATGTTACAACCTCTCACTAACTTGATTTTTTTTTCCCCAAAAATCTCACTAAGTTGCTTTCTTAGTATTAGTATTGATTAATTTTTTAAGTTATGTTAGTCCGTTATACTCATTGCAACTACTACATAAATTTTTTCTCGTCATTCGATTGGATTTAAAGTTAGTGGTGAATGATTATTACTATTAATTAGTTAATTGTATATTTATTTTTTTACAAATATAAAAAATAAATTATTCCCAAAAATGAGTGTAAATACTAAATAGAGTATTTATAAGTAAAATAAAATTATTTTTAGTATTATTTTAGTTATTATTAATTATGTATAAAATATGATAAGTTATATACTATTAATTATTCATAAAATAAAATGATATTACATATTAAATAATTTTTATTATAAATATTAATATGATAAATTGACAAACTGTTTTAGTTAAATATTAATAGTAAAAAATAATCGAATTAATTATTTATAAAAATATATATCATAAATAAAAAAATTGACCATCATATTTATTATTGTATAATAAATAATAATTTTAATAAAAATATTACTTTACAATTATATTAAATTTTTGATAGACTTACTAATTTATAGTCACATTTTTGTGATCATGATTGTTCACGTAAAGAAAGTATGTTCTATTAGTATTCTTAATAAAAGATAAGAAAAAAAGTTTGAGAGAGTTTTGGATAAAAGAAAGGATTTTTTTTACAAAAATTTTTATATTTTAATTGGAGTTAATAAATTATGTGAAAAGTTGGTGTTTTTTTTTTTTTGAAACAAAGTCAATATCAATAGCATGAATAAGAGAGTTAGGGAGAAATCTCAACTACAACGGCTAGCATATAAATGTGAGACCCTTGCTAAGTTGGTGTATTTTATCTAACCGAACATGGAAAAAGAAGTTTCTAGAAGAAAGGAAAAAAGAAATAATTCAATAAAGGGTGTCTTTTAAAATTTTCCTTACTGGCATTGCCGATCGTCACACTTGATACTGTCATAACATTTGAATACTGGTTTAAATATCACCAAATTTCATTTTTAATGACGAAATGGGAGCTGAATAGTTTGAATCTTGCCTTTTGGATTAACTCCTTTAATTTGCTCCAATTATCGCAATAGGACCTACGCATGCACATGGTTGTGTTTTGATTTGCATTGTTATTTCAGGTTTCTATACATTGGAATTTGGTTGTGTTTTGATTTGCATTGTTATTTCAGACTCTTGGTCAAGTTATGGGAGCAGCACCTACGGTGTAGACATATGGGTAAATGCAAATGAGATATTATTATTTCACGAATCTATATACAGTACTGGAATTGATGAACCATCAATATATAAACAGCCGCAGGCACGAATTCAGGGAAATCATCCATCCCAGTCTGCCCATTTTTAAAATGAGAATATAAGTTATGCAATAAGAGGCACATGTTAAGCTGCATTACATTAGATATTAGTTCTCTCCGCAGCTCTTTGGAACTTAATCATTCCTCATTTTCTTGCTAAAATTCAGGAGTGCAACTAATATTAAGAACGAGTTTGGCCTAGTTTTTCCTACACAATGTTTCTAAAATAGTTTAATAATTAATAATTAAACAGAAGGGGTTCATCAATAATTGTAAACAGAAGGGATTCTCATCCTCTAGATGGTTGAATGGAGGTGGATATTTTAAAGTATACATGATGATAATGATATATGTGTCTTTTGATAATGATGTGTGTCCTTTCTCTTTCCAAGAAATATTATCGTTTTATGGGTGGAAAGATAATTGTGTGATCCAAATAGGCAAAATCCAATTAGATTCCTTTCTTAGATGTGTAATTTTAACACTCAATTCTGAAAGCTCCCTATTATATTAAATCAAAACATGTTTAGTAAATATGTTTGTACGAATATGAAGCTAGAAAGAACAACCATCCTTATCTATTCTAAAGAAGTCGCTCATAAGTGCAAATATTTATATTGGAAACAATTATTCTTCCAAGCTTTTCTACTCTAGCCTGGATTCAACCCGAGGAGCCAACGTTTAGAAGTACTTAGGTAACGTTTTATGTATCTCTCTGGTTTGTACAGCAAGCACAATGGTGTAAACTAGTTCCAGCATGTTTTTACACTGTCAGAAACATCCGACATCAAACACAGTGGGTACAGAACCATTCTTGCTAACGATGGGATCACTGAGAATTGGTCAAGTTCAAGCTGAAATCCCACAGCTTTTTGGCCAATTCTTCATCTTTGGCCAGGGCACTTGGTTTAGCTATGTTACTGTCCTTGAAATACTCTCCAGTAACCCCCTTGACTTGTGGATTCAATGCCACATAGCATGTTGTTGCTGCTCCCTGTAAACATAGCAAAAACAAGCACCAACTTGTAATAAAGGATCAAGAAAACTTGGCACTGAACTTTATGCCAATTTGGTTATATTCTGTGTGACAGGAGAAATTACCTGCTCAACATTTTTTAGGAAGAGTGCACTGAACATATTCACCATTCCTGCAGAGGCAGAACATATCAACTTTAGTAAATGAACCTTTGATCCTGAGGCCTATCCGTATTCTCTTTTCCACCAGTCTCAAGACAGAGTTCCCAAACTTTTTGTTGTATTAGAATGTAACACATTAATGTAGAAGCTCAAAATATTGCCAACGAGCATTTAGCTCGAATGACATTCCTCTCTTCCCTTTACTTTGACAAGAATCGGTTCAAGTCCCTAAACAATTAACAAAAACTAAGAACACTAAAGCACCTATTCTGCAACATGAATAATAAAATTTACTAGTCAGTGTGTTATTGCTAAAATATTGAGTAATTTTATGTTACTTTTTATAATAGCAGGGAATAACACTTCAAAGCATTTAGTAAATAATTCAACATATGTACACAAGAAAAGACTGTTGATTACCATTCAAAACACCATGATGCCGAAAAAGATTTGTCGCTATAAGTCCAGGATGAACAGAATTAGCTGTAATATTGACCCCTTGTTCCTGTATTAATAAATAGCAGAGGAAAGAAACTGCAAAATGAGAGACGTGGCAGGATAAAATGTAACTAAAATGGAGTATTAGCAATAAGAAACTAATTTTTCTACACAAATGTGAAAAATGAATTTCTTCTAATACCTACATACAATCTCCAATTAAGATCCAGTTTCAACTGCAAATAGGCAGGCTATCATTCATGGCTAACATTCCAAATGATTTGTCCATTGGTTCTCCATGGTTTTTAGTTTCTCTTTTTCCTTTCCTTTGATGAATGGAAGCATTCAATCTAAATGTTGGCCTACTGATAAGATGGACAACAAAGATTAGTTTTCCAGCTGTAAATCGTTTCAACTATGATCGAAAACTTCTTTTGACACTAAAATTGCGACAAAGAAGTTGAAAATTTGTTTTTCCTAACGTTGTGAACTTTTTAATCATCTACAAGCTCATTCATCCAGCAGGCTCTACCATTTCATTTCATTGCGACTGCTTTTGAAGTTCAAATCTGAATTCTCATTCAGATTTTTAGTATAGAAGGGAAGTAAGTTGGAAGATAGCATCTGAAATCCCAACACTAAAGCTCATTTTTCTAAAGTGTAATCATCCTGATGTTTTCAAATTGCAGGGTCATGCCATAAACTGGAAAACGGAGAGCACCTTGAAGCGCCTTCCGAGCTCATTAGCATGCAATATGTTGGCTAGCTTTGATTGTCCATAAGCACCCCACTCCTTGTACCTGAAGAACTAGTAAGTCAATCAGAGAAAAAACCAAGTAGAAATATATAAATAGTTTTCGACCATGACAAGATTAAATCTTAATCTGTCTGCCACTGCCTGGTGCCACAAGCTACAGCCTATAATTTGTAGCAGACTTGCAGGGTAGTTATTCCAATCATACCCTGATTTTTCATTGATTTTATCGAAGTGAATTCCTTCGCGGTATGTCTTAATGTGAACCATTGAAGACAGGTTAACGATCCTCCCCTCCTTTTGGCTTTCACGTGCTGTGCGTTTCATGGTCTCCAACAACAGGTTTGTCAGAAGAAAATGCCCTGCCGATCGATTTCAAACAATCTCTTATGTGCTGCCTTGCATATTTTTTCAGTTCAAACTTTCACATAGTTGAACATCCCAGTAGAAAGAATTGAATTCAGAACAATTTCCACCAATAGTGAAGAAAATAATTATTTGTTTTTATCCAAAGCAAATGCTGTCGTGATCATCAATGATTACCAACAAAAATAACATGATTTTTCTTTATGTTAATATCAAGATACTAAGGCCACAGTAGCTTCATGTAAAATTCAAAGTAGTTAACGGGACAACACCAAATAACTCATTTTCCTTGTCAATCTCCTTTGAATTTTAGATGCTCATGTTTGAGGTTCTCGTAGAATATCCATCCTCAAGTAATACCTAATTAAGAGTTACAAATATCGTTACTATGCAATATTTAACACAATGCCCCTCAATTTTCCTTCATTTGCAAAGTGCAAAAATCAAGCACCTTCTGTGATTTTCCCACACTTTGATAACAACATATAAGACCAGAATGCAAGATTCAGCTGATTTTGCAGGCTGTGTGCATGTTACCTATGTGATTGGTGGCAAACTGCATTTCTATGTTGTCTGCGGATAGTGAGAATGGATTTGCCATAACACCTGCATTATTACTGCAACAAAGGAAACGAGAGTTATAGGCCTTACTATTGACCTTCAAAAGCATGCCTGAATTAACATTCTTCTCTTACATAAGGACATTGAGCAAACACACTAAACAAAATAAAGAAAGATATACGTAGATGTGCATGTATGAACATTTTTTGATGTGCATATGAGTGAGATTTTTGTAGTCTTCACAAATATAGTTGTTTATCAGACAGCAATGGCCTGATATCAATTTCTTACATGAGCAGATTAAGAGGACTGCGTAGGGAAGTATATTCATTGGCAAATTTCCTGACTGATGC
>JANKOD010000192.1:23210081-23221873 GCA_026284645.1 Erythroxylum acuminatum
TTCGAAAATTTGAGAGTTATGTCCCAAACATTTCCGAACTATCCTTAAACTGAAACAATATTTCATGCTCAACTTCCATCCACAAATTGAAACTCTTAGAGACTAAATTAGAACTCAACTTCAACGAATAATTTGTAACCCTATTTCTTTAGTTTAAATTCAAATCGAAAATCATCTCATTTCGATAACTAGAGGAGTTATGGCTAAAACACCGAAGCATATTCAATGTAACATTTTCCAACTTTTTAACCTCTAACACTGCATATATAATAGTTCTAACTTCCAAGAATAATTTGGGGTCCAACACAATCTTAATACCTCATTCACATATATATCTGCAAGCCTATCAAATGAATAATTAGGATGAATAGGCAGAAAATGAGCAGATTTAGTGAACTTATCCACAATCACCTATACAACATCATGCTTCCTTTGACTGAGATGAAGTCTAGTGACAAAATCCATGCTAATGTTATCCCATTTCCATTGAGGAATCAAAATAGGACATAACAAACTAGATGGAACCTGGTGCTCAGCTTTAGCCCTGATCACAGATCTATCTTGGAAAATATCCCTGCACCTTTCAATTGATCAAATAGATCTTCTATCCTTGGCAACGGATACTTATTATTCGCTGTGACTCAGTTCAATTTCCTGTAATCAATACACATCCTAAAGAATAACCAACAAAAACACTTATGCCCTAGCTAGACTCACTTATCACCACCGTGAGGTGGTTACACTTGTCACCACTTTTCTTCTCTTCTTTTTTTTTCTTTTTAATTTTTTATTTCTCTTCTCATGCAACTTTACGTGACTTTCCCTTTAACCTATATGCAAAATTCACAAAAATAATCCAATTAACAATCATGCAATATTCACACCATTTCCACTCAATTTATCTCACATTTGAATCAAAACACAAAGATTTGTAACCAAAATCAAGATATGAAGGAAATTAAAAGCAATAGAAACTAGACACAACACTATACGACTAGAACTTCTAGTAAATCTTAAGTTCATGCAAGTGCACGAGCCAAAAATTGGAAAAACGCCTTAAACTCTTAGAACTAAACTAATCTTACACCTCCTCGGTAACGACACCAAAACTTGTAACTTACAATTTATGGCCCTCAAATACAGCAAATGCACGAGTCGTGATTTGTGGTAAGTGAACATTGGATTGCACGAGGAGGTGAACTAATCTAATCCTATGTTATCTAAGGCTTAGAAAATTAATAAAATGAAAATAAAAATTGCAAGAAATTAAACATGAGAATTTATTATCGGGAATGTAATTTGGGAATTTAACACAAAAGGCATTAAAATTTAGCAACACAAAAATCACAACAGAAATCAATGAAGGAAAATTACCAGATTATGGGAGAGGGGATTCTTCCTATCATTAATGCTAACCTAGCCATTTATATGTTAACAAGGTGTCGGTTTTAGACTATCAAAATGGGGACCACTCTCTCTCGAGTTATAATCACACACCCTAATTCATTAGCCCTAATTAAATTATTAAAATTTGCAATATCTCAATTAAAAAAATCCTCATAATTCTATTAAGATCTTAAACCCTCCAATAAACAATCAGGTCTCACACGAGATCTCTCTCTATAAAATAACCAACTAGATTGATTGCATGGTCAATTAGATCACCTAACTCTCATTAACCCGATCTAAACATTTTTATCCAGTTCACCTTCTCTGTTTATTACCGAGATATGCAAATACCACAATCAATCACAACAGCCAATCATAATAACACAATAATAACTAAATTACCATTAAATCAAGGTCAAATTTTGAAGGAAAGTTAACACATCTTAATAAAAACAAAATCCATACATATATTCATATTCATATTCAAAGAAAAGAACAATAAGATGAAAGAAATATATAATAGAATGGGGATTCAGAAGCCTCGGCAGAGCAGCAGCTGCGAAGACCCTCTCCTTTCTCCTCTTTTCTCTCTCTCTCTTTAAGGGTTTCCAAAAGTGACATAAATGAAGCTCTCTTTAGGGTTTCATCCTAATCCTTTTATAAGCTTTTCCAATTAGAGCAACCATATGGTCTTTTTCAGGTCCGAAAAGTCCCTTGAAAACTTAAAATTGAAAGCATCCTCACGTCTATCCATACGTAGGTCATGATTGTGGAGTGGCACGATCATGGCAAAGATTTTGGCCTTTTGTCATGATCGTGGCAAATTATGCCACGGTCATGGCATCTCCATCATCCTTCTATTATGATGGCCCTAGGTTAGCTCCCGAATCTTCTCCAAATCTTCTTTGGTTTTTACTCTTTGCTCCGAAATACTAGCAAATACATCAAGGCACCTTAAGAATGTAAAATTGAAGCGCAAAAGCATGCTCTAACCCATAAAACACTTAGAACGCAAATATCTACTAACACACACAATTATAACCTAAACACAAACTAAACAATCAAATTAACAACTAAATACAAACTAAACTACTCACAAAAACGATGCAATCTATAACTATCAATGGATATCCTTGCAAGCATGTTATAAGTTCTATTAACCATTTGAAACAACAGTCAGAGGCATATGTGGATGAGTATTACAAGAAGTTTAAATTCATTGCAGTGTATGAGCATGTCTTACAACCTATTAGAGAACCAATTTTCTAGCCTATAGTTGATGGTGAAGATCTAATAAACGCCCCAGCCAAAAGAGCCATGTCTAAAAGACCTAAAACAACTAGAAGGAGAGGAGTAAATAAGCGTACTAAGTTGAGAAATTAGAAAGGGTCAAAAACAAAAATGTGGCAATTCTTGTCACAATGCCAGAAAATGTAACAATCATTCATCAACTCAACCAACTCAGCAATCTCCAAAGGTATGATAAATTATTTGATTACTATGTATTGCTTCAGATATCTAATGATCATTTCTGACATTTTTTTATTAATATTTATTAGGCCATCCCCAATATCTCCTTACAACCTGAACATGTTGTAGCAAGTTAACAAAACAATATTGTGAGTATATTTACTTAATCAACTATTATTGATTTCTTTCAAGATTGAATATTGTTAACAACATGTTTATTTGTCAGTTGATAGCTCTTCGCATAGTCGTAAATGGAAGTTTACATTCATTCAAACTATCTCTCGAACTAAAAGGTCTAAGGTTCAAAGGATAACCTAGCATAACTTCTCAACGATTACAAACTGAAGCAATGAGGTGGAGATCATCAATCAATCAACTAGTACATGATCAACCTTCTTAGTAAAGTGAACATGAGGGAAGCAATGTGGTTTACTCACATACTTTACATTAATGTTGTCTATATGGACAGATAAACAGTAGTGCTTTGTATATAAATGAAATGTGATGTAATCACTTTATTGATATTATCACTTTTATATATAATCACAATTGGACATGTTGCTCCAACTGTTTATTCCAATATCATTTTTGTATTTAATTGTTTATGATGAGGCCATATGAACAATTAAGTGTTCATAAGATTATAAACTATTAATTACGGTCATTAAAGCAACTTCGTGAATAACAAAACAATAAAGAAAAAACATAATGCAAAATATATTAGTTGAAATGAGAATTTTTCATTCTTCATAATTCAAGATTTTTTTAAAAAATAGTACAATTTACTTCTGCTTGTCCAAAACAAACCATATTTTTAAACTCATTATAAGTACAAAAACCCCTATAATAATCAGTACAACAAATCTCAACTCATTTTTTTTTCTTTTATCAGCAAAACAACGTCTTCTTTCATTAGATTTATTTTCCCCTCAATTTCGAACGTCGAATGTGATTCAATTGTGCTTCGTTGAGCCTCCTACTTCAAATTATCTACTTCTTTCTTCAGGTTATGAATTACTTCAATAGCTATGTCGCTAAATGTGTCATCGTACCACTTAAAAAATTCAAATTTTCTAACATGAAAGATCATTAATAATTATTAGGCAAAGACATTAAACATATATACAAACAATTTTAACTTATAAAAAAAAAGCTTACATGATATTTGGGCATCCATAAAATCTTCTTCCTAGGTTTTTTCACTTGATGTAGTTCTTAATAGAGCTTTTAAACTAAATAACACACCACATTATCATTATTTGAATTTAATGTAGTGTTGGTTGAAGACGTCACGTTAATATCTTTGGATAGTCGCTGCAAATTTATATCAGTACTCATACTTATAATCAAAGGTCGAAACAATATGTCAACAATCTCAAATAATGTCTTCTCAGGAGTGGAATCAATATGTCAAATAACTCCATACACAAATCATTCATATATGCTCATATATATGCAACGAAACCACCATCTTTCGAGGATATCACATATCACATCTATACAAACAATAATCTGTTCATATAGATGTATCATCATATATGGAAATTCATTCAAATTTATATATGGTAAAAAGAATCAATTGGTTTCACCAAATTCATTAAAATTTTCCTAGACCCTATTCCATTAATTTTCTTTATTAAAAATCTAACAAATTTCACACATGATGAACTTTCTCCACATAAAAAGCCACATGATGAGGGGACTAATTGGGAGTTAACAAATCAAGGCTTTTGTTTGTATGAAAAAATTGGATACAATCAAGCAGAAGCTTCTGCTTAAATCACTTAATCTCCAAAAGGGTAACAATGCTCAATCCTCAGTTTCTACGGCTTCCAACTATCTATAAGCAATCTAGGAGGAGCTTTTCCTTAATATCCTAATCTTGTTAAACAAGAAAGAAGTGTACTACTAGAGTATGAAAAAGCCTTGAATACTCATAACTCCTAACTCAAGAAAAAGGCTAGAATTATTTGGCTAAAAGAAGGAGACAAAAATACTTTTCTTCCAAAAATCCATTCTAGTGAGAAAAAGTGCCAATAGAATGACAACAATCACTTAGGAGGATGATGGTGTCATTCACTCCGAAAATATGGTTCTCTAATGGAAAATATGCAATCCAGTATTGGTTCTCTTTTTCCTTATAGTTTTTTTTTAATCTTATTCACCTAATTAAGGAGATGACTGCCTCATATCAATAAACATTAGCAACAATTTTATAAAACTTACAAATAGAGTAATATATGTTTTGGTTTCAAATCTTTGGTTAAACAAAGATGGATAGTGCTCACAAAACAAGCCAGGCATCGAAGCAACTATAACTTGAAATATACCTGTTAAACCCCAGATAGAGAAACAATCTTTACTATTTCAGGGGCTATGTTCATTTAAACCGTGAACGAGAAATCTTACAACTAATATAGCAACACTAATAATGGTTGGTGTATTCATCGACAATATGTGGAGGCAGACTAGAGATCATGGACAGAGAAGACATTTCTAAAAGATACATTGATACTTTATTAATCAAGCTAAGGTCCATATTCAATCAATTTTATTTGGAAACAATATATAGATTGTTGTTTACTGAAGAAGAAGACACACAAAACATAAACTTAGGTAGACAACAAGCACACAAAGAAGTAAGATTTAAGGGACCATACAAACCATAAAAGGCAGACAACAATGAACTTACCACGATGAAATGCCAACCTCCAGATATAGACAACCGATGAGCGTGTGAGTTGAGTTGTTTGGTGTGTGTGACAACAATAACAAATAATTACACTGCAATCGTTTGAGGAAGAACACATAGAGAAGAAGAGGGAAGAAGCGCGAGATGAGGGATTGTGTGGAAATGAAGATGGCAAATTAGAGATTTGAGGATTTCTGTTTAAAACGCTGCATTAGGAAGGAGGTCTTGTTTGAAACGGTGCGTGTAGATGTCTGTTCAAAAACGCTGCGTGTGAGGGAGGAGCTTTGGTTCGAAACGGGGCGTCATCTCCTCATGCAAAGACGCTACATTTCACGTGGATGTGAGACCCACCTCCATAACCACGTCAACATCTAGTGGGTCTCATATCCACAGAATTCAAAACAAATTATGTCAAATATTAGCAGAATTCAAAAAAAATTGATCGTTTAATAAACGTTCAATTTACATACTCTAAAACGTAAAGGCTATTTTGTAGCTATTTTGTATTTTTGTGAAATGGTTAAGGACTAGTTAGCCCTTTTGCTCCTGCATTGTGTTCCATTTCTAACAATTTTTTTCAGATTAACTTCTATTAGAAGAACGAAATGTTATTGAGATTTTTTTACTTTTTCGACAATGCGAAGCCAAGGGGGTCGAATTTGGTTGTAACCCCAACCTGTTATCAAATTAAATTCGTGTTTTCTATTAATGTACAGCTCCTGTTTTCTTCTCATACCATGCCAAAAGCTGATTCGCCAAAATACATCGAGTTTAAAATTGAGCGAAATGGTTTTACCAGACAATAAAGGTCTTCTTAGCAGTGACAAGTCGATTTAACATCAAAAGGGATAAGAAAGAATCCTCCGATTAGTTTAAGAAGCTTCTAACAAAGCTTGACACACATGCCAGACAAACATAATTTACACACACAAAGTCCCATTTCTAACCAACCAAATTCACATACAAAGAAGAAAGACACGGCAAAAGAAAATTGAAAGATTCGAGAATGGCACTCCTAGATTCCAACTTCTTAAGCCCTGGCCTTGAATGGAATTGCCCTTATCACAATCTGATGGTACAAAGCGGCAAGTGCAGCTCCAATGAAGGGTCCAACCCAGAAGATCCACTGCAAAATCACACCAGAATAACAAATGTTATTAATTTTGTTGTGTAATTACTACTGCGGCAACAAAATGAAAATATACTGACATGGTCATCCCATGCATGGTCTTTGTTGAAGATTATTGCAGCTCCAAGACTCCTAGCTGGGTTAATGCCAGTTCCTGTGATGGGGATGGTTGCCAGATGTACCAAAAACACTGCAAACCCAATCGGAAGAGGGGCCAGAATCTGCACAAGAACATGATTTCCAGGTTAACAAACAAGCAATTACTAGCCATCTTAAAATTCTACACTCATCTACACTTGGACTTATCAACTGATCGATACAAGACAAACAAGAAAAATTTGAACACAAATTACACACTTGTCAAAAGAATGCCACATAACCCGATTAGGAAAGAAAAATAACTTAATAAAATAAAACACTTACAGGGACATGAGAGTCTCTGGCGTTTCTCTTGGCATCAGTGGCAGAGAAGACAGTGTAGACAAGGACAAAGGTGCCAACAATCTCAGCACCGAGACCGTCACCTTTGGTGTAACCACTAGCCACAACGTTGGCTCCACCACCCAAGCTCTCGTAGAGACGTTTACCTTGAAACCCCTTCACCACACCAGCACCGCAGATGGCACCCAGGCACTGCATGACCATGTAGAAAACTGCTCTTGTCAATGAAAGCTTCCTTGCCAAGAACAGCCCTAAGGTAACAGCTGGGTTGATGTGTCCTCCTGTGCAAATTCACATCAAACGTGCAGATCTGGTTACCAAGGCTCTTAATTGGAAGTTTAGAGTAAAAATTGGCCGTACTATACTAAGAAAACTTGATTCTTCACAAACATAAACATGTATTTCTGAGGGAGGGGAAAAAAGGTGAAAAGAAGGAACTTACGAAGCTGAAACAAGACCCACATGGAACACCAGTAATTAGAAAAAGGAAGGATTTTTGAACACGTACCAGAGATACCAGCAGTGCAGTAGACAAGAGCAAAGATCATGCCACCAAAGGCCCAAGCAATACCTTGGATACCCACAGTGGAACACTTGGAGTTAGACCTAGATACACCCATCACAGTCAAGATGCTGATGTATAGGAACAAGAAGGTGGCAATGAACTCTGCAATCCCAGCTCTGTAGAAGGACCATGAAGATAGCTCACCAGGCTCAAACAATGGAGCTGGTGGTGGCTCCTTGTAGTCCTTGTCGGTCTGAGCCGACGTGCCAATGGGTTGCCTCTCTGAGAACTTGTTTGCTCCCAATCTAACATCCTCTTCCTTGCCCTCCATTTCTGGTGACCTCTCAAAGCAAACTCTGGGAAACGGTTCGAACTTTAGGGCTGGTGACTGACTAGGATAATGGAAGGGTTTGTAGTATAGTACTGGTAGTGCCAGAGATAAAAAGAGTTTTATAGACGTCAGAGTGAGTGCATTATTAATTATGTGGCCAATACAAGAATTGGCCTGTTTTGCCTTTTTGTTTTTCTATTATTTTTTCTTATTCTTCTGCAGTCAACATTCCACATTATTTTTAATGTTATCAGCCCAAGCATTTTGGTCGGTTTCCTCATGATCAATAATTAGATTAGTGGGCAATATTAAATTGCTTGTTGTTCATTTTAACCACTAAATGTGTGCCCGTTGGTAAAATATGAATAATCTTGATTTGAAAGAAGTAATTCGATTAGTATGAAAAAAAGTATCAAAAAGATGGTCTTGGAAAGAGCTAGAAAGATGGTAACAGCCAGCCTTTGGTTGGTGGGTTTTCATGTCTATCCTTTTCTCTCGCTTGGATTAGCTGCTACGGAAGGATGTGTCTCTGTGTGTTTTTGTCTGTCTATGTCTATTTCGTGATTTCAATCAATTTCTCGTGTCATTTTTGGACGGTTGTGATGAATTCTTGTTTGGCTTCAAGGATAAGCGTGCTGGATGATATGTCACTCTCATTCAAGACAAGGTATAATAATTATGTGATCTTATTTTCAAAAAGATTGCCGCATCACAGCCGTTGAAGGGCATGACGATCAGAAACAAAATATGTCCGTTACAAAAAGTGACCAACTTTTACGAAAGCTAACGGCTATGGCTTTACAACTATACCCCATGTGGGGACCAGAACAGGGCAGGGTTCTATTCTACAAACCGCACCATGACACAAACATTAAAATAAAAATGGGTAAAAATGAGTTATTTTTCTTCCTTTTTTTTCCCTCTCGTTGTCATGTCTATCCAATGGGAAATCTACATTTAAAAGTGAAAAATATAAATTAGAACGGGTTAGTTAAATAAAAATGGTATTATAGTTATTAATAGAAAAGGCACATCAGTTGGGTGGGTGGGACCACAAGCTTTTTTCCTCCTTAAACGAAATGCTATACAACTCACACTCATGGGATTAGGGATTAGGAAATGGGATACCCCTTCTGGCCCTCACATGCACTCACTGGCCCTTTGCAGCTTTTGGAGGCCCCACTGCCAACTACCCATTCGGAGCTGAACCTGAAGCAAAAGAGAGACAAAAACCACAAAACCTTCATCCTACGGACACCTGGCATCAACACTTACTCATTTTATATTATGTACAGATGCACTTCATAATTTCTCTTGCTTCATGCATCCCTTCTTTTATTTGTGCTATTCTTATAATCATTAGGTGCATTTTGTTGCAATTGAGTTGGACGTGACGCAAAGGGTACTTAAAATAAGAATCAAGTTGTAATTACCAATTGGTACACCCCGACTCAACTTTTTTATCCACATTTTCTAAGTTTTATTGTGTCAAATCATTTATAATCTTTTTCATTTTGTTAAGTTTCCTATTTCTACTACTTAATAAACATATTCGCAACTTTTTTATCCAGATTTTCTAAGTTTTATTGTGTCAAATCATTTATAATCTTTTTCATTTTTGTTAAGTTTCCTATTTCTACTACTTACACAGTAAACATATAACTCCAACTTTACTTACATTTTTAGTGTATATTGTTTCCATTTTCAGAATCCACAAACCATTCTAATTGTTTGGCATAATTTCTTGGAATATGTCTCTAATGCATATGGATACGAATGGTGTAATGGAAGCAAGAATTTTCAGGAACATTTCATTCCTTTGACATCTCTTCATCTACAAACATTTCTCGATGTGAAAACACAGAGACAAAAGGCTGGTTTCAACGAATGAATAATCATTAAGTCCTCTTTTCGTGTAGCATCTCACTTTTATAGGGCATATTCTCGAACATATCGATGGTATTCGACAACATACTCTATGAGGGTGACATGCTAGAACAGTCAAACAATCATACTCATTGCAATTTTGTCACGCATCACATGCATATTTAGGAAATCAATAAACATTTTTCGGCCTATTTTATTTAAAAACAATTTCAATCACGAATGTTACAAACAGTTAACACATCATCATATATTCCAGTAATCATCTGGGTCCAATACAAAGCATTTCCAGTTATACAGTTAGTACACTTTTCAATTCACATAAATGTTGTACAATAATTGCATAATACAATTTTTAAAATACAAAGAAAGACTGTAGATAGATGCAGGTACAACTAATCCCAACCTCTAACTCTTATCCATATGCAGTGGTTAGACTCCAGTTGGTCTAACGGGATAACTCCTCTGAGCTTAAAAAATAATGTTGCAATTTTTTGGATAAGTTTTGTGAACTCAGTGAGCGAACTATCCTCGATGGCTCACTCATATCACATAACACAACGGTTCTTACTTCAAATTCACAAACACTTCATGCCATCCTATAATACACATAATTTCACCAATAATCATATAGCATCACATAACACTTTGATCACTTATTTCACATTTCACATTCAGAGCAGTCAAACAATTTATTTCGATCATTTAAAACATACATATCAATTATATATGCAATGCGCATGATACTCACTTCCAATTTTATTGTTGTGACTGAGTGTCTGTAACTATCCCGTATTCATTGTGAATACCAGGCTCATTAAAAATTGTCTCTTATCCGTTGCGGATACAGGGCTCATTATACATAGTGAGCTTTTGGTTCTTAATCACTTTTTGAGCTTTAAGCTCTTTTTCGGTGGCTACTCCGGTCATAATAGTCTTTATTTGTTCATGCATTCATGTAATGAAATGCATCACATTCATATATATTCAGCCAATCGCTTATGTTCAATTTCACATTCACATTTTTTCATCGGATCAATATCCGTCATTCAACAATAACGTTAAGAATCACTTATTTCATTCACATTCACATGCAATGAAGCACTTCCTATGTTCTCACATTTATCAAACTCCTCAAACTATTTATGTCCGGAATGGTCTCCATCACAATCATATCAGTAGTATTTCAATGCAGAAATTTAGAACGGAACAAATAATAAAAGTGAGACCATCTAGGTCGACTCACAGTACGCTCTAGATTAGCATTTGCTTCTATGATTTGGAACATTTGAATGCTAACTTTCAACCCTGTGTATCAACTTCATGCAATACACACATTTCACACACATTATTAATTGCACAATCACATAAAGATTCAATCGTACACATATGTATATGTGTTATATATAATGCATGCTTAATTTGACTATTCCGGGTATGGTTCCTTTATTCACATCTCACGATCATTCATAGTCCAAAACTCATATATGTCTAATTTAAACTAAGGTTTATACCTCAATGAAACAAATTTATTCTAAGATCATCACTTAATCATACACTAAGGTTCATAGCTAAATACACTTGATTATTATAATATCATCAATCAATCATTCACCAATGTTATTCTAATATTATAAGATCACACAATATCCAAACTCTCATTCATTCTTACTTAATACACATTACTCATCTCCTTACAATCATATTAACATTTCTAAGAACACTTTTATTCTTATAACACTCATAAATTTCCAGATTTTATACACTTGATATCAACAATCCTTTCACTATGTTATATCCTCAATTACAACCTATACATATCCAACACTTTATCAACTTATTAAACCTTAAACTAGGTTCATTTCGAGTCCCCTTCAAGTCTAAATGCATCATAGGAAAGTACCTTACCATTTGTTGTTTCAAACATCACATAAAAGAAGAATAACTCACG
>JANKOD010000192.1:23221973-23239591 GCA_026284645.1 Erythroxylum acuminatum
ATAGGTACAATATGATTGAGGACATAATCATGTTTGATTCTTTTGGCCATAACTTCACCATCCGACCTCCAAATGAATTTATTATTGAACCAATAGATTCTTAACACATTTTTATATCTATACATAAAATTTGGTAGCATTATGAATTTATTTGAAAAAGTTTGATTGAAGGAAAGTGAGGGAATCTGTTGGAATAGTATGAACTGGTATGATTTTACTGAACATACTTCAGTATTTTGACTATATATTGACTTGTGGTGATCCAAATGAGATGATTTTTAAATTTGAATAAACTAGAAATACAGGGATACAAATGTTCTGAAGATATTGAATTTTAATTCTACCTCTAAGAATTTCAATTTCTGAATTGAAATCAAGTACAAAATACTGTTACAGTTAAGAATAGTCCAAATTATTTAGAGAATATCTTTCGAAATACTGGACCAATTTGTATGATTTTAGTGTCATTAGAAACTTAAGACATAAGGGAACATGGTTCTAGAGAAAGTGTTGCCAAATTACTTCATTATTGGGGTCAGAATGAACATGTAAAGTTGGCCCAAAATGATGTTTTTGGAAAAATTTGAAATGAGCAACTAAGTTATAAAATTAGATTTAAGTGATTGTATTGAGACATAAACCTTAAGTATAAATGTTACTTAAGGGAGTTTTGATATTGGAATGACTTTATGACTTGAATAATGGAAAAAAAATACTCGGGAATATCATTGAATATGCATTGTACATATTTCATATACATAGGTGTGCATCAATAGACACTTATACAATTGTGCAAAATTGTGATATGTGTATGTTTTGCATGATATAGAGGAACATATAGAGCGCCATCATCTAGACTTTACCGGGACTTCGAGGCAATAGCTTCTAGAGCAAACTGTGAGTAACCTAGTCAGTTTCTCTCAATTAATTGTTTGCTTTAAAAATATGTTTTGAATGATGATGTTAATGTGAATTGATTGTGTTGATGTCGGACAATGAAGGTTCGAGATTTGATGCATGTATGTGATACTAAAGTGTTACTTGTATGTGAATTTGATGAAATACGTGAGACATGACATGATTATTAAATGTCGGACCTAGTTCTGGAAGAAAATTGTGAACATGCATATGACTGCAAAAGTGATACTTAACATTATGTTGAATGTCGAACCACGGTCTAAAGAGGAATGTGAAATAGAATGTGAATCCGAAAGCATGTGATAGACTGAAATTACGTGAATATGATGCATTCCATTACATGAAGGCACGAAACGTAAAGGCAGTTGTGACCGGATTCGCCACCGAAAAAGAGTTTAAAGCTCAGAAAGTGAAAAAGAGCTGAGAGCTCAGAAAGTGTATAAGAGCCAAAGGCTCACTATATAAAATGAGCCATGTATCCCCAATGGATAAGAGACAATTATAAATGAGCTCGGTATCCACAATTGATACGGGACAGTTTAGGCACTCTGTCACAACAACGTAATAAATGGGAAAAGAGTCACATGAGCATTTCATATACATTTTAATAAGTATGTTTGATTGTTTGAAATGATTTTTTTTTGCCTTACTTGTAAGTGAGAATGTGACATGTGATGAATTATGCTAAATGCAAAGATGTGAATTACGGGTTACGTGTATTGACGTGTTGCATGAATTGAGTGAGCCATCGATGGTGGTTACCTCATTGAGTTCACAAAACTCATCCAACATTTGTAAATATTTTTCAGGCTCAGAGGAGTACCCGTTAGGCAAACGGGAGTATACCTACTGCATGCAAGTGAGAGATAAAGGTCAGGATTAGATTGCGTTTGCATTTTTATTTTCTTATTTTTTTGTAAATTTGTATATTCCGCGACTTCTGTACAATGTGTATTCAAATAGTTCTATGTACAATAACTGGTGAAAATTGGAAATGCTTTGTAAAAGAGATTAATCAGAGTGTAATGACAATTGTGATTTCGACTTTTATAAAATAAAAGTATGAGTTCGATTTGATTACTGATTTCCGCATATGCGTATGATAAAAAAAATATTTGTACTGAGTTTCAATGAATTTTGACTGTTCTAGCATGCCGCTCTGTAGGGTACATACTCGGATATCACTCAGGATGTCGGGTACGTGTCTTGCGAGGGTGGGATGCTACAAAAAAAATTTTGGATCACAACAATCAATTAAACTAATTGCAATTTAAAAACGAATCAAATTATAACAAAGAATTAAAATAAGGTTCATCTATCCTAAATACTAACTGGATGTTTAGTTACATATTATTGAAGAAGAAATCAAACATATACCGAAAGAAAAATTAATTACAAAATGGGTTCATAATTCTCAATCTCTCTGATTGTCTTTTATCGAATATTCTCATGATGTTGTGGCTTGATTTTGTATTTAGATGGATATTTCGATGATTTTTTCATGTTTCCCACATTCTTGGATCAATATCACCCTTTGAGAATAAACTCCACATATAGAAATTGCCTCCCTATGTTTTCTCCCCTCTCAAGTCTCCCTTCACGTCTTTATATATAAAATTCTAAGGTTTTGGTTGATGCATGAATTTTTGCACAACCATACATCACCAAATTCTCTGAAAATCGCAAAACTACAGGGCCTGGGAGAAGTGCACGAGCAGATGCACGAAGATGCATCCCTTCTGTGCATCGAATCTTATATGCCATGTTTTTGTTCAAATTATTCTCCTTTAAGTATGTGAAGGAAATTATGACCTATAAACATACTTGGAGTAAATTGAGTACCAAATATACGATAAAAGTATAAAATATCAAGCAAAATACATCAAATATAGGTGTAAAAATATAGTCAACTATCCATCGATCATATAACTTGCCTAAAGAGTTCCTTTTGTAAATGGTGCCTATATTAGGTGCCATAGATACAAAAAATGGTGGTTCACTAATGAGGACATAGGAGGAAAATTAACTGGTTCCCTTTACAGAAAGCTTTAATTATATAATTACCAGCCATATGCCCTCAAAATTGAAAGATCCAGGGAGTTTTGCTATACCCTATGTAGTTAGTAATTTAAAATTCTTTAAGTGTTTATGTAAATTAGGTGTAAGTATTATTCTTATGCCTTTATCTATTTTTCATGAAATTGGGGCTAGGAGATGTGAAGCCAACTTCCATGCTTATTTAGTTGGCAAATTAATCAATAAAAAACCATTTGGCATGGTGGAGGATGTATCAATTAAAGTGGAAAGGTTTATTATTCCTGATTCTATAGTTTTAGACTTTGAAATGGATCAACATTACCCATTAATTCTTAGAGACCATTTATAAATCCATGATGACCCTTGGTGGATGAGCACGAAGGGAAACTAATTCTTCATATTGGTGATGAATCGGTTAAGTTCAATATGAGCAAGATATTGAAGAATTTAAAGGAGGGAAACTCTTGCACGAAGATTGATATAGTTGATGAGTGTGTAAAAGAGTAAGAGGAGAGCAGACATGTGTTTAATTGATTGTATAATTATTCCATAACATTTAGCAATTAATGGCGTGAAATTGCTTAATATACTCACTTTGACTCATATGTGATTTTAGGCACAATTTGGAAGCAAGAAGTTAAAGTGAATTGAAAGCACGATATTTGGGTCATTTTTTAAAGATTAATATTCACTTGTCTTCATGGAGTAAGAAGAAAAAATTAAAGCAAGAAGAAAACAAATTCAGTCCAAAAGAAGAGAACCAAGAAGTTGTTGGGAGGAGCAGTAAAACGACAGCAAAGTGAGAGCAAAATGCATAGGAAGCAATGCAGCAGGTGAGCAAAATGACAACGCATGTTGGAAGCATAAGGAGGAAACGACAACATAGCAGTAGATGAAGAAGCAACGCAGCAGCCAAGATAGAAATGATAACGCATAAGGAGGAAACCAACAACCCAAAATGCAGCACAGAAGTAAGGAGCAAGTAGGAGCAAAATGGCATGCAGTAGATGGAAGCAAGGCGGACCAAAATGTTACCAATTCAGAAGGAAACGATAACGCCAGCTACTGGGATGGAAGAAATGCAGTCGTTGGCCAATTAATAAAAGAAAAAAGTAGAAGCAACGAGGTTTTATATGCATGGGTTTTAGTAAGAAAGAGGAGAAGGTTTTAAGAGAGAACAGGGGGCGATCTTTAGTGGAGGTTCTTTGGGGGACTGAAGCAATTCTTAGTTGGGAGCTCTTGGTTTCAATGAAGAGAAAGGGCAAAGCTCTTAACATGGAGAGACCTATAGAGGGGTAGCTTCTCGACACCAATTTGAAGGCAACATCGATGCTGACAACCCAGTTAAACATTCCTTCACCATTTTTGAAATTTCATATTTGTGTATAAACCCATTGGGTATTGTGAAAAGATGATTTGAATGAGTTCATTGGATTGTTTTATTACAAATCCATTGCTAGAATTTCAATATAATACATAATTGTTATATTTGAAATTCATTTGTAGCAACTAATGTTCACTTAATGCTGCCAGGTGATAATTGAAATGTATATATAGACCAAAGATGATGATGTTGGTGATATGAACAAAATATGAATTGCAAGAATACATTATCCTTCCATTGTAATGATATAAATGGTTAGAACCATAAATCCATTTATTTTCTAAGAACTTGATAATTTCTTGGATTTTGGAAGCTTTTATTTTTATCTCCAAAATTCCTAAAAGAACATGTTTTTTATAAAAAAGAAGATCTTTAAGTAGCTAATTTTTTTAGATTCATTTATATCTTTAATGTTCCAAAAAAGCATGGACATAATTACCTTGTTATGATAGGAGGTCACCAACCTCCTTCTTTAGCTTTCTCTCTTCTTCTACCAAATTTTATTTTTTAGGATGATTTTGCCTCAGTTAGTTTCTCCTGTAGTCTCAACATTTGATTCTGATCCTGCTAACTCCCCTCATCATTCTCTCTGGTTTTAGGCTCTGGAATTCCCTCCATCTGATCAGGTGGAATGTTGATCTAGATATTTTTAGAAGGACCATTCTCATTCTCCTTTTCTTCTATGATGGTCTCTTCTTCTTGGTTTCTATTTTGTTAAACCTCTATTATACTTAGCTCATAATTTCCTTCTTGAAAATTTGAATGCTCAAACTCCTTTATTCATATTACTTCATAGTAGCTCCCTATAGAAAAGCATTTTTCAATTGGTCTCCAGACTTTATTCTTCTGTTTAGGCTTCCAACTATAAGTTAACTAGACTTCAGCCTTGTAAAAGTTCACCAAATTCATTCAATTATATTACAAATGAGCAATCGAGAAGCTCATCATTAGCCTTAATTTCAACACACATTCTTTCATAGCATATTCTTTCCAATTTAGCAGTAGGAGAACTAAAGCAAAGAGCTTACCAATTGAGCTTTTAAGGAAACTTAAGCCTTTCAAGGTCCATTAGGTATATTATGGAAATTTATCCATAATAGGATGGTTTCAATCTTGGATCTGGATACCTCCATTCATGGAGTCCACTTTTGCACAAACATTGGTTGGCAACCTATGTACCATACCCTAATTCCATTACTTCATTCAAGTTGTTCTCGTTCCTAAAGTTGACTAAAAAGGTGTCCTCTTCAATTAAGAGTATCTTGTCTAAGTGTTTGCTTCCCCATCTAGTATGTGCCCAAATCTAGACCTACAGATAGGAAGGTCTCTTTCCCATAAAGAAGCCTAAAAGAGTGGAGAAACAAGCTTTAAATATTGTTTATAACATCTCAATTAGAGGAGTGAAAACTCCATTTACCACTATGGTCTAAAAGTGGGTTAGTTTTTCAGCTAGGGGGGAACTATTGCTACATTTTTCCAAGATTTGTTGGGAGGCAACTTTTTGTTAATAACCCTTATCCAAGTCTCATCTGCCCTAAGGAGGAGTTGGAGATGCCCTCAATGGCAGCTTCTATAGTGAATTTTCCTGAAATAGTAAGAAACCAAAAATAGCTAGCAGCAAACTTTACTCGAAATGAAAAGAAACCATATGTTTTTAAGGGAAAAAAACGTCTTTTTAGTAAAAAGAAGTTAGAAAAATAGCGAACATTTTGTCCTCTTCAATAGCTGAACACGAATTTGCCTCTAAAAAAATAAGGGTACGTGTTTATATACACAACCTCCTATATAATACTGTGTAGGTTCAGTTTATAAAAGTGGCAAATTATGTTACCTTAGGTCTACTTACACAAGGGTAAACACGATGGTGCATTAGAGCTTGTATAGGCTCTAAAACCTGTAAAAATAAAAAGCACACTAACTCTAAAAACTTAGTGAGAAAGTTTCAATAAAAATTTAACAAGTCAAGACAAAGAAAATTACATGAAACTAAGAAAACAAACAACTAATAACCTAAATTACTAGAAATGTTAAATTTTAAAAACATTAAGGGTAAAGAACATTGGATTACCTCTTAGTAATTTCTTGTTTTAGTTCATAAGCTTAACCCTTTTCTATCAATGTTAACTGATAGACCCTTATTGGTAGGTATAAGTTTCCTCAAGATTCACTTATAGATTTTACTGTTTTTCTTGTTATTGATATAATGATCAATTTTTGGGTATATTTCATGCTTCCCTATGATGTATTCACCCATTCCACTTACTTCAAACTTAAATATGTCCCCTTTACATTATGTTCGTTTGCCCCTTGCATAACACAAGATATATTTTTATTTATTATATTGAAATAGAGGCAATTGTTAGAAATACCATTAATAGGATTCTAAGGTTCAGATTTCTTGAATTTTAGTTTCTTATCCTCGACCATCAAGGTTAGCTTTCCCCTATGAAAATTAATTGGGGCCTTAAAAGTGGCCAAGAAATTTCATCCTAAAATCAAAGGCATGTGCCTATCCTTGGTTATATAATACCATAAAATTCATAAGAGTAAGAAACTTATCAATTCTTATGAGGACGTCTTTTAGTATACATACTAGGCATTTAAAAGAGCAGTCTTTAAGTTACAGAGAGATATTAATATGTTTAAGATTGCCCACCTCAAGCTTCTTACAAACTAATAGGGGCATAAGGCTAAGACTTACCCTTAAACCAAATAAGACCTGATTGAAGTTTATGTCTCTAATAGTATACGGGTTGGAGAAGCTATTAGAATCCTTAAATTTTGAGGTAATTTGTTGTAAGGCACGACCTTGCACTCCATAGGCTAGGTAGAAATTTCATACTTCTTAAGCCTTCTATCGTTAGATAAAATCTCTTTTAAAAATTTGGAATAAGAAGGCATTCTCTTTAAAGCGTTAGTACAAAAAATATAGTAGTTTTTTTTCTTTGAAGAACTTCCAAAAACTTCTCCTATTCCTTATCCAACTTTGCCTTCACTAATCTTTGAAAGAATGATATGGGTGGCTTACAAGGTGTAAGGGAATGTATTTGAGCTCTTTCATTTCTCCTTCCTCTCTCTTAGACTTCTTTTACTCTCTAATAGGTTCTTCCTTCCTCGATCTCCCTCATTCTCAACCCTTTCCAACCTATGGTTCTCAATTAGTTCATTACCCTTTAACATCATAACATTATGGTGCTCCTTAGGATTCTCAAGTTTGCCAAGACTCAGGCATCTTACTATAGGTAATAATAGAGTCCACCTTAGAATTAAGCTTCCTAATATCCTCCTTGAATTCTTTGTTCTATTTGGCTTGAGATAAGGAATTTTTATAAAATGTTTAAGTTTGTTTTCAAAAGAGGGGGTTGAATGTCTAGGCTGAAAACCAGGTGGTTCCTACTTTGAGGTGTAAGTTTAAACATGTTTCATAGGAGAGATTTGGGTAGTTTCTGTTGGAATTTTAGAATGGGAAACTAACTAAAATAAAGTAGAATAGGGAAGAGAGAATGAAAAAGACATTTTATTGATAGGTGCTAATTACATTGACATGAAGAACTAAATATATAGATAATGAAATAACAAACTTAGCTAATATCTAGATAAAACAATTCAAATTCAAAAGTTTAAATCCTAACTAGATAACAACTTTATCCTAAAAGATAAAATTATATCCTTTAACAAATATCTTATCTTTAAACAAAATCTTCAATTTTAACTTTGAATCAATATTTCCAACAGTTTCTCCAACTAGGATTGTAAGTGTTTGAAAATATGTCATTCTTAGTTAACATGTTCTAAAGAGGGATCATCGTTCTTAAACTAACTATTCAATTAGCAATTTGTAGCTAAATGTCCTCAGGTTCCATAGATGTCACAAACAATATTAGTAGCACTGACAATATTAACATTTATAATATCAAACTTTTAGGACAAAACATCTACCTTAGTAGTAAGAAGATTCAAAGTTTCCGTATCATATTTACATGGAATCTTCTTGGTAATGGCCCTCTCGCTTGACCACTGGTAGTGGTTCTGAGCTATGTCCTCTATAAGGTTGTATGCTTTATCCATTTTCTTATTCATTAAAGCTCCAATATTAGTAGCATCTATATCAATCTTCATGTTATAAGTCGTTTCATTGTAGAAGGACTAAACTATATATCAGCCACTTTTCTAAACCATAGCGAGGATAAGACTTTAAAAACTCCTTGTATTTATCATATGCCTCATGTAAAGACTCACCTTCCATCTAGACAAAGGTGGTGATCTGGTTTCTTATCTGTGTAGTCTTGCTTGGAGATAAAATACTATGTCAAAAACGTATGGGGGAGTTAATCCCAAGTAGTAATTGACCCCTACTAGTGGGGTCTATAACTATACTCTAGCTTTATCCCTCAAAAAGAAAGGGAATAGTCAAAACTTGATTGCATTACGAAACACACCATTTAGCTTCAACTGTCATAGTATTCGCAATATCAATATGTACAAGTTGGGTTATTTACATGGTGAGCTTCCAAACCAACTTTACTGCACCACAGACAATAAGAAGGGCTTTAGCTTAAAGTTCGAAGCTTCGATGTCGGGCCTTCTAATGCCTGAGCTAATGCTCTAGGAATTTGACACGACAAGGTCCTTCAGCGATCATATATTATTTATAGTCATCTTTACTTCATCAGCTTCTATTATGACCTTATATTCTTCATGGTCATCTTTGTTTCCTTAGTTCAGAAGTCCTCTTGTATGCAATGTTCTCTTGAGATTAGGGTCTACATCTACAAGATTTCCCTTATCGTTGGAAATGCACATATAAGAGATAATCTATAAGAAAGAAAGAAAATATAATTCAATAAGTAAATAATAAAACTAAAAAATAAGACAAAACAAAATAAAAAGATATAGTCTAGTTAGTTTGCATGTTTACAAATAGTGATACCCAATCCCTAACGATGACATAAAAAAATTATTATACTATTTTATCACGAACGCATTTGTAGTTGTAGCTAGTATTAGCAAGTATGGATCAATCTAAGCATTTTCAATTAAATACCCACTGCCCACAAACTTAACAAGTTAGATCAACCTTTATACATAAATTGGTAAAGAAAATAAAATGAATAACAAATATAATTACTAATATAAAACAATGATTAAGAATATGCCAAACTATGAATTTGTAAGATTTAGTTCAGGTTCCCCTAGACCTTTGTTATATTCACTTTCAATTTCAATTAATGAATTATTATTTATATATTTTGTGTTAATAAGAGTTCCTTACTTATTCTATGCTATCTTTCGAGATATATAGTCCCTATTTAGAGGTTAGTCACCTAAAATCTCTTTCGAATCTAGATAACCTAATTAAGAATGCTCTAATTCATTCTATGAATGCTATTAATATTTTTTACTCTATCCTACGAAAATCTTTTGACTTTTTCTCGAATAGCTGCCCTTAACCCTCTTTATTCATAATATGAGGTAAACTTACATCTCATCTCTAAAATTTTGATGCATGAATCATATATTAAATCTTCTACTTTTGCTCTGTCCATATAATTAAAAGTATGAATATATAATAAGAAAACTAGAATTTCATTATTCAAAGAATGAATTAAAGTATATCACATCTTAGATTCTTCCTCCCTAAATCTATATCTAAATTAGTTCATAATCACACAAAGAACATGAACATTAAAACAATAAAGAAATCATGTTCTTGAATTTTAACAACTCCAAAAGAATTATTGGTGTCTTCCTCTATCTCCAATGAACGGTGAATTCTTGATCAAGACTAATGCAAAATAACTTCAAATTGTTTCCCTAGCCAGAACTTTTCTTTCTTGCCTCTCTTCCTTGTTAAAAATTTGAAATCCTAACTTTTAATGAGCTACATAGGTCCGTGTAGTGGTTGTGTACTTTATAGATTTCTTATCACGTGCGTCACCCTGTTTTTCATCTGAAGGGGTAATGCAAGGCATGTAGGGTACGCTGGTGAAATAGCAACAATCACATATATACATGGCCCTCAACTTAGGAATGCGTAAACTATCATGTTATGTTGTTATTTTCCAAATCTTCCAAAATTGTTCATTTCACTCCAGTTATTCTCTAACTTCACTTCTTTTCCTGTATGGGAAAAAATATGGCCTAAAATAACAAAACTTCTTAAATTAAATACTAATATTTCAAAATCATCCAAGACACGAGCATTATAATATGGAAATAGAGCCAACAATAATGTATCTCTAGCATACATCAAGGTGCAATAGTATATATCATCCGATTGGAAAAAAAATCAAAGGATCTTCAAGGGAGCTCAGAGATCACCTATCAAAGGTTCTTATGTAAGAATAGAAAAGTTGATATTGCAAGGAACCTAACATACACTGTTAAGTGACCGTTTCATCACAATAACTTAAGCTATTGTGTGAGGCCAACTTAATTGATTTTATATATTCACTAACACACCTCCTCAAGTGAAAGCCCTTTGGGCTTGAAACTTGCACAGGCTCACTCTACCTTGTGCTGAATAATAGGTGGATGGTAGGATTTGAACTCACGATCACTTGGTCATAAAGGCTCTTATACCATGTTAAGTGACCGTTTCAATACAATAGCTTAAGTTGTTGTGTGAAGCCAACTTAATTGGTTTTATATATTTGCTAACAGTTATAACTCTCGATGTCAAGTATTGTCAGTACTTAATTAGCAGAGAATAGTGAAGAATGGAATACAAGAACTTGAGTGTGTATATATTGGTTCTGCCAGATTCTGCTAGGGCTGGACCTTGCTATTCGGATCCATGACCTTGTGAGATCTCGGTTGTTGAATACCTGCAAAACAAGTAAGGCACGCCGGGAGTTGTTTCCCGGAAGGCCCCTCCGACGCTTAAGTTAGTCTTTTTGAGGAGGTTTTTGTCACTGAGAATAGAGAAAGCTCGGATTGTATTGTCGTACATGTATCATGGCGAAATTGTACCTTATATATGGGATAGATGCTAGGTTTAGGTCTTCACGTAGGTCTTTACGTTTGCATAGGAGACTAACATCTGCGAATGGGCTTCGAACGTATGGACCTAGACCTGAGCTTGGGCTTGGCACAGCCGACCCAACCACCACTTTTTATTGTAAGTTACAACTCAGAATTAAATTTACGAGAAGTTCAATCATTGACTTTTCCATAACTTAGAGTCTAATTATATGTTTTAAGTGAGTAGACTACTAGATCAAATACTGACCCTTTTCATTAACACGAGATAGAGGATAGCATCTAGATTACTTTTTCTTCCTAATATTCTAAAATATCCTATTAAAATGTATAAATCACATTAATTGCTATAACTTACTCCCATAAATTTAAATTGGATAACACAATATGAAACAAGAAGTTGGAGCTTGACGCAAATATTTAGTAACTCAAGTGACGACAAAGGTGGGCCCCACGTCACATGATAGAGGGCCGATGAGGGGTGGCGATGTTGGAAGGCAGTGGGATGGGGTGGTGGTGACCAGGTCAAGGGAAAGAGTTGTGAGTCAGCGGAGTGAGCAACCCTTGGACATGGAACGTCGAGATCGCCACCTCTTTATTGAAAGTGACGTTGATGCGTTGGTGGTGGACACATTTGTTTTGTCCTTTCCCTTGCCCTGTTTCTCTCTGCCTCGTTGTCATCTTTTAACTTGAAAAATCTTGACGTTACTATTTTACCCTCTTCTCCTGTTTTTCTTTTAGACAATTCATTTATTTTGTATATTATTATTTCAAAATAAATACATTTTGGTTGGTTTCAATTTCATGAATAGTCTTCTTTCTTTTTCACTCCAACTTCTGTCAATTTCCGCAAAAATACTAAATTCCCATTCAATAATACAATTATTATTAAATTTTAGCGAATCCTTAATATTAAATAAAATAATTAATTCAAATAAATGTATCCTATTTCAATGGTTCAAATAAATACATTAAAATTTATTTTTAGTAGTTGACGAAATTTTAAGACATTACATAAATAAAGTTTTGTCCAAATTGAAATTGCATTGATAAGTTAAAAAGTTTTGTCCAACAGCACTTTATAATCCAAACTGAAGTTGTTTTGATAAGTTAACTATATAGATTATGGTATAAACTATGAATACATCTTGAGAGTCTGGAAGTAAGTCCCCATTTCTTGATAGAATCATATTTTATACCTTCTTGATTTCTTGTGATATTGTCATCGCGTCATTTGAAAAAACATGAGAAAACGAAATCAAAGAGACACATTTGTCTTCAGGCCTGAGGGGGGAGGGAGGGGCATGTTTGTAAGAATCGCTCTGTAACAACAATTTCTTCCTTAAAAGCCACCCCCACCCTGCACTTGTGCCGGACTTGCTGTCTGCGCTCCTCTCCCTTAATTTCTATTTTTTACACAACACTTGTCTTTTGTTTGTCTCCCTCTTTCTTCACCTCTGTTCTTTGTCACTGTCTCTGTGTCTGTGTGCAAGGATCAATAGCTTACGTTCTTCTGAGTGATGGGTGTGAGCTGTTGCAGGTGCTCCCACACTTCTCATATCACCGAGATCATCATCACCAGCTTCTTCCGTCACAAGTCTTAGGTCCAAGGTGACAAAAGTTGAATAAAAGAACATAAACTAGAGATTGTTTTGCTGTGCGAGTATCGGGCCGTTTGATTGTTTCACCCGAGCTGCCCTCTCACGGCTGCTTGAGTAAGTAAATTACTTATTATCGGCCGTGAAACCTTTGAAAAGCATGGACGGGGTTGTTGGTCGTGAGAGTGCTAATTCTGGTTCGAACTTGTGTGCTTTGCTTCAAACCCATAAAAGTAGTTTTGGATCTTCTCAGACCCCCGAGGCATTTTTCCTTTCTGGATCTTCTCCGTCCTTCCTTGGTACCTTCTCTTTCTCTCCCATAATTCCCTTCGACGTTGACCATCTGTAGTTCTATCTTTGTTTGTTTTGTTTCCTGTATTTTATTTCGACGACGAACAATACAATACAGAGAGCAAGTATAAAGCATCTTTGTTTTTTGGTCAAATTAATGAATTTTTAATATGATTGACGTAATTGCAGTTGTATTTGATGATCGTTCTACATATTACTCTCCAGCTTCTCCCTTGATTCTTACTCTGTTGTGCATCTTGATTAGTTTTCTGTTCTGTTTATTCCATGTAATCTGTGATATGGAGATTTCCTAAAACTTATGTCCTTATTAAAGTTTGTAATGTTCATAATAAGAAGCTGCAAATTGAAGCGTAAAAACTAGCTAATATTAATCGTGCTTGATCTTCTAAGTCTTAACTATGGGGTGGCTGGAATTTAGGCCGAAGATCCATGGTCAGCTTTGAGGATGTTCACCACGTGAATGGATTGACTAGGCCATTTTTTGGGTCATTTGATAATGAAGGAAATGGAGATGATGAATTGGACGAGTATTTCCACCAACCCGAAAAGAAGAGGAGACTAACTGTTGACCAAGTTCAATTTCTGGAGAAAAGTTTTGAGGTCGAGAACAAGCTAGAACCCGAAAGGAAAATAGAGCTTGCGAAGGACCTTGGTCTGCAACCTCGTCAAGTCGCGATATGGTTCCAGAATCGCAGAGCAAGGTGGAAGACAAAGCAGCTTGAGAAGGATTATGAGGCACTTCAAACGACCTATGATACTCTTAAGTCTGATTATGATAGTCTTCTCAAAGAGAAGGACAAGCTAAAGTCCGAGGTAAACATTGAAATTGGTTTCTTTGGATATAGTATTGGAGTGGCGTTATGATGTTTGATGTTTTTCAGTATTGGAGTGGCTTTATGATGTTTGATGTTTGTCAGGTTGAATCACTGTCGGACAAGTTGCTTCTTAGCCAGAACAACGGAACTTCATCATCTGTCAAAGACACATTATCACGCGAACCAAAGGAAAAACAGGTTGGTGATAATGATTCAGCTTCTGAGGGTGCAGTGTCCAAAGTTTCAGTTTTGGCGTGTAAACAGGAAGAGATCAGCTCAGCCAAAAGTGATATATTTGATTCAGAAAGCCCGCATTACACTGATGGGGTTCACTCTTCATTCCTGGAGGCTGGTGATTCTTCTTATGTTTTTGAGGCAGAGCAGTCTGATTTGTCCCAAGATGAAGATGACAACTTAAGCAAGGGACTCTTGCCTCCATATGTATTTCCAAAGCTTGAAGTTGTGGAATACTCGGACCCTCCTGCACCTGCAGGTTTTGAAGATCATGCGTTTTGGTCATGGTCCTACTAAGTTACACCATTTGTATATACGCCTCATGTTGTGTTCGAAGCTTATTGTAGGAGTCATTGCGAATAAGTAATAAACACAGTCCATGCTTATCCAAATGCAAGTGTGATGTTGGGTTTTGTTTGTAGACTGTAGTTGGGAATGATGAAATGTTGCCACAGTTGTTGTCCTTTTCGTATTGGGGTTTCTTGAGATGGCGTTGGTGATGGTGAAACTTTCATGTAATTAAATAACACGTCCAGATGTCCTGAAATTAATTTGGTTGTATTCAATGAAGTTAATTCGGTATTATTGTAATCTTCTCACTCCCTCATTCTGGTTTCCTTCATTACCAAGTCGTTGATACACCAAGCTTAAGCCTTTTGTGGTTTACTAGTATCTCCCGTCTTACATGTAAACTTCTAAATTTATATAAAAAGTGTTGTTATACATTGGCTTTCGACGTGCGATAGGTATGCTTGTTATTACACGTTTGCATTGACTAGTTAGAAACTCGCAGTTACGTGTACTCCAGAAACGAACTTGCAATTTCATCTGATTGGGAATCGAAAGCATATGTGTAGCTTTGGAGTAACAACTAATTAAGACCTCGCTAATATTTGTCAAAACAAGAAGTTAGGTACCAAAATGTACAAAACACTGGCTGTCCCACAGATTGTTACTTGGCTTGACAAAGTTGAGGTCAAATCTTTGTTTTCAGGTGGCAAGGTTCTGCGAAATAGTTTACGATGAAGGGCATCAGAAGAATATGGTAAACCAGTGAAGCTCGTTAGGAGCCAGTAGTTCGACGATTGTTTTGATGGATGAAACTCTGCAGGAGAGCAATCGGGTGGTGACTAAAGAGTATCTGACGAAGAAAGAAAATATATGTACATCTTTTTTAATTTTGACAATGTATATGTGTTGGTCCACACTATAAAAATGAAAATTGACACGTCGATATGAAATTTTAGTGATGTTCAGGCTTATCCTTCCGGGGATCATCATTAGCTACTCCACAATTATAGCAAAGGGTTTGAAACTATTCTAAAAATAAGATGATAATCCAGTTGTCCTATCATAAAGTTGTGCTGATCCCACAAATTAAGTTAGGAATCATAAGCTTAATTACCAAATACATGAAAAAGAAGCTGAGGTAACAAATTTGTTGAAATTGAATAACTTGCCCTTTAAGGCGAATCAGAGTCGGGACATAAGAACGTGCCAAGTGGCGACCTGATCCTGGAAGTTGGAATTGCTTCTGAAAGTTTCTTACCCACCACCGCTGGCCAAGACAAGATTTGATGGGGATTGAACAAATGCCACCCACGTGTATGGTTTAGATATACTCTCAAACCACAAGACCGATCGCTTTCACCGACAGCCTCCACCGAGCAAACCCCACAAGAGGGAATCTCCACCCCATGACGTGGACGTCTTCAGATCATCGTGGCATGCGATCCTGCACCTGATTGGTTGATTATTCAGGTCAAAAAAATGAATGGGGTCCCAGTCTCAGTCCCAGTCCCACCACAGTGATTGTGATTTCTACTTTGTCCTTATCATTTTAGACGTTGGACAGGCGAAGGAAGGGAGAAAGATACGTAGGCAGAGTGGATGAGCCTGGGAGTGGATGAGCCTGGGAGTGGTGGGGCCCAGCGATTTGAAGGTGAATGGCTGAGAATTTGCTATTAGAGGCGGTGTCACACGTGTTCAACGGTATCGATGAAGAGTCTTATCACACGTGCCATTCTGGTGTTGTTGTCCCATCAAAGCGACGACTCGAGTGGAGTAAACAAGGCCTGGTGTAAATTTATTCAATTTGACCTCATATATGTTAATTTTAATAATAATTTGAAAGACTTCCTTTAATTGAATTCAAAATATTAAGTAAACAAAGTTAATTATGTTTTATTGTTTTAAAGCTTATCCACACCTTACGTATAATTAACCGGATATACGTTCTTTGCAAATAGGATGAATTAAAGATATCTCTTCTTTGGTTTTGATAAAAAGTTTTCAATGTTCTAAAATCTTAGATTTAATGAAGACGAGGTTTTGATCCTTATGCAATATTATAATAATTAATACAATCTGGAGATGAATTAACAACTATTTTTATTTAATAAATGCAATTGAACATAATAAAATACGGTTTACCCACCAATCTAACTTTATTTTCACAACAGTAATTGATTCGCCTGATTCTTTTTTAAATATTCACTTTGTAACTGTGATTTCGCGGCTTCTAGGTCTAGATACTAAAGTCCATCCTTCTCTTTTTTCTTTGGTTGTATAAAGGGAAACAGAAAATAAAATTATAAGGTAAGTCTAGGGAGACAGATCTTTGACAGATCCTCTAATAGGATGCGATGACACCCTGTAAGTGAGTGTAACAACTCAACTTTCATCGCTAACGATAATGAAATTTGTGGGTTCATATGCTATAACATAAGATAATGAAAGAGATCTTGGAATGCTAAAGTATAATGTTGATTTGAGTATGAGATTTAGTAATTATACCCTTATTGAATATCACCTATGATTTTGACTCTAAAGACTATTCTTCTTAAATTTCTACTCCATTAGGAGCTTTTCATCCTTTTATATCTCCTTTAGTTTAATGATTTGCTCTTACAACGGTAATCATTTTTGTTTTCTCAAAGGTAAGGATGGCAAATATAGCCTGGTCCGATTTTAACTCCAGTTGGTCGGGTCACGTACCTAAAGGAAAGACACAAAATAACTTCGTTTTGTTAAATTTTTAAAAAAACTATGAGTCTGGGCCGGGCCGGTTGGCCTTTAGCCTATTGGGCCATAACTTGGGTCACGGGCCAGCCGCAAGTGGCCCATTGTCATTTTGAGTCAAATGGTGCTCTACATACTTAGACCTACGTCATCATCCTGCAAGATTTTTTTCAGAAGCAAGATGGTTAGATTAATAGAAAATAACATGTATAAATTCTTTAATAACACGAGTTGTTGGAACCCCACCCTGGTGAGACACGTGTCCGACGTCCTACGTGACACCTGGACGCGCAACCCACGAGGGAGGGATTCCTCACC
>JANKOD010000192.1:23253142-23265887 GCA_026284645.1 Erythroxylum acuminatum
TTTATGAATAATTTGTATTTGTTTTCACCTATTTTTTATAATTTTTTATCATATATATAGTAATATGAATAGGTTCTAGTTACCCTGAAAACCGAACCTGAAAATAGGTTAACCGATCCTATAGGTTCTTTAGGTTCAGGTTCGTGAAATTGCCAAACTTGACATTCAGGTTCAGGTTCAGGTTATTTATGAACGGGTCAGGTTACCCTACCATGAACACCCCTAGTATTTCTCTCACTAATCATTAAATAAATCATTTATGAATTTATGGGTGTTTGGATGATGGGTTTAAGAAGGTATTAATAGGCAAAGAATGAAAAGTGAGTGGTTGGTTGTTGATTATCATTATAAGAGCAATAGTTTAATATCTCACTTTTGAGAAATCCTCCGTATCCTCCATTTAGTAGAGAAATGAAATTTATTTCTTAGTAAGGACTCTTTTTTCTTAAATATTTTTAATACTAATTAATTAAATATAATTAATTAATTACAATATAATTAATTACAATATAACTAATTAAAATAATATTATTAATTAATTAATTATAATAATATAATTAATTACAATATAATTAATTAAAATATAATTCATTCATTCATTAAAATATTGTAATTAATTAATTACTTACAATATAATTAATTAAAATAGTAATTAATTAATTACAATATAACTAATTAATATATAATTCATTCATTCATTAATCTTTTGTAATTAATTATTAATTACAATATAATTAATTAAAATATAATAAATTTTTATTCCTTAATATTTTTTTACAAACCAACCACTATCAACGATAATGGTAATCATTCATTCCTCTTAACCAACTATCATAATTATAATGATAATATCAATTCTCATTCCTCACTACATTCATTCTTATTTCTATTACCATTCTCCCGTACGAACCAATTCATTCAGATATATTTTGTTTATATGATAAAATAATTTAATCTAATAAAAACTTTGCATTTAACAAATAACTTAATACAATTATATTATCAATGAATATCAATATAAGGGGTTCATATGAGATATTTTCCATATTCTAGGTAGTTTTAATACCCATATATGGTCTATCGTTCAGTAAGTAGTAGATAATAATTTCATGATTTTGTGGTAACTGTCAATGTGCTTGATGTAAGCACATTAATATTTTTTACACTTTCAAAATTTTGGGTCCCTAAGCTCATTATACCCTTTTGAAAACACACCATCAATTTAGGAATGAAAGCTTAGAAGAACTACAAAAATGCAGAACATTTGAAACTTTTCGAGCAAAAACATAGATTTCTTTTGCATTCAGTCTATTTATGATTATAACATATATTATTGTTGAATATGTGTTGAATTGGCTTCTATTTGGTATCAAAGCATTAGTGACCTTTGTCTTGCTTTTTTAAGGAGAATTTTGAATTTTGGACAAAAATTTGAATTCAAACTTTTGCATTTTAGAATTTTGTTTGGAAGCTTTCTTTTTGATTAAAGGTATAAAAAAAATCTTAGATTATTTGTTTTGGGGTGTTTCACATTTAAAAAAATAGTTTTTGTTATATTTTTCTGATCTAATTTTTTTTTGGTATCTGGCAAGTCATGTACCAGGTTGTTATGATTGACTAAAGGTTGAAGAAGACCTCCCCTACCAGATGACATCGTTTGTCTATTAAAAAACACTTTGTAATGCAATTGCAGAGGCTTGATCCCTCGCCCATATGGGACGCATGATAAGCCTCTGTCAACTAAACTAAAGATGATAGTCTTATCCCTTGAAACTATATATTTGTATAAAACTTTCACGAAAAACTTTTAAAGATCAAAGTTCAAAATTAAATAATCTATGAGTTTATAGCACATTCATATTTTTATTTTTGCTATATGAATCAGCTTATCAATTTTTATTCACATAATTATTATGTCTATATTTTTCATTGTGAGTAAAATTTTGGATTTTAGTGATTAATTATTATACCACATCAACCCTAATTATATAAAATTATATGTTTATGTACTTAATCACATAAAGTGTTAAGACATTTAATTATAGTTAATTATTTTAGTATAATAAAATTTATCCCATAAGAAATTTTAGTATATTTTAATGATCAATTAGGATAAAATATGAACTTATTTTTCCTAATTTTTCCACAGGTATTAGGAATTGAAATATGATTTGATAGTTTTTATCACAAAATATATCACAAATCTATTTAAATTAAAATTTTAGCCCAATGGCAAATTTATGTCATTTGATTTAGGTTTTTTTAGCCTTAATTTATTAGTAAGTCACATATATGTTTAAATTATGCAGTTGTTCAAACTATTAGTTTCTCTTATACATGTTGCTAAATTCTAAATTGAGAGGTCAAAACTTTAAGATTTAGAAGTTGAGAATTATTCCTCATTTTGGGTGGATGGAAATTGATTATGTTATTTAGAATCATAAACCACCTAAGGTAACTAAAGCCAGCACTACAACTAAAATTGCTCTTTATGAACGTTGGAAGCAATCTAATCATTAAGAATGATGTTCATAAAAACCAAAATTTCTATTGGCATTCATGGTTTTGTAGAACAACAATGACAATATTCATGCTTTAGTGAAGGCTATTGATGAGCAATTCAAAACTTTAGACAAAACATTTCAGTATCTTGATTATGAAGTTTTCATCCATAAGGCGCACTGGTATACAAGGTATGTATGAGCATATCATAAAGATGAAGGACATTGTGCCTCAATTAAAGAAACTTGAGATTAAGATGTATGATTCTTCTCTCATGAATTTCATTTTGAACACCTTTTCACCACCATCGGATCCTTTAAAATCTCTTATAATGCATATAAGGATAATTGATCGATAAATGAATTAATGACCATATATGTTCAAGAGGAAGAGAGATTGTTGATGGAATAGGGAGAGATTTTGTAGAGTGCACATCTAATTGTTCAAGGAAAGAAGAAAAATCAAGCCAACTCAAGGGGTATGTCAAATAACTGTCCAAACTGACGTGAAGAAGGAATCTAAGTGCTTCTTTTTCAAGAAAAAAGGACACATAAAAAAGGATTGTGTCAAACGTAAGGAATGACTTGAAAACAACGATAATCTATTCTTACTAGTTTGCTTTGAATCTAATACGATTGAAGTTTGTCATAACTTATGGTGGATTGATTTTGGTTATACAACCTATATTACAAGTGAGTTGTAGGATTTGTAAAATCCAAGGAAGCCAATGGGAAGTGAGCAGTATATCTTATTCAGAAATAAGAAGCATTCACATATGGAGGCTGTTAGAGATTGCAATTTAATTTTATATAATGGTTCTATTTTAAAATTAAAAAAGACATTTTATATTCCCAATTTTTTTAGGAAATTGATTTCAATTTTAAGACTTGTACCTTTAGATATTTCTTTCATTTTCAGATGAATCTTTAAAGTTAAATTATAAATATGAATTTATTAGGAACGGTACATTATTTAATGGTCTTTTTCAATACCTATTACAATGCAACATATGTTCACGCTGAAACAAAATGATGTGTTATGAATTAAAATTCTTCTATATTGTGGCACTGAAGATTAGCACATATCTTTATAGCAAGGATTAAAAGATTGATGAATGAAAAAGTACTTAGTACTTTGAATTTTACTAATTTTGAAACTAGTATGGATTGCATAAAGGGAAAGCAGATCAAAAAATCAAAGAAAGGTGTCAAAAGAAGTTCAAACATATTAGAGATCATACACACAAATATTTGTAATCTAGATATGAACTCATATGGTCAGAAATACTTCATTTCATTTATAAATGATTACTCATGATATATGCATCTCTACTTGCTTCATAATAAGAATGAAGCACTATACACTTTTGAAATATTCAAAGTTGAAGTAGAGAAACAATGCAGTAAGAAAATTAAGATCATGAGGTTTGATAGAGGTGGGGAATAGTAAGATAGATATATTGAAGGTGGACAAGCACCTAGTCCATTTGTGAGGTATCTTTAAGAAAATGGGATAATAGCCTAATACATTATGTTTGGATCTCTAGACTAGAATGGTGTGGCAAAAAGAAGAAACCGAACATTATTGGACATAGTATGGAGCATGCTGAGTAACTCCAAACTTCCTAAGTCCTTGTGGATTGAAGCTCTTAAGACGATTAATATATATATATATATATTAAATCGTGTACCAAACAAGGTTGCTCCAAAGATGCCATTGAAGTTATTTAAAGGTTGGAACCAAGTTTGCGACATATACATGTTTGGGGTTATTTTTCTAAAATAAGAATTTATAATCCATAAGAGAAGAAATTGGACCTAAGGACTCTAAGTGGGTATTTCATTAGATATGTCAAAACTTCTAAAGGATATAGGCTTTACTGTCTATCACATTATATTAAAATTGTGGAATAAAAAAATGCAAAATTTAGTGGGAGGGATCAATTTCAAGATATAGTTTCGAATAATGATCATTTGGATACTTAACCTTCCACCTCAAACAATAAGTTGATTGTCATTCATAACACTTTTTAGGTTTAAATAGACCTTGTACAACTAACCGTTGAAATTTAAAAACATACAATCAACACAAATGACAATCAAGAAATTTCACAATCAATAGATCTTTTTATTCAAGAATTACCTAAAGGCAGCAACCAGTTGAATAACAGACTCCATAGAAGGTTGTTGGTGCAACATTAAGGAGATTTACTAAAACAAAAAAACCAACCATTACTAGTGATTATTTTGTATATGTACAAGAATTTGACTACAATATAGGAGTTGAGAATGATCTTTAAACCTTGTCACAAGCCATAAGTTGCAAAGGATCAAACTTTATGGCATAATGGCATGAAGGAAGAAATGAATTCTATGAAGAATAACGACATTTGTGATTTTATTGAGATGTTTAAAAAAACAAAACACATTAGGGGTAAATAGGTATTTAAAACAAAGAAAAACTCATTAAGCAACATTGAGAGATACAACGTAAGACTTGTTGCTAAAGGATTCACTCAAAAGGAAGGGGTCAATTACATAAATACATTTTCTCCTTTGTCTAAAAAGGATTCTTTTCTTATATTTTGCTTATGTTGACATGGAATCGCATTAAATAGATGTGAAATGACCTTGTTAAATACTAACCTAGATGAAGAGGTTTACATGAAATAACCAGAAGAATTCTCTAGTAATGGTGAGCATTTAGTTTGCAAGCTTAAAAGATTCATATATAGATTGAAACAAGCATCCTGTTAGTGGTATCTGAAACTCCATGATGTTATCTTATCATTTGGTTTTGAAAAAATCACGGATCAATGTATATACCAAAAGGTTAATAAGAGTAAAATTTGTTTCTTTGTATTATATATGTATTACATATTACTTGTAACCAATGGTAGAGGTTTGTTACATGACGTGAAACAATTTCTCTATAAGAATTTTAAAATAAAAGATATGAGTGATGCATCTTATGTCATTGACATTAGATCCATTAAGACATATTTAGTGGTATTTTAGGTTTGTCCTAAAAAAAACTATATTAATAAAGTTTTTGAGAGATATCAAATAAAAGATTGTTTACCAAGTGTAGATCTTATTGTAAAAGACGATAGGTTCAATTTGGACCAATTCCTAAAAAATGATTTGAAAGGGAATAAATAAAAAAACATTTAATATGCTTCTGCAGTCGGAAGCCTGATGTATGCTCAGGTTTATACAAAACCTGACATTACATTTGCTTGTTGGAATATTAGGTAGATATTTGAGTTACCTAGGATTAGATCACTGGAGAGCTACAGATAAAGTGTTAAGGTACTTTCAAGGGACCAAAGCTTAGATGCTTATATACAGACGAACCGATAATCTGGAGGTAATAGGGTACTCAAATTTAGATTTTGCTAGGTGTGTTGATTCAAAGAAATTAACATCAGGTTATATCTTTATGTTTTCCAACAGACCTATATCTCGAAGGAGTGCCAAGCAGTCTTTGAATGCTACTTCCACCATAGAGACTGAATTTATTTCTTGTTTTAAGACTACATCACATGATGCATAGCTAAATAGTTTCATATATGGCTTATACTCGTGGAATCTATTTCTAGGCCATTCAGAATATATTGTGATAATTCAACAACTATTTTTCTGGCTAAAAACAATAAGAATGGTAGTTAGAGTAACACACATCGACATTAAGTTTTTATGCATAAAGGAACATATTAAGGAAAAAAAGTGGTCATTTACCACCTTAGTACTTAATTGATAATAGTTGATCATTTGACAAATGACATGCCACTAATGAAGTTCAAGAATCATGTTGTTAGAATGAGATTAAGCTATATTATATAGTTTTTATTGTAAGGGCAACGTTGTTTTCTTGAAACTCTTATAATATTTTCTCATATTATGGTGCACATTATTGAATTTTGAGAAAACTGATTATTTTAAACATGAAATAAACATTAGGTTTATTCATTAAGTAATGATATCACATTTAGGTTGATACCAAATGTAGTACATTATAATACATGGAAGATAATACTCAACTACTAGAAGACCTATTGTCATGATTCATATACTAAATTTAGACTGTGTTAGGATTTTATACCAAGTTAAATGTATAAACCAAGTGGAAGAATATGAGATAGTTTCCATATTCTAGGCAGTTTTAATACCTATAAATGGTCCAACGTTTAGTAATCAATGGATAATAATTTCTTGATTTTGTAGTAACTACTAATTTGCTTATTGGGAGCACATTGATATATGTTTGCACTTGCAGAGTTTTGGGCCCCTAAACTCCTTTTATCCTTCTAAAAATTCACCCTCAATCTGGGATTGAAAGCTTAGAGGCACTCAAAAAATGCATAACATTTGAAACTTTCCAAGAAAGGACATCAATGAAGTATATCAATTTCTTTTGCATTTAGTTTATTTATGATTACATCATACATTATTGTTAAATATATGTTGAATTGGCTTATAGTTAATGGTTAAATCAGAAAATAATGATTTTAAGAAGTAATTTATGGTAGTAAACAATTTGAATAGCTGATCCTTATTTATATTTAAAAAACAAACAAATTTCTTGCAGTCAACCTCAATTAAAGACAAAGAGTGAAATCAAGTTTAAAGAGTACAAAAGATTTGTTTCCCCTTAATCGAAAGTTTGAAGGAAAATGACACAAAAGTAAGCATAATACTTTATCACAAGGCATTCTCAATTAAATTAACATTGATTACCTTTATAAAAATTAGTCTTTTAACAGTCAAATCGACATTATGTCTGCGATGATTTTCATAAGCTTACAATTTCCCACCTTAATAAGGACAAACAATTGGCTAAGTTTGGTTTTACTTTTTTTTAATTCTGATTAAATTTCTAATTAATTCATTAATTTTCTTAATCTGAATCTATTATTAATTAAATAAACAATATGTAATTATTTACTATTTAATAATGTAAAAATTATGATTGACATAATTTAACTATTCAATTTATTGTAATATATTTTTATAATTGATTTAAAATTTTAAGTTTTCAATATAATAATCATTTAAAAAAATATTTTACATTTAAAAAATATGCATAAACATTAAAATAATTATTAAATAAAACCGTTTTTAGAAGTAAATACTTAATTTTAAGTGATGATATTAATTCTGAAATGAAATATTTAATTTTGATGATGACTTTTAGTTAAAAAATTTTAAAATGATAATTTATAAATAAAAATTATACAAATATCTTACTTGTTTAATTATTCATTTTACTAAAAGATAACAAATTTATCATTAAATACATTTATAATAAATTAAAATAATAACTTATTAATTCATAAAATTAATTTATCTCAGTTTTATTTCGTTTTATTATTTTCGGTGACAATCTTTAAATATATTAGTATTAACAGCCAAACAACTTAATTTTTATTGAAAAGATGATAGAAACCAAAATTATAAAAACAAAAAAAAAACCGTGATTTCAACCAATAACAATGTTGTCTTCTTGTTTCTGGTTTCTATCAATAATTAACGTTGTCTTTTCATTAAGTTAAAAAAGTACATTACACTACTTCACGTATACTCCGGATTAGTCGAACACCCACGTGGTGCCAGAAACCGGATGGTTTACATCAAAAAAAAAAAAAAAAAAACTTGTGTGGTGGGATGGTTAAAACCACCCAAAGCAATCGAAATTCGAAGTAGGGAGGGCGTGTAAACCCAGTGATCTCAAGTAGTTGGAACCCTGTTCTGTTCATCACCTGCTATAACATCGTGGAACCACTGCTGATACAGACTTGAAGAAAGACATCCGTGTTCACGGGTGTAATTGAATGCTTACCAATTCACACCTCACTAAAACAAAACAAACCTCCCAAAAGCATGGAATATTTGGAATGCCGCATGGATGATATATGCATAATTCATCCTGCGCATTCTAATAGTCAGCACATAGGAACTGCTTACAAAATTGTATTTCTGAAGAACATCATGGCATAGATGTTCAGACTTCAGACCCTGCAGGAGAAAGGGAAGAGCTGACAACAAAAGCTCTTAGTAATTGAAAATACCAACGTATAATATTATACAGCGGAGATCTTGATCTTACCAAGCTTCGCTGCCAAAACCCCTCATATTATTGCATTCCGCACAGGTAAACCCAAGAAAAGTTTCTTTGACACGGAGTGGTGTCCAACGCTATGCCATTGGTTTGCCTCACTGCCTCGAATTTTTTCTGATACTTCATTTGGGAACCAAATCAATGACTTTCTGGTAAGCTGCACTCGCATTCACAAAATAAGAACAAGAGATGAAAAAGTAAGTGGAAAGATATAAAATATGTTTCCAACAGTATCTCTCCCCGCCGCCTCACCCACATATACACAGACACTCACCGCCTTCTTCTTTTTTTCTGTCCAAACCCCAAATTCAAAGATAATTTTGATTGGTCATTCAAATTAGCAATGATCTACTCACCGCCAAGGAAATTCGCTGGTGTCTATCCCTGCTTGGTGAAGTTCATCAACATACTGCAATGCTTCCCTGCACTCCTCCCGATCGTCAAAAAATTCCTTTTTGTCTCCTTCAATCTGATATGTTTCATGACCCTTGCCAGCAACTACCTAGAATACAGAGAATAATAATTTCATGACAACAAAACAAATAAAACAATAGCCGGGGAAAACACAGCTTGGATCAACGATTAGGCAACGAAGGGTCAAAAAGTAAGAGCATTTCCCGTCTACAAAGATTTATTCATTAACTGATTTATGCTATTAAAGTGATTAACTGTTTTTTTTTCTAAAGTTATTCTTTTCAGAATATATAATCTTTAATGCTATTATGGAGGGAGGGAATAGCTTGGTATAAGGACACCAGGAAATCAATTCCATTTGTAACAGCTTTGCTAAAAAGGCCATTGCATGTTTTTAGCTACATATTAAAACATTTTACACATACTTCTGAAATTTCAAAAACTTACAACCATGTCGCCTTCTTCACCCATTGCAACAGCACAACGTACAGCTACTCGTCTAACATCGTGCAGAAAAAGGCGGTGACCATTTGGAAGAGGTGGATAATAATCATTCTCTCCATATTTCAAATAATCCTGCATCGACCATCCCACACCAGCCAGCATGTCATCCAAGATGTCCACTGGTAAAGATATTAAGTAATCAGTAAGAAGCTAGAAAAATCAGTATTTATATAATATAGGTTCAGGGAACGTACATGGATCTTCATTTCTGGGATTGTCAGAGGTTAGCATTGTAACCTCACTTTTATCTGTGGCAATTTTTGTCATCATAGGTCGCTTGCCTCTTTCAATCTCTCCAGGACAACCAATAACTTCATGAAAACCATCAAGTGATCAGAAAAACAAAGAGCTATACCATCTCAAAGAAAGTAATTAAATTTCCAGAAAATGAACAAAGAGATCGAGCCTAAAACATTTAACTGAAGCAATAAACTTTTTAGTAATATCTTCAATTCCAGGAGTTCAAAATTGTCCCCAATGATGAAGAGTCCCAAGGACTCATCTACCGTGCATTGTCTTTTTTATACTAGGCAGCTTCAAACCCTCAATAAACTAATCTTTTAATTTACTAAATTTTGGAGGAATGCGTTCATTTTGTAAACAGTTGCAAGCAAAAGATAATGAAAAAAGTAGTAAGCATATCAGCATGATAGGACATCTAAAAACAAATGGCGCAAAAAAACCTAATAGGACGAATATTATCTTTATGAAGATTCAAACCAGTGGGTGAATCCTCTTGGTAATGGTCCAATATTGCAAAAGGAAGAGATTTTTAATTCATGTCAAAGTCATAAATGTAAGAGATCATAAAATTAAAGGAGTTCTAGTACCACACAGACAGGCATACCAGTGATAATCCTCCTAGGATTGAGCTCCCTTACTGAATCAAGAAGTCTAGATAGGCCATCAGGAGTTTGAGCATAATCCACAATGACACCAAAAGCCTGCTCCTCATCTATTAATTCAAACCTACCAGGTACTGCATCAATCTCTTCAATCCCTCTTACAATGTCCTCCAGTGGTGCCCCAACTGCGATCCCAACAGCTACAGCTGCGAGAATATTGTAGATGTTATGCCTCCCAAGTAATCCTGATGAGATCTCCAATATACCATGGGGTGTGTTAACCAAAACCTGTGTCTCAAAAAGGGAGAGCTCAAACTTTATGGCATGAACATCTGCACTTTTATTCTCCATAGAGAAGGTCACAACAGGTACATCCGGGTTCCCTTGTGCAATGAAAAAAGGTGCATTTGGATCATCAATGTTGACAATCTTCCTATGCCTTTCAGGATCCACCATCCTAGCAAACAACTTAGCTTTAGCATCTCTATACTCCTCCTCAGTTCCATGAAATTCCAAATGATCCCTCGTCAAATTAGTGAAAACTGCAATATCAAAATCAACCTCATCCCACCTCCCTAAAGCCAATCCATGAGAAGATGTTTCCATCACAACAGCTTCAGTACCATTATGGAGCATCTTAGCCATCACATTCTGCACCAAGACAGCATCAGCCGGCGTCATGTCAGGAGACTCCAACTTATTCTCGCCGTGCAGATAGTATGCAACATTACTCAACATACCAGTCCTCAACCCAATAGCCTCATACATTCCTTTGATCAAATAGGCAGTGGTTGTCTTACCACTAGTCCCAGCTATACCAATCACAGCCATATCCTTTGAAGGGTACTTGTAAAATGCTGCAGCCAAAGCTGGCAAAACAGCATTAGTATCCTCCACAATGACCAACGCCTTACACACCAAAGTCTCCTCAATATCAATCTCCTTACTAGCTACAACAGCAACAGCACCTCTCTTATCAGCCTCACTCAAAAACAAGTGACCGTCAGTTTTCCTCCCCACACAACACACAAACAAGTCACCTGCACTCACCAGCCTCGAATCATGCTGAATCCCACTTATCTCCACCTCCAAGTCCCCGGCAACCGAAACCGGCACCACTTTGCTCTCATCCAAAAGCTCAGCCAAACTAACCCTGAACTTTGGCTCCACAACGTTCACCTTCGCTTTCCCATAACTATCCAAATCCAAATCAAAATCCAACAAGGACCCTCGACGACTTTTCTGTTGATTCTTTTCACTCATACTCATATCAAATGTACTTTCATCCTCCTCTGAATCATTATCAATCGCAGTAAGCCCTTGTAGCTCATTAATCTCATCCAAATCCACCACCTCCTCAGGCTCCAACTCTTCAATTCCTTCCACAACATTCACATTCTCCACGCTATCAGGAGCTTTAATGAGGCCTTTCTTAATAAACTCCTCTCTTTTCAAAGCAACAGCTTTATCAATCTCACCAAACAAATCATCCCCATTGTTTTCACTGTACGTGGAGTGAGTACTCACAGAAGGGTCCTCAGAATCGGCAATGGCATTGAGATACGTGGACTGGTTCTTCTCAAAGTCCTCTTCTTGGGCTTTTCTGGCCCGGGAAGCTTGTAGGTGGATTTGTTCGAACTTAGAAACTCCGTGTGCGGTGTCTTCTGGAGCCTCCGGAGGGTCGTTCTCCGAGGAGCTGGGGTAGAACTTGCCGTCAGGGCCGGTGGCCCGCAGTGGTGGCCGGTGGTGGAGAGAGAGGAATTGCATCTTAGGTAAAGAAAGGAAATTGGGCTTAAAAGGGAGGTCACTGTTTAGAGAGAGAAAGTTTGAGTGGGGAGAGAGAAAGAAGGTGAAGGTGGAAGCCATCGTTGATTAAGTAAGTTTAGCGAGTGGCAGTGAAACTGGCGAAGGAAGCCAAAGAAGAAGAAAGGGGCTTACGGGAGTTTTTCTTGGTGGGGTCCACTTCGGGGATAAGCTTTAGAAGAATCCTAAACGCTGCGTTCAACTTTTAAGTTGTGAAACGGAGTCCTGAGGCCATCTCCGTGCAGTGTTTTGGTGCAATAAATCCACTCAAAAAAGGCATCAAATTTTTACATCAAAATGGTACAATAAATTTGATATATTATTGTTTATTGTACCAAAAATATAAAAAGACAACTTTGACCTTTTACTTTTTGATATATTCTTTTTATGTCCTTTTTACAAATTTATTTATTTACATAATTTATTAAGTAATTAAATTTAAAATATATATTACTTTACATAAAATATATCATTACAAATATCTCATTGAGACATTTAAAACGAGACTAATATTGAATATAATATTAAATTTATTTTTAATATTTATTTTTAATTCT